>OY998245.1:35128779-35650269 GCA_963922005.1 Cornus suecica | reverse complement strand
TCTATGATGATTATAGTTAGTTAAGAGACTGTACTAATTTGCAATATAAAATTCTATGTTTGTTCTAAATTCTTGTCTTAGATAGAATGAATGTATTATTTTGTACAACTATGATTATTCAATATGAGTAGGAACTCAGATGCTTAATTATGGTTTTCTACACAATGGTGGTGATGAAACTTGAAACCCTAGGTTGACACAGGTCGTGCCTTGGCAATTTAATATAGACATGCTTTAGTTTATTTTCATGCATTAGGAGTAGATGAGAGTAGCATAATTGGGATGTACTAGTTAGGTTAGTCATGAGATGGGTTGTTGCAATCCGGTTGATGGTACTCCTTTTTGGGGTCGTATTTAGCTATTTGCGGTACAACCTGATTCACCGTTATGGATCGCCCTCATACAATTGATACAGTGAGGAACTATATTATGCAGTTAGTGGTGGAGTGATGAAAACCCTAGTTTTATCTCTCATCTGAATCACAACCAATTTAATTTTCTTTCTAGATAATTTTAGTTAAAATAGATAATTTGGTCTTTGACCACCTAAACAAACTATTTTCAAAAAATATAATTCAGTGTTTTGAACTATTAAATTGAACAATCTCAGTCTTTGTGGGATCGATATCCCTTACTCAAGCCATTTGCTATTCTATAATTCATACGTGCGTTTGTGTAGGGTAAAACATAGAGTCGTTAAGGTGTTATTTTTAACCACATATTTTTACACACCTGACGTCGCATCAATTTTTTGGCCTCGTTGCTGGGGATTGAGCATTGTTCAATAGCGTTAACAGTTTATTTGCATTGTGTTATTATAGCTGTAGCTAAAGTTAAATTTTTGTGTGATTGACAGGTACTCTGAAGAGCATAAAAGGGAAAAGCGGAGCTTCTAAAGTTACGTCTGGAACTTTTTGTGAGTTTTAGTTACCGAGATTTTTGCATATTAATTCCTGCTTTATTTTCTATAATTTAGAAGTAGTTAATTTAGTTAATTTTTATTTCACAAAAAAAAAAGAAAAAAGAAAAGAAAAAGAAAGGTAGTTTTTTGAGTAGCGTATGACCGATAGACTGACTCGTTCTAATTTAAGCACTGCGTTAGTCGAGTGCAATTTTGAGATCCAAAAGACTCTCCATCATTTATGTCGATCTATTGAAGAGCGTCATCGTCTACAAGAAGATGCAATGGCTGACCAAAGAGCTTACCAACAAAGGGCACCAGAGACATCAATGAAAGGATATTATGCACCCGATGCGTACGACTCCTATGCTTACTTTTCGAAGGAAGAAGGAGCGAAGCATTTTGAGATCAAGACAAGTATGATCAATATGCTTCCAAAATTTTCAGGCCTTAGAATAGAGGACCCATACCAGCACATCAATGATTTCCTAGAGGTAGCCTCTACTGTTAGGTATGACAATTTGCCCAAAAATGACTTACGAGTAAGATTATTCCCTTGGTCATTGAAAGAGAGAGCTAAAAGATGGTACATCAAATTAGAAAAAGAAATTAAAGTTGATTGGGAAGCCCTTAAGAACGAATTCATAGAAAAGCATTATCCCATAGGGAGACCTCAGAAGCACAAGATGCAATCAAAAGCTTTAGGCAGTTACCTGGTGGGAATTTTCATGATACATGAGAAAGATATAATGAAATTATGTATAAATTTCCCCACCATAGGTTTTCTGAACAATATATTGCTAAAAAATTCTACATGAGACTTGGAGAGGCGCATAAGACTTTGATAGATGCGGCCACATAAGGTCAGTTTATCTTGAAGCCAACTAAATAACTTTTGGAGATATTTGATAATATCAGTGAAAACATAATTCAATATCAATCTGAGTTGAGGTCTAGAGGTGGACAACATGATAAGAGATCTGAGAAATCTTATGTTGTAGAGCATGATGATGTGAGAGATACCATGACATTGTTTGGAGAGAAATAAGAGAGAATTGAAAAGTTTATGCAGCGAAATCATTCCCCTCCTAGAGAGACGTTAGAAGTCGAAGCTGAGTATTCCCAAAATAAGTGTCAGGAGATAATGGTTGCCGATGCCAACGCATCGTGGAACTATTCCAATAATGCTCCTTTCACCAATTTATACACCTCCAATGCCAAAAATCGTCCACTCCTGTCTTACAAATCTACCAATGTAGAGAATCCACCACCAAAATTCCAACAAGGGCAATCATCTAATCAACAAGCAAGATTCACAAACAGACAACAGTCATATAACCCACAACCAAGGTTCACTGAGAGACAATAATCATATAACCAACAACCAAGATTCCAACATAGTCAACAATCATTCGACTCACAACCAACAATCACGGCTAGAAATTCTTAGTCCAACTACCAACCTAGAACATCCAATAATTCCCAAGTTCTCCAATCATTCAATAATTCCCAAGATCTTCAGCCTTTCAATAACAATCAATCTATACACCCATATAATTACCAAACCCAACCTCCAAGAAGACAAACTCCTCCACCTAGTTTCCAGACTAATAGGTTAGAACAAGTTATACTAGACATACATAACAAGCTAGGTCTTCATACCCAATCATTGAAACAACTACATATGTAGATGGGCCAAATGGCTAATGACAGGAATGTAAGAGAGCTAGGGAGATTGCCTAGTTAGCCAATCACTAACCCAAGGCCACAACAAGTATTGGAGCTCGGGTCATTTGTCAATGAACCTAATGAAACAGTTCAAGCAATCACGACTCTGAGAAGTGGAAGGGAAGTGAAAAGTTGAGTTGAGTTGAGGCAGAGCATGAAGAGAGGTTGCATAGAATAAAGGAGGCAGAATAAGAGCAGAGGAAGGAAGCTGAAGAAGAGCAGAGAAAAAAGGCTGTAAGGAAAAAGGCTGAAAGAGTGCAAAAAGACCAACCATAAGTAGGAGACAATATCAATCAAACATTACAAGAAGAGCCAGACAGGGCAAGTTACTAGGAGGCAACGCCATTTCCTCAGCGTGTTAGAGAGCCGACAAAGTATGAAAAGTAGAAAGAATCTGATATGTTGGAAACATTCTGACAAATCAATATCAATTTACCTCTCTTAGATGTAATCACCCAAATACCGCCTTACACTAAGTTTTTCAAGGATCTTTGCACTCAGAAGTGAAGAGCAGAGCGAAGAATCCAACAAAAATACTCTTAACTAAGCAAGTGAGTTCATTGCTTTTAAGCGATATTCCACCTAAGAGGAAAGATCTCGGTGCTCCCATTATTCCATGTGTCATCGGTGACTAGAAAATAGGTAGAGCTCTTCTTGATCTAGGTGCTAGTATTAACTTGCTTCCTTATTCAATCTACCAATAGCTAGGGTTAGGTGAGCTTAGCCCCACTGAGGTTGTACTACAATTCGTTGATCGATCAATCAAACATGCAATAGGAGTGGTTGAAGATGTCATTGTTCAAGTGGGCAAGTTTTATTTTCCGGTTGATTTTGTAGTCCTGTATATAGAACCCGTCCCTAACTCGAAGAAGCACATTCCAGTAATACTGGGAAGACCATTCTTAGCTACGACAAATGCATGCATCAATTGCAGAACCGGAGCCATGGATCTGACCTTTGGAAATAGGAAGATTAGGATGAATGTGTTCGAAGGAAGCCACCAATTGCTTGAATCTAGGGATTTTTTTCAGATTAATGAGTGTGATGATCTGGATGATATTATAGCAGATTTTTCAACTCAAATCTTGGAGAAGGATAAGCTAGAGTCATTTATGACTAGAGAATGGCCAGATAAGGAAGTTGCTGATTGGGAGACATACTGGAGCTGCAAAATGAAGAGTCGAATGTGATGGAGACTGCTTTATATACTCAAGCATGACGGAAGCCGGTTGAACAGCTCCCGATAGTTTCAAATATTCCACCAATTCCCTCCTTAACTACACCTCATACCTTGGAACTCAAGGAACTGCCTTAAAAACTAAAATTTATTTTCTTAGGACCCGTTAAGACTCTTCCTGTGATTATATCTTCAAAATTGACAGAAAAATAGGAATCGAGTCTAGTCGTGGTTCTGAGTGAGCACAAAGAGGCAATAGGATGGAGCGTTGTTGATTTGAAAGGCATAGACCCCTCGATTTGCATGTATCACATACATCTTGAGGATGATGCAAAGCCATCAAGAGAAATGCAACGAAGGCTGACTCCAAATATAAAAGAGGTGGTGATGAAAGAAGTGGTAAAATTACTAGATGCGGGTATCCCCTACTCAATTTCTGATAGCACATGGGTAAGTCTTACTCAGGTGGTACCAAAGAAGTTGGGCATCACAGTGGTGCCAAACTCGAAAGGTGAGCTAATTTCACAACGCATGACCACAGGGTGGCGGGTGTGTATTGATTACAGAAAGCTCAATTTGAACACTAGAAATGATAATTTTTTGTTACCATTTATTTATTAAATCCTGGAGAGATTAGCCGGACAAAGCTATTACTGCTTTCTGGATGGGTATTTCGGCTACAATTAGGTGGTGATTAATCCTGTTGATTAGGATAAAACCACTTTTACTTGTCCATATGGTACGTTTGCTTATAGACGGATGCCGTTTGGTTTGTGTAATGCGCCAGCAACATTCCAACAATGTATGATGTCTATCTTCTCTGACATGGTAGAGAAATTTATTGAAGTGTTCATAGATGACTTCTCAGTTTTTGGGGAAACCTTTGAAGACTGTTTAAAACATCTAGAACTGGTACTTGAGAGATGCAAGGAGACGAATCTGATCCTAGGTTGGGAAAAGAGTCATGTTATGGTTCAAGAGGGGGATATTACTGGGCCATATTATATCTAAGCAAGGGATAGAGGTAGATAAAACAAAAGTTGAATTAATTTCAAAACTACCTCATCCCACATTTGTTAAGTAGATACGCTTTTTTCTGGGGCACGCCGGGTATTACCTAAGGTTTATTAAAGATTTCAGCAAAATCACTTGGCAGTTATACAATTTATTGGCTAAGGATGTTACTTTTGTCTTTGACGAAGAGTGCCTTGATGCTTTTGAGGAATTGCGTACTCAACTTTCACCAGCCCCGATTATTTGTCCGCCAGATTGGTCTCTTCCATTTGAGCTCATGTGTGATGCTTCTGATTATGCCATAGGAGTTATGTTGGGTCAGAGAAAAGGTAAGATGTCGTATGCTATCTATTATGCCAGTAGGACTCTGAATGAAGCTCAGATGAACAACATAACTACTAAGAAGGATTTAGTGGCAGTTGTCTTCGCCTTAGATAAATTCCGATCATATCTATTGGGCGCAAAGGTTGTTGTTTACTTGGATCATGCATCTCTGAGGCATTTGCTGTCGAAGATAAACTATAAGCCCCGACTGATTAGGTGGATTTTGTGGCTACAAGAATTCAACCTGGAAATAAAAGATAAAAAGGGTTCAGAGAATGTTGTTGCGGATCATTTATCGAGGATCATTATCGAATCCACAAAGAAAATTACTCCTCTTAAGGATTCTTTCCCGGATGAACATCTGTTCAAAGTGGCTGTGGTGGAACAAATACCGTGGTATGCTGACATTGTCAATTATAAAGCCACAGGTCGAATCCTAAAAGTACGGTCTAAGAATGAGAAAGATCGATTCTTAAGCCAAGTTAAATTTTATATCTAGGATAATCCGCATTTGTACAAGTATTGCTCTAATCAGATTATCAAAAAATGAGTCCCCGAGAGTGAAGTGCAAACCATACTGACATTTTGTCACACGTTGGAGTGTGAAGGGCATTTCAGAGCTTAGAAGATAGCTCACAAGGTGCTACAAAGTGGATTTTACTGGCCTTCCATATTCAAAGATGCGTTAGAGTTTTGCAAGGCATGTCTGCGATGTCAAAATCTTGGATCCATATCTCGACGAGACATGATGCCTTTAACCCCGATTTTGATTGTAGAATTATTTGATGTGTGGGGTATTAATTTTATGGGATCATTTCTGAAAGTAGATAGGAAAGAGTATATACTTATGGGGGTTGATTATGTTTCAAAATGGGTAGAAGTTATAACCACTAAACGTGCTGATCATGACGTGGTGGAAGAATTTTTAAAGTTGAAAATTTTCTTACGATTTGGTATGCCAAGGGTTTTGATCAGTGATGGTGGAAACCATTTTGGTAACCAATTTCATCCTGCTCTATGTAAGAAGTATGGTGTCACTCATAGAATTGGTACGCCATATCACCCCCAATCATAAGGACAAGTGGAGGTTTCTAATAGGGAGATTAAAAATATTTTGGAAAAGATTGTGTGTCCGGATTTGAAGGATTGGCCTCGAAGGCTAAATGATGCACTTTGGGTGTACAAGACTGCGCTTAAGACACCGATTGGTATGTTGTCATATCGTCTTATGTATGGTAAAACGTCTCATCTGTAGAGCTGGAACACCGAGTATATTGGGTTATTCGAAGACTGAATTTTGATATAAAGAAAGCCGGTGCGCAGCGAAAACTCTAACTTCAAGAGAGGAGTTGAGAAATAATGCATATGAGAACTCTCGGATTTACAAGGCCCGAACAAAAGCGTTTCATGATAAACATATTAGAAAGAAAGTTTTTGAGCCCGGTTAAAAGGTTTGGCTATTTAATTCAAGACTCAAGTTGTTTCCTTGCAAGCTCTAATTGAGATAGGATGGGCCATGCAAGATTACGAAGGTTTTCCTCCATGGAGCCTTGGAGCTTGATGATCCTGACAATGGAAATAAGTTTGTCGTAAATGGACAAATATTGAAGCATTATGTAGAGGTACAACTAGCTGAGTGTGTGGTAGAAACGATCGATCTAACTGAACCACCACCCGAGCTGGATAAGCTTGATCCAAAGTATTGAGAAACAGCAACGTCATACCAACGATGTTAAATATTGGTACTAGGAGAAGAAGAGTAGCTTTTACGCCTAGTTTGTACATGTAGACGGTAATTTAGTCATTTCGGTATTTAAGATCGAGTCTGTAAAAATGAGTCGCGAGGCCATCATCATTTGAGTAGGGAGTGTAAATTGAGCCTAGGAAGCATTGAGAATGCTTGGAGTTGAAGACGGAATTTGAAGATGAAATAAAAATTTTTGGCCCATAAGGACCTACGCTTCAAGCGTAGGTAAGCGTAGCTGCGGGCCTGTTATAAACAACACCCGTCAACGGTTTCCCCCCATTCCATTCAAACTCTTCTTTCTCTCTCAATTCTCCACCAATATTTACGAGGTTTGATTCTCTCTTTGTTCCTCCGATTCCTCATCATTCTTTACCAGCGGATCGTCAAATTAGTTGGTGATTTGTCTGGATTCACTGAAGAACTCGAAAAGTCTCCGAAATTCCATTTTTGAAAAATCATCGTTTCTCTTGATTCGTTGAGTTTTGTTCCATTATTTTGATTTCATATGACTTATTTAACCATTCTAAACTAGTATTGATAAACGAGTCCAACCAAATCATGTTTTGATCCGTTTTCTAAAAGTTGAGTTTTTCGACTTCGAAAGCGGATTAAATATCCAATTTTTTTGGGACGATGGCTTGTTTAATTTTCATATTGCATATATATTTAGATATAGTTTGAGTTTGATTTAGTGTTAAGTTCATTCTCACTTACTTTTCAAAAAATCCCTATTGTAGGCATGGCACGGACTAAATTGTCAGCGAGACGAGTGGCTCAGGCTGCAGTTGTAGCTTATCCACCGGTGCGACAGAGGTTGAGATTGTCATCTCTTGCACCGTCCCCGATTGTTTACCAGAGTATACGCATAGTGAGACCACAGTATGTCGACTCGGCGTCCTCGTCTTTCTCGTCTGTTGAGGCAGAGGTGCCAGAGAGTTCCACACAGGGACGCGACATCCTTTTGCCACATGGTAGCCTTGTTGTTGACCCAGTTATTTCACGGGCACCATCACTGCCACTTATGCTTGAGCCGCAGGCTGAGGAAATGGAGGAGGATATAAAGAATGATAATGTGAGGCAGGGGGATGATGTTGAGTAGGAGGAGGACGCCACTCAGGACAATGATCAAGTAGATAAAAGGGTACCAAAGCCACTTGTGGAAGGTGTCCCCGGAGTTTTGACTCAATGTTTACCTGTCCCCACCTAGACGATCCGGATGACAGCATCAATTGAGGATTTACTAGACCTGGTGATCCAGAAAGGGTATCAGCAGGAGCGTACATACTTATTGCAGATATTTAAGGGATTACAGCTTGTCCCCGTCTAGATGATCGGCCGTTTGAGGGCTTGACGTTTATTACCTATTCTTGCTTCGGCTACTCTATATATATTTATGAGGATATGATCCGGGAGTTCTGGCTACACATGCGCCATTTCTGCAGGGGGTTGAGACTACGGATAGTGGTCCGAGGTACTGAGATTAAGATTACTCTCCAGACTATTGCTGAGGCGTGTGGTATTTTAGACGAGTGTCCACCCAAGCTTGCTGCTGCGTTCCCACCTATGCCCGAGATACTCCCATCTATTTATGAGATTGTTGCACTTTAGACTGCAGGGCAGTGGGCTGATACACATCAAAATTGCATGAAGAAAATGAAGTATCACCCGATGCTTTGGTTTTGGGATGTGATAGTTCGATCCTAGATTCTGCCGCACAACCATACCACCATGTGTTATGCGCCATTTCCGGCCCTCCACTATGCTTTTGAGTTCGGGTGGTGGATTTCTATCCCACGTATTTTGTGGGAGGGCATATATACATATTATATTCATCTGCATAAGGAAACCAAGGTTGGTCAGCGTCTGTTTCTCATTCAATTCCCGTGCTTGGTGATGAAGATTATACTGGATGCCAAGATTGAGATGGATACGGGTGATCGGAATAGATTCAGAGAGGCTACACCGTATGCTAGAGGGATGTGGACTGGTGTTTGGACCCGGTTTCATGGAAATGCTATGATGAGGCAGAGACCAGGTTTCAGAATATTACCAGTCTTAGAGGCACAAGCCTAGGAACAGGATGATGATGCTAGTCAGACTGATGCAGGTATAGCCCAGGAAGCTGAGGCTGTTAATGAGGCAGAGATGCCATAGGTGCCGGTTGCTGAGGAGGAGGTTGTGTTGCCAGAGGCACCTGTGGGTGGTACAGTTACTATGTCTTAGGCATAGTTTGATGCTCTGATTGTACGGATACAGGGGCTAGAGCAGACATTGGTTGAGGAGAGACATGCTCAACAGTGTGAGACAGTGCGCAATCGGCATGATTAGAGACGATTATTTCATAGGATTGATGGTATGAGTCAGCATATGGGTGTGCAGATTCAACCTACACCATCGACCTCTGATGATGAGGCTTAGTTTAGTTTTAGTTAGATTTTTGTTTTATTTATTTTTTTTGTTTAATACATTGGAGATAAATTGTCGAGCGGATAGTTTTGTATAGGGCTTTATGTGACCACTTGGACCATTATTTTCTAAATGTTTTTGTTATTTTCTTAGTTTATAAAATAAATTTTTTATGATCAATCATATTGAGATTGAATATATCTCCGGATTTTTACGCTTATTCTACATATGCGGATAGTTTGACTTCTTTCAAAATATTTTATCGCATTATGCGGACATTTGTGCATTTAAGATTGGGGGTGTTTATGTGTTGGATTGATCGGAAGAGTGCATTTTTAAAAATAAAAAAAATAAAAAATAAAATTCTAGGTCAAGCCTACGCTTGAAGCGTAGGGTATCATGAGGTAATATTCTGAATTTTGAAAATTTGACCCGTTTGCGGGGTGTTTTGGCCTGGTTTGTATCTATAATTGTATTAGGATTGTTTAAGTTATTTTTAGGATTTGTTAATGATTTTTTGTAGACTTTTTAGAGTAATCCTAATCTGAGAAGGAAAAGGAATGCAAATACAAGTTGTAGTTGGATTAGTCATTGCTTCCACTTTCCTAGTCAGCTAAGGGTTTTAAATCATTTTTCTTCTCTAATTCTACTACATCCATCTATAAATACATTCATAGAGTAGACACAATTCATAATTCTTAAGAGTTGAGCATTAAAATTCGTTATTCTTCTTCTATTATTCTTTTATTCTTTTTATCGCAAGGGTGTTTGTATGGATAATGCTATTGAAGATTATTCTGAACCAGAGGAATTTATAGAAGGTACAGAACCATATGTGGATATGAAGAGCTCTAATGAAGGAGCTACGAGTCGGAATGGAAGCCGAACCACACCGAAATGGTTTTGCAGTACAGATTGCAATTTGAATAGAGATTTCGTCCGGAGAGGATAAATCGAGTATTAATTGCACCTAGAAGGAAATCCTTAAGGAATGAGGATTGAAATGTTTAGAAAAACTGGCGGGAGAAAAAGTTTATCCAGGCTTGGTCCGAAAATTATATGAAAATAGGACAATTTCGAAACCCATAAGATTTGAGGTTATGAATGCTAAAATAACTCAGTGGAGTGCTCCTATAGTAATAGGAAGGAGAACTATTCCCAATGCGTGGAATATACCAATCGGTACTCCGACAAACTTACAAGGAATATTGAAGGAACATCTTCAAGTATGGCCACTTTTGTATGAGGAGATGGTTCGGGAATTATGTGCAGTATCAAATCCAATACATAAGATGTATGATAATTGGTGGTTGAAGTCAGATCTGCTTTATTTGGATTGTGTCATTTTGGCTCAACTTCAGCCCAATAATTGGACTAGTGCAAGGGATCACACTATGCTTAGAACTTTGTATGCCCTAACTTATGGGTATGAAGTGTGTGTTCCAACATTGATCATGGCTGAGATGTCGATTGCCCAAGAAATTATGAGTAGAGAATGGGCAGGTGCTAATAAATTTAAGCATTATCTTCTATACCAATTTCTGTTATCAAAGATCATTGCCGAGCAATTGAGTGATATGATGAAAGAGCTGGATGAGATGCGTTGGACAATTATGAAGATATATCCTGAGGAGAATTTGGAAAACTTAAAAGAGACTGCAGACTGCCGGATATGGTTGAAAAACGTCATGTCAAGTGATGAAGAAGAGGAGAAACATTAGGGTTTAGATTTAGGTTTAGGATTTTTGATTGTGTTTTATTTTGTTTTTAGGGATGGTAGACCCTTAAGGCCACGTTTTTGTTTAGTTTATTTTATTTTATTTTAGGATTGTAGGCCCTTAAGGCCAAATAATTTTTTTAAAATTTAATTTATTTTATTATTATTATAAATTATTTCTGGATATTTATGATAAAATTTATTTTCCCTTGCTATGATTGGGTATTTGTGCTTTGTTGATGCTATCTACAAGTGATCCAAATCAAGTTTGGGGGAGGGGATTCATGCTTTGCTTTGGAATCCAGAATTAAGCTTCAAGGGTAACTATATCTATTCTCCTATATTATTTTTGACCATGAGAACATAATCTGATTTAAGTTTGGGGGTGAGGGTATAAGATTACAAGGAATGAAAATTTTTGGAAAAATTTGAAATTTTAAAATTTTGGAGCAATTCTTTATTTTCTCGCATGAATGTTTTGCATTACAATTCGATTGAGTTTTTATATATGACGCATGAGTAGTATGTATTGTGATATTCCCATTTATGAGAGTAATGATTAGATTGAGTTAATGAAGTGATATGGTTTTACATGGGTGACTGAATGAGTGAAATTGAAATTAAGAAAGACGACTTTGACCTATAAGCACAAACACACATTCACTATGAGAAATAGGTTGATTTTTTACAATAAAAGGGGAGAAGGGGAGATGTTAGAGTTGAAATGGAGAAAATTGAAAAAAAGTATTTTGAGAAAATAAAATGCGAAGAGTAGTTCATCGATATGAGTAACCAGGCCATGGTATCACCAATATCATTGTTCGCGTTTAAATGGGAGAAAACTAATGAACATAAATCCCATGGAAGAATCTCAGGCCCAGTTGGTCGGGATTAAAAATTCCCGCTGGAAAGTCTGGAGACTTAGAAAGATAAAAAGGGATGAAAAGTGGAAAGATGGAAAGATATGTTTTTATTAAAAATGACAAATTTTGATCAATGAAGTAGGAGAAAAGAAACTGAAATATCATAGTCGACTATTCACAAAATCACGGAAGGTTGTCTGGATTTAGAGTAGAAAGTAGCCAAATCATTCATTATTAGTGGGAACCATTCATGACACGAAGCTTGATATAATTGTTGTTTGGTAGTGAGTGGGAGTATTTACATCCATGCAGTCTTTTACATTATATCATGACTTAATTGAACTTGTGTGTGAACCCATGACTGCGTGATTAATAGGGAACTAAGATGCTTGTAGTACCATCACTGGAAACCTTCACGAGACTTCCCTCATCCACTAGGGGTAACCTAGGGGTTTAAAAGGCTTGTTAAACGTGCTAAGTGTAATCGTCGACCCTCACGAAAGAAAGGGGTTAGGTTAGATTAGTTAGAGTAGTTAGATTAAAAGGATCATCACAAGAAAAGTTCCTTGAGTTTATTGCTAAGGAACTAGCAATATGTAAGTTTGGGGGAGTGATATGTGTTAAATATTAGACATTGTGACCCCTTGACTCACTATTGTTACGTTCTTTCATTCCATTATTTGGTATTTTTATTACGTTTGTGTGTTAAGGCATGTTTCAGCAGCTTAATGAAGAAATGGAGCTAACTTCGGTGAATTAACTGAAAAATATGTTCTTTCTATCCAAAAGGAGAGTCAAATAGGTAATCCGAGACAAAAATGGCTCCACGGAGAAAAGTGATTTTTTATAAAATACCTACACTTTCAGTTTAAGAAAGTGGCTGGAAATCACATTTCTACAGTTGGACCTACGCTTGCAGATATGCATGGGACCTACGCTTGAAGCATAGGCCATCTACGCTTGAAGCGTAAGTGCGACAACTTTTGGTGGTTTTTCGTGGATTTTTCCTGTTTCACCCCCGGCTTAATTGGAAGACGTGTCTGCGACTCCAGACCTCTATATACATGTATATACACTTATATATATGAGAAGTTAGGGTTTGCATGAGTTTTTAGAGTGAAAAGACTGAAAAGGGTCTCTCTATACCATTGTTTATATATACACGATCATATATCAGAGTTAGGGTTGGTTGGTTTGGTGAGACGTTTGTAGAGGCTGGTTTAGAGGTTCATTCATTCATAGGTTCTGCTATTGAGAGCCATATTCAAACCTAGAGATCCGGATAAGAAGACTATGGAGAGCATTTCTACATCAACGATGCAGTCACCGTCTTCCATGACTAAATAACTCGGTATCTAGGATTTTCTAGCAAAACTCTAACTAAGTAATGTAGTTCTTTCATTGTTTTCAATTGTAAAGAGGGTAAACTGTTGACCATACTATGATGATTATAGTAGTTAAGAGACTGTACTGATTTGCAATATAAAATTCTATGTTTGTTCTAAATTCTTGTCTTAGATGGAATGAATGTATTATTTTGCATAACTATGATTATTCAATATGAGTAGGAACTCAGATGCTTAATTATGGTTTTCTACACAATGGCGGTAATAAAACTTGAAACCCTAGGTTGACACAGGCCTTGCCTTGGCGATTTAATATAGACATGCTTTAGTTTATTTTCATGCATTAAGAGTATAATAGAGTAGCATAATTAGCATGTACTAGTTAGGTCAGTCATGAGATAGGTTGTCGCAATCCGGTTGATGGTACTCCTTTTTGGGATCGTATTTAGGTACATGCGGTACGACCTGATTCACAGTTATGGATCGCCCTCGTACAATTGATACAGTGATGAACTATATTATACAGTTTGTGGTGGAGTGATGTTTTCTCTCATCTGAATCACAACTAATTTAATTTGTTTTCTAGATAATTTTAGTTAAAATAGATAATTTGGTCTTTGACCACCCAAAAAAATTATTTTCAGAAAATATAACTCAGTGTTTTTGAACTATTAAATTGAATAATCTTAGTCTCTATGGGATCAATATCCCTTACTCAAGCCATTTTCTATTCTATAATTGATACGTGTGCTTGTGTAGGGTAAAACCTAGAGTTGTTAAGGTTTTATTTTTAACCACATATTTTTACACACCTGACGCTGCATCACTAACTTGCAGCCACAACGTTATACAACACATTCAAAGCTTTTGAATTCCAACTAGCACTGTTTGTCTCAACAGTACGCCACTCACTTGACAGTTTTACCCTAAATTCATTAGTAACAACATCTTCCACAGTGGGAGGTGAGTATCGTACCTCTATGGCAAGCCAAGCTCTCTCATCTAGCGATTTCAAAAATTCTCTCATTCTCGCTTTCCAATATGTGTAATTAGATCCATCAAACAACGGGGACCTAGATACAGAACCTCCTTCACAAAGTATGTCCATCATCTAAGTTCAAGATCTAACCCTAGATCGTTAACCTAAATCGGGGTAACCATGCTCTGATACCAATTGAAACTACCTAGATGATTAATGAAAATAGCCTAGAGGAGGGTGAATAGGCTTTTTGTGGATCTACTGACAAATTAATATTTATTGCAGAAAAGTCAATTTTAATCCAATTTTCTATCACAATAAAACATGCAAAGATTAATCTAAGTACAGAAAATAAAGCGATAAAGACACATGATATTTTTACGCGGAAAACCTTGGAAAGACTCCAAGTAAATATCATGGATACGCTCGGGTATCGATGCACTATGAATCAAACAGTACACAGACTCTATGAAGCTTTAGACTTACAAATCCGTCCAGATCTGCCTTTCTCCACTCGATGTCTGAAAATCGTGAATCACTTACGCTCAACGAATCTTCTCACTCCGCTTCGTACTCTGACAACTTCACTGCTCAACGGATCAATGAACCACGAAGCCTCTTGCTCCGATTTCCACATTTAGACACCTCTATTTCTCAAACGGATCTAAGCAACCATGTTGCACGATGTGTGTAGAATTTTCAGCAACTAGGTCATTCAATTGTGCATAAGATCATCGATGTAGAACCACAATTGAAGAAACCATAAACAAGAGAGAACTAGAAGATATATAATCACTCAATGTTTTTCTCTCTATCTTTCATTCTGCAGAAGAATATGAATCTGTAGAAAACTTGCGGATATATCTTAAAGACTTTAGGGCTCAAAAGCTTAGCCTCCTCTGTTGTAGACCTTGGTATTTATAAACCATGCTGAGGGAAACCCTAAATTTTACCATTTTTCGTAATTTCATACCGAACCAAGTAAAACTCTAATATCTGGTGTATATAATGTATATAGCACATACATCAAGGTGTAATGTCGCAACCGTATCAAGAGAAATCAAATCGGGGTCAAAATTGAGATTTCACATTTTAACTCGCAGCCCTAACTACGCGCGGCCCGTAGAGGAACTATGCGCGACGCGTAGGCCTAGGCTACTTGTAGTGTGTAGGCCTTCCTACGGGTGGCACGTAGGCCCAAATTGGTGGTCCGTAGATTGTGCGTCAAAATATCATTTTCTAGCCACTTTTAGCTACTGGGTTCGTAGGTAGTGCGTAGCATTTTGTATGGAAACCACTTTTCTTGGGAATAACATTGTTTGAACCCCCTCGACTTTGTTGGAATGTTTCTCGAAGTTTCGGCTTCAAAAAATGTCATTTATGCCCTCTGGAATGCATTTTTCGCTCAAACTTGCTCCTTTTTCATTCCTCTTGTATTTTTCACATCTTTTAAGCTTGCTTTGAATTTGAAGAAACTTGTTAATGTCTTTTCTTGACCATTACAATTTTCCTAAACCTACCCGACTTCACTATTTACTCAACATGGTTATTGTCTAGAACATGCCATTAATAAACAATACTAACAAATGTTCTCATAGGAATAAAGTGAGCATAATATTACCTGGAAAGGCGATCAACCACAACCATGATAACACTTTTTCATTGAGAAGTTGGAAGACCTTATATGAAGTCCATGGAAACATCAGACCATATTTTTTTCGTAATCAGTAATAGCTGAAGAAGACCTGGAGGGCTTTGGTGCTCTGTTTTGCACTTCTGACATATATAGCAGATTTTTGTAAATTCCTTTACAACAAGTCGCATGTCTGACCAATAAAGAAAACTTTCACACATGTTAGATTTTATGAAACCCAAAATGGCCACCTATTGTTTTGGGATGATTTTCAACGAATGTAAGAGTAATAAGAGGAAAATTAGGACTTTATGATGAGACCAGAATAGTTGATATTCTGGGCATTAATATACTTCTTGTTAGTCTCTTTATTCTATTAAATTTTTTTTTTATTTGAGTTGTGTGTTAAGCAATTTTCAGGGCCTTAATAAAAAAATGAGTTAATTATGGGTTTTTAGCAAATATGTTTGATTCGGAGCAACACTTAAAAGATATTCGCACTCAAATCAGCAAGGTAAAAGTCAGTAAAGCAGAGTATAAGTGGTTGAAGCAAGGAAATTCCTGGATTAAATAAATAATAAAATTCAGGAGCCACTGATCGATTGGTGGAGCCTTCGATCGTTCGGAAATCGCCATCTTGGATTATGTGTGAAACTATATTGCAGAATTCTGACTTTGTGTACAAGTATATAAAGGGGCAGAATTGTCCATTCAATGCCATTTCTTAGCCCCTAAGTTCTCTGGGAGTGCAAGCAAGGAACATGTCATTTCTGCACCAACTTTTGTCTAAGAACCATAGTTCACAATAGTTGATATTCTGGGCGTTAATATACTTCTCGTTAGTCTCTTTATTCTATTAATTTTGTAATTTTATCTGAGTTGTGTGTTAAGCATGTTTTAAAGTTCTTAATGCAAAAATGAGTTAATTCTGGGTTTTTAGCAAATATGCCTGATTCGGAGCAACACTTATAAGATATTCGCACTCAAATCAACAATGTATAAGTTAGTAAAGCAGAGTACAAGTGGTTGAAGCAAGGAACTCATGGATTAAATAAATAATAAAATTCAGGAGCCACCGATCGATCGGTGGAGCCTTTGATCATTCGGAAATTGTCATCTTGGAATCTGTGTGAAACTATATTGCAGAATTCTGACATTGTGTACAAGTATATCAAGGGGCAGAATTGTCGATTCAACGTCATTTCTTAGCCCCTAAGTTCTCTGGGAGTGCAAACAAGGAACATGCAATTTCTGCACCAACTTTTGTCTATAAATACATGTGGATTGCATGAAGAGAAGACATCTCTAGAACGTCTTTTGATATCTTCAAGAATATCATTGTTCATAAAAAGTTCTCTCTTTGAGATCTTTGAGAGAGGCTCCCTTCCTCAAGAACTCAAAAATCAACCATAAAATCATGAAGATGGCGGCTACATCAACAATGGAGTCTCCTTTTTCCATGAGTGGCTAGTCGGTATCTAGGGTTTCCAACGAAACCCTAGCCGAGTAATGTAGTCTTTTATTTATTTTTATTACAAAGGGGTGAATCTAATGAAGGGTACTTGTATGATGATTATGTATTGAGAGACCAAACAAATAACCTAAATAAGATTTATTTATTGATTTTATTCTTAAGATGAGATTGAATTAATGATTTATCTTGAACAACTGTGTTTTATCAAACGGAGCAAGAACCTTCGTGATTTAATAGCGGTTTCTACATAATGGTAGTTATTTGGCATGATAAAGTCTTAGGTTTACACAGTCAATGCTTAGAGAAGATGATTGTTAGCATGCTTTTTAATTTCATGTTTTAGGAGTAGTTGTAGTATGGATGCATACAACAGTCATACTAATCACAGAAGGATTGTAGCGAATACATACCGATTGCATCCTTTTTGGGACTAGGTAACTGCTTGTAGCGTTACTAGACTGATTCATATAAGCTGTACCACTCTCTTGCAATAATATAATTAAAGGAATACATTATAAGGCTAGTGATGGAGTTGGAATTCAACCCTAAACTTGTTTATCTTGAGTGAACCAAAAACAGTTATATTTATTTTATTTTTATATTTAGTAGTTTAATCAAACAAACCAATCAAACAACTTTTATAAATATAATTCAACTTGCAACTTTATAATTATTTGAAATACAACTTTGATCTCTGTGGTTCAATACACTCTCTACCCAACTATACTATATACTACTTGCGACTGAGAGGTTAAAACTAGATCGTGTTAATTCCTTATTTTTAACACTATTATTTTCACACCCTTGAAACTGATCACTTTATAATAATTTCCTTTATAGATTTAAACTCCATCACGTTGTGCATAATTGTGTGAGTTTGACTGAATGGATAATTCAACAATTTTGGTAAAGAAGGAATCTGAAAGTACTTTTTGTTGCTGTTGGGACCAAAAGTTGCTAATAGGAATGAAAATAGCTGAAAGTTCACATTCAAGCTTTCGTGATAATGCATCAGCCCCTTGGTTTTCTCTTCCCTTTTTGTATTGTAAGGTGTAATCATACCCCATTATTTTTGGAAGCTAGCGGGTTTGCATAGGGGTAGTAATTCGCTGTTGTAAAAAAACCTTGAGACTTTTTTGGTTTGTCCGTACAATGAATGGTTTTCCTAAGATATGGGAATGCCACTTACGGATGGCTTTGACTATTGCATGCATTTCTTTGTCATAACATGAGAGTGACACAACTAATCCTTTTAAAGCTTCACTGAAAAAAGCAATAGGTTTTTCTTCCTGCATTAAAATAGCACCAATTCCACTTCCACACGCATCACACTCGACCACAAATGACTTGGAAAAGTCTGGCAGTCTCAAAACAGGTAGGGAGGTGAGTGCTTTCTTGAGTGCTTCAAACACAACCTGAGCTTCAGAAGTCCAATAAAATCTATTTTTGGTGAGGAGCCGAGTGAGTGGCGTTGTTATGCCTCCAAATCTTTGTATGAACTTTCCGTAATATCCCGCTAGACCAAGAAATCCACGAAGAGCCCTAATCATGGTTGGTTTTGGCCAAGCAAGAACACTTCGAATCTTTTCTGGGTCGACGACTACTCTTTTATACGATATCAAACGTCTCAGGTAGTCAATTTGTTGAACTCTAAAGCAATGTTTTAATTTTTTTGGCATACAATTGGTTCATATTTAAAACAATATGTGACATTCTCAAGTGTTGTAGGTGTGCTTCCCAAGAATTGCTATAAATTAATATATCATAAAAAAAACAAGGATAAGTTTTTGAAGATATGGGCGAAACAGGTCGTTCATCAAACTTTGGAATGTGGAGGGGGCGTTTGTCAAGCCAAAAGGCATAACCAGGAACTCGTAATGCCCCTCATACGTTCAAATGTTGTTTTGTGAATATTTGCCTCAGAAACTTGGATTTGGTGATATCCAGAGCGCAAATCAAGCTTTGAAAAATAGGTGGCTACATACAATTCATTAAGTAACTCATCTATAACTAGAATGGGATACTTATCTTTGACTGTAATCTGATTTAGGAATCGGTAATCGACATACAACTACCATCCTCCATCAGGTTTACGTACCATAAGAACCGGTGAAGAAAAAGGGCTTGGCTTGGATGGATTAATCCAGAGGTGAGTAATTATTTCACAATCTTCTCAATTTCGGTCTTTTGGTAATGGGGATAACGATAGGGTTGTACACTAACTGGGCAGTGGTTTTTTTGTAGAGGTATTTTATGGTCATGAGTACGGGCGGGGGGCAATTGTGTAGGCTCATTGAAAACATTAGCACACTCGATTAGAAGGTTGTCAATTTCAAGTTGGTGATAATTCGTGGCAGTAGGTAAATCACAAGGATTTTTTTTTTTTTTAAAAAGCACATACCTTCTAAATTTTGGAGTTGTTTATTATTTAAGATCCTCTTTAAACCTTGGAAGTAAATTTTTCCCATCCTTTTTGAATGCCATTGGCAGGTTTCGGTTGTCTGTTTCTATGGGCCCTAGAGTCTCCAACCACTGAACCCTAAGTACCACTTAACATGCTGCTACTGGAAGAAAATAAAACTCATCAGTGACTTTGCAGTCTTGAATTAGTAAGGTGAGGTTCAAACATCGTCCGACACAAGTGACACGCTCCTTATTGGCCACCATCACCTAGAATGACTTGTCTTGCACCAACTCAATGGATTTAAGATATAATAAGGATAAAAAGATTATAAGGGTTTAAAATGTAGCCAAATATAAATTTAAGTGTATCAATAAATCATAAACACCTCTTAGTTATTCTTCTGTACTTGCATAATATTTTTCTTCAAAGTGAGTCGAGGTGAAGCAATAAGACCTAAGACCGAGTTTGAAACAAAGCCATTTTTTCCCTTTTGTCCAATGGTAGAGTCAGCATTGGGGCATAGATAAACTTGGGTAGTGGCGGTATTTCTCCCTTGATAAAATCAATCATCACTCTCCTTTTGACCTGTAGTAGTCACCATTCGGGACGAAGATAAACTCAGTACTATCGGTACAACCCTTACAAAGTCCACTTTGATCGACAAAGACTGTGAAGTTAGGAAGACCCTTGATGTCCCTAGCCCAAAGGTTGGACCAACTTTTAGTAATAACGGTTTATGAACAAAAAAAGAAAATAAAAATATCTTTGAGCCTTCTGGTCTTTCATTTGGATACCCCTACACCTAGCCTACATTAAACTCCAAAATCAAGTACTCTTCGATTGGTTATAGTGCATAAGGACTACTTACTCTTTTTTTTACTAGGGCCCTGCATAAAATTCAACACCCCACTTTCACTAAATTTTTGTGTGATTTTCATGTTCACAACTTTTGATCCTGTCACTTCCATTCATTTTTTTAACCAAACTACTTTACCCAATAGCCCATTGCAACCCTTGTAATAGTCCTCTTAGATCACGAATGGTCTATTACCTATTGAAGCTCAAACACACTATCTATATATTCCCTAGGTCTAGGTTCATGTATACTAAAAAAAATAAGTAATTGGTCAGACATCGATTCGAGCATTGAAGAATGAATTCTACTTTTTAAAACTCCCTCAAACCAACCTTTTCTCTTCTAAAAGTCTAGGCCACAACTAGCAACTTGTTAATGTTGTATTCAATAAACAGAAATGGAGTACAATATTCTTTTGAAATAGGAAGAAACAAAATTGAATGTCATCTTATTTCATTTTCTTCCATGCTCGTCACTGCATATATGGCCTCTCATCACTAACATGTCCATCTTGTATACAAATCAATTGTCATAGACTATGATTGGAGCATCTCACCTCCACTCTTCCTGCATTAGGTTACCACATATCGGGAGCTATTATACTTTAGATGTCATTGTTTGCGCACTTGATGAATATGACTCTAGGATTTAGGTTTAGAGCACATTAGTGATGATGAAGAAGCAGAATCATATCCTTTACTAAAATGGACGGAAGGGTAAACCCGGAACCCATGATTCTAATACATCTTTTCTCCTTTAGAAAAGTGAAAATCCTTGGCTCCCGCCAAGCTTTGATAGTTTTTATAAACTAACGATTACATCCAGTTGTTCAACCTTTTTTTAGAAGACAACTTAACACCTTCCCAATTTGAGTTCGGGTGTGGAGAGAAAAAGAACTAATCACCGAGTACTAAGAATAAAAGTGAGTGCAAAGTAGACATGCCCGACGAAAACCCCCTCGAAGGGGCAGGGGCCTGACTAGTACATTCAAGCGAGAGACTACTACTGGGAATACCGATCTAGGTCATCTACAATCCTCAACAATATTCTCCTTGGGCGGTCCTACTATAGTTAAATAGGCGAGGAAGCCGATTTAGTGAGTGAGCATTTTTATGATTCATATCCAAGCGTTGGTGTGTATAAACTTATTGATCACCAATATAAACATCTCTTCTTTTAATATATATACACAAACAATTATGAACTCGTAGATAAACATGAAATGCATATATAGATAAAATATAATTACTCCAGTTCAATTATCATGTTCACTAGTGCGTAACAGATCATTACTTAGTCTATATATTAGAATAAAATGCAGTCTCAAATGATATGCTATTATGAAACCTGAGTCACACAAATTCTTCAAAAAATGACACACTCCCGATTTGTTGTAACGTCCGGTATTTTCGTATCTAAATTAAAAAAATTATTAATGATTAAGCGCTTAATGTGTTTATGTGCTTAACATGACTTACGTGTTCTACTTGATAATTAAATTCGTAAATTTCATGTTATATTTTCATTTTGTGAATAATGAAAAATGTTGATTATGGGTTATATCCATTCTTTGATAAACCTTCGGTAAAATACGGCATGACCCAGAAAAGAGCGTATCTGCTTAACAGAGGTGGGAGGAGGCAATTTTGAAATTAAATCCACTTTTGCTTTATCGACCTCTATCCCTCGCTTCGATACAATATGGCATAGTACTAACCCCTCTTTAACCATGAAATGGCTCTTTTCCCAACTTAGGATCAGATTCGTCTTCTTGCATCTCTAAAGTACCATTTCTAGATGTCTCAAACAGTCTTCAAAGGTTTCCCCAAAAACTGAAAAATCATTCATGAATATTTCAAGAAATTTCTCTACCATGTCAGAAAATATAGACATCATGCACCGTTAGAATGTTGCTGGCGCATTACATAAACCAAACAACATCCGTCTATGAGCAAACGTGTCATACCGACAAGTAAATGTGGTTTTCTCTTGATCAACAAGGTCAATTGCCACCTGATTGTAACCGGAATACCCATCCAGGAAACAATAATAGCTCTGCCCGGCTAATCTCTCCAGGATTTGATCAATAAATGGTAATGGAAAATGATCTTTCCTGTTATTCATATTGAGCTTTCTATAATCAATACACACAAGGCATCCCATGGTAGTGCATTGTGGAATTAGATCACCTGTTGAGTTTGACACCACTGTGATGCTCGACTTCTTCGGCACCACCTGAGTTGGACTTACCCATGTGCTGTTAGAAATGGGATAAATAATACCCGCATATAGAAATTTTACCACTTTTTTCATCACTACCTCTTTCATATTGGGATTCAACCTCCATTGCATCTCTCTTGATGGCTTTGCATCCTTCTAAAGGTGTATGCGATGAATACAAATCAAAGGGTCTATACCTTTCAAATCAGCAACACTCCATCCAATTGCCTCTTTGTTCTCACTTAGAACCTTGACTAGACTCAATTCCTGTTTCTCTATAAATTTCGAAGAGATAATTACAGGAAGAGTCTCATCGGATCCCAAGAAAACATACTTCAGTTTTTCAGGCAATTCCTTGAGCTCCAAGGCAGGAGGAGTAGTTAGAGATGGAATTGGTGGAATATTTGATACTATTGAAAGTGGTTCAACCGGCTCCCGCCATGGTTGAGTGTATAGTGCAATCTCCATTGCATCCAGCTATTTATTCTGCAGCTTTAAATATGCCTCCCAATCAACAACTTCCTCATTTGGACTTTCTTCAGTCATAAATTACTACAACTCGTTTCCTTCCAAGATTTGAGTTGCAAAATCTGATATAATATCATTCAGTGCATCGTACTCATTAATATGAAAACATTCCCCAGATTCAAACAAGTGGTGACTTCCTTCAAACACATTCATCCTGATCTTCATATTGCCAAATGTCAGATCTATGGCTCCAGTTCTGCAATTGATGCAGGCATTTTCCATAGCTCAGAATGGTCTTCCCATTATTACTGGAACGTGTTTTTTCGTATCAGGGACAAGTTCTATATCCAGCACTACAAAGTCAACCAAAAAATAAAACTTGCCCACTTGCACAATGACATCTTCAAGCACTTCTCTTGCCTGTTTGACTGATCGATCAGCGAATTGCAGTACAGCCGATGTGGGACTGAGCTCACCCAACCCTAGCTGTTGGTAGACTGAATTAAGGAAGTAAATTAATACTTGTACCTAGATGAAGAAGAGTTATACCAATTTCCTGGTCACCAATGACACATGGAATAGTGGGAGCACCGGGATCTTTCCTCTTAGGTGGAGTATCGCTTAAAAGCAATGAACTCACTTGCTCAGTTAAGAGTATTTTTGTTGGATTCTTTCCTCTACTTTTCCTCTTCTGGGTGCAAAGATCCTTGAAAAACTTAGCATAAGGTGGTATTTGGGCGATTACATCTAAGAAAGGTAAATTGATCTTGATTTGTTGAAATGTATCTAACATATCAGATTCTTTCATCTTTTCGTACTTTGTTGGCTCTCTAAGACGTTGAGGAAATGGCGTTGCCTCCTTATAATGCGCTCTTTATGGCTCTTCAAGTAGTGTCTCATCAACATTTTCCTCCACCGATGGTTGGTCTTTCTGCGTTTTTTCAACCTCTTTCCTTGCAGTTTCCTTCATCTACTCTTCTTCAGCTTCCTTCATTTTCTCTTATTCTGCTTCCCTTTTTCTCTGCAACCTTTCTTCATGCTCTGCCTCAACTCGATTCTCCACTTCCTTCCCACTTCTCAGAGTCGTGATTGCTTGAACCGACTCATGAGGATTATTAGCAAAAGATCCAAGCTCCAATGCTTGTTGTGGCTTAGGGTTGACTATTGGCTGACTTGGCAGTTTTCCTGGCTCTCTCACTTTCCTCTCATTAGCCATTTAGCCCATTTACATATGCAGTTGTGCTAAAGATTGAGTATGAATGCCTAGCTTTTTATTAATGTCCATTATCACCTTGCTCTAGGCGACTAGTCTGTAAATCGGGTGGAGGAGTTTGGCTTTTTGGTGGCCGGGGTTGGTAGTTATAGGGTTGAATAACTTGATTGTTATTGAATGGCTAAAGCTCTTGTGAATTATTGAATGGTTGTAGAGCTTGTGAATGATTGGAAGGCTGTAAGGCTTAGTTATTATTGAATGACTAGAGGGCTTGGGAATTATTAGATGTTATCAGTTCGTAAATTTCATGTTATATTTTCCTTTTGTGGATAACGAGCATAGATTTAGTTTCTTCATATTTAGCTATTTCTCAGGTTGATGCTCCTCTTTCTCATATTTCCAAAGCTGCTGATGTTATTCCAGATTCCAGTGTTGATTCTGATCCCAAGAAAAAGGAAGGAATGGCTAAAATTGTTAAGGGGATGGAGAAATCGAAAGCTAAAAAATATTCTCTTGGTGTTAAGACTATAAGAGGTTTGGCCAATTGTTCTCCCAAAGGGGGAAGTGGTGGTCCATGAGAGTTTGTTGGTTGTGTTCCCCATCTTTTACAATTGATTTAATGAATTTTGGAATTTGGAATGTAAGAGGTTTCAATACCTCAAGCAGGCACAATGAGACGAAGAAGATTATTAAAAAAAATAATATTTCTCTTTTTTTTATTGTGGAGTCTAGGGTTAAGGAGAAGAACTTGGTGAGAACTATGAATTCTTTTGCCAAAGACTGGAGTGTTTTAGCAAACTATGATCATACTTACAATGGGAGAATCTTGGTATGTTGGGATCTAACTTTATTTTCAGTTACTCCTCTTTTCAAATCTGATCAGATTATTATTTACAACATCTTAAATATTGTTACTTCAGTTCAATATATTGGGGGTTTCGTCTATGGGGCTAATGATAATATTCAAAGAATTGCTCTTTGGAGGGACATTTTGCAAGTTACTCAAGATTATTCCTCTTTCCTTTCTTTTTCGCAGGAGACTTTAATGTTATTAGGTACTCTCATGAAAAGTTTCGTGGTTCAGTTTAATGGGATTCTTCAATACAGGAGTGTGGGGATTGTTTACAGCAGGCTTCTCTTTTTGATTTAAGATATTATGGGCTTCAATTCACTTGGAATAATACTTTTTCTCAATATGAGGCTCTTTTTGAACCTGGTTGTGTTTTTTATCATGCTCTGATTATTCTGAAACTGAGCAATAACATCCAAAAGAAGAGGTCCCCTTTCAGGTTCAATAATTTTCTTATTCACCATCCCTCTTTTATGGATATAGTGCAGCAAGTTTGGCAGCAGCCAATATCTGGTTCCTTTATGTATCAAGTGATCTCTAAGTTGAAAATCCTGAAATATGAGCTAAAAAAGCTGAATAGCGCTAATTATAGTGATTTATCTACAAAAGTTCATGATGCTAAAGAGAGATTGGAGTCAATTCAAGTGATCTCTAAATTGGAGTCATTGTCTTTTCTTTGATTGTTCAAGAAAAGGCATGTCTTTCTCAATATAAGCACTTTTCTCATGCTGAAGAGTTTCTTTACAAGCAGTGGTCTAGAATTCAATGGTTGAATCTGGGTGATAAGAACACTTCATTTTTTCACAAATTGGCTAATTTTAGGAAAAAGGCTAATAGTGTTATGAGTCTAAAGACTTCAAATGGTACTCTCTTGAATCAACAAGATCATATTCAGGAAAAGGTAATTGGGTTTTATAAAAAATTACTTTTTGCTCCTTCCTCTCCTTATATTCCTGATTTACAAGGTTATGTCCATTCTCCATTAACTGAGGAGCAAGTTCATGATTTACAAAGGCCTATTTTTTATGATGAGATTAGAAGAGCTATGTTCTCTTTGAAAGATGGGAAAGCTCCAGGCAGCGATGGATTCAATGCTTTATTTTTTAAGCATTCTTGGTCTATTGTGGGCTATGATGTTACTAAGGCCATTCAAGTTTTTTACCATAGTGGGCACATGCTTAAGGAGGTGAATTCAACAATTATTACTTTGGTCCCTAAGGTTGCCAACCCTACATATGTTTCTGATTTTAGGCTTATTTTTTTATGCACTACCTTATATAAATGTCTTTCCAAAGTTCTTGCAAATATGTTTAAGGCTTGTCTTCCAGCTTGCATTAGTTCAAACCAAGGAGCTTTTATCTTAGGCAAAAATATCTCGGAGAACATCCTTTTAGCTCAAGAACTGTTGAGGAATTATCATAAGGATAAGGGTGATGCTAGAATTGCTTTGAAGGTTTATTTGACTAAGGCTTTTGATTCAGTCTCTTAGTCCTTTTTAGAGGCTACTCTTAGAGCTTTTAAATTCCAAGAGCCTTTTATCAAGCTAATCATGTCCTGCATTTCTTCCCCTATGTTTACTATCAACATTAATGGTGGTTTGGTAGGCTACTTTAAGAGTTCAAGAGGTATTAGGCAAGGTGACCCTCTTTCTCCCAACCTCTTTGTTTTAGAAATGGAAATTCTCACTGGTCTACTTACCCAGAAGACTACTGCTAGTGGATTTAATTTTCATTGGAAGTGTAATGCTCAGAGGATTTCAGGTCTTTTATTTACAGATGATTTGATTATTTTTTCTGTTGGTGATGTTGCCTCAGTGGACTGTGTCATGGAAGCTTTGAATTATTTTGGTTTTCATTCTGGTCTTCTTCCTAATCATGCCAAAAGTATGATTTTTCATGCTGGTGTTCCAACTTCAATTCTGCATCAGATTGTTTATAAACTTGGTTTTTAAGTTAGCTATTTGCCAATGAAGTATTTAGGAGTTCCCCTTTTATCTTCCAAGCTCTCTAAGCAGGATTGTGATGTTCTCCTTTCTAAGATTGCAAGTAGGATAAATAGTTGGTCAAGCAAGTTCCTTTCCTTTGCTGGAAGGTTACTATTAGTTAAAGGTGTGTTTTTTGCAACCCAAGTTTATTGGCCTTCAATCTTTGTGCTTCCAAAGTCTGTGATTAATGATCTTACTTCTCTTCTTATAAACTTTTTGTGGACTAGCTCTAAAATGTGTAGGGGTGGTTGTAAGGTAGCTTGAAGCACTGTATGCCTTCCCTTTCAAGAAGGAGGTCTTAGAGTTAAAGACTTAGAGGAATGGAATGTTGTTGTAATGGCAAAACATAAATGGGTTCTTCTTAGTCCTACATCTCAATCTCTTTGGTCTTCTTGGGTTAAAATGCATCTTACTAAGCATAAAAATTTATGGAATATTCCTATTCCAAAGAGTTGTTCTTGGACTTGGAAACAATTATTGAGGATCATGCCTCATTTCAAAAATGCTTTCAAATCTGTGATTGGTGATGGCATGCAAACTTCTCTTTGGTTTGATAATTGGCATCCTAAAGGGCCTCTTATTACCTTCTTTAGTCCAGTAGTGATTAATTCCTCAGGGCTTGGTGCAAATGCTACTGTAAGTAGATTAATTACTAGCTCTGGATGGCATTTTCCTACTCTTAACTCCCAAGAATGGGTGGAGTTT
Organism: Cornus suecica; assembly: GCA_963922005.1. Classification (NCBI taxonomy): domain Eukaryota; kingdom Viridiplantae; phylum Streptophyta; class Magnoliopsida; order Cornales; family Cornaceae; genus Cornus; species Cornus suecica. The sequence continues at coordinate 35,622,260 of OY998245.1, read as the reverse complement.
AAAGCTAGCTTTCCTACTTCTTTTATTCCTATGCAAACCAGGAGTGATTGTCTTCAATGGCTTCCTGGCAATGGGAGATTTTCTATCAAGTCAGCATGGGATTTTGTTAGATACAAGCCTAATAAGGTTTCTTGGCATGGCTCTATAAGGTTTACCCATCATATCCCAAAGTATTCCTTTTTTCTTTGGTTGGTTCACCAAAATAGATTCAACACCATGGCTTTTTTATTGTCTTTAGGACTTCTTACTTCTGCAACTTGTGTGTTATGCTACATGTATATGGAAGATAGGGACCACTTATACTTTGAATGGAATTTTACTAAGGCCCCGTTCGGTAACCGGTCTGGTCCGGTTAACTCTGGTCCGGTCTGGTCTAGTCTAGGTGATGTTCTGAAATTCTGTTTGGTAAGCGGTCTGGTCTAATGATCTTGGTCTGAGGAAACTGGAACCAGACCATGTTTGACAAACTGTCTGCTCCAAACTTCTTTGACCCAGACCCTATTTGGCAAACTGGTCTGGTCCTAAATTTTGTTTATTATTCATTTTTTTATAAATATAATTCATTGAATTTATTATTTATATTATTATTTATTCATTTATTTTAATTAATTTATAAATATATTTTATTCATTTATTATTTATATTATTATTTATTCATTTATTTTATTATTATTATTATATTTATTCATTTACTATTATTCTTATGTATTATTTAATTCATTTTACTTATTATTTAATTATTTATTATTATTTATATGTATTATTTAATTCATTTTGCTTATTATTTATTTATTTATTATTTTTATGTATTATTTGATTCATTTTTCTTATTATTTATTCTTATTTTTATATATTATTTAATTCATTTTGTTTATTATTTATTACTCTTTATTCGTTTATTTTTATTTGTCTCTAAAATTATTTTTATTAATTTATTATTTATATTTATTATTATTATTATGTATTATTTAATTCATTTAATTTTATTTCATTTTTTTTATTATTCATTTTTTTTATAAATATAATAAATTTAATTCATTATTTATATTATTATTTATTCATTTATTTTGAATTAATTTATAAATATATTTTATTCATTTACTATTTAAATTATTTTTTATTTTATTATTATTATTATATTTAATCATATATTATTATTATTTTTTAATTTTTTAATTTATTTTTCTTATTATTTATTTATTTATTATTTTTTTATGTATTATTTAATTCATTTTTTTTATTATTAATTATTTTTAATTTATTTATTAATATGATTTTATTTAATTTATTATTTATATTATTAATTTATCATTTATTATTATTTATTTGTTTGTTTAATTAATTTATAAATATATTTTATTAATTTATTATTTATATTATTATTTATTATTATATATATTTATTATAAATATATTTTATTATTCATTATTTTGTTTATTTTTTATTCATTTATTTATATTAATTTTTAAATATATTATTATTTTATTCATAAATATATTTTATTTTTATTTATTCATTTATTCATTTATTTTTATTAATTTCTAAATATATTTTATTAATTTATTATTATATTTATTTATTTAATTCATTTTATTTATTATTCATTATTTTATTTTTGTGTTTTGGTTATAGATTGGTTAGTTGTGGTTCAATTATTGGAAGACATTTTGGTTAGATTTTGGATAGATTTTATAATCAGACCAGATAGAACCACCAAAAATTGTGGTCCTAAAAAAGGTCATTTTGGTTCAATTTGGTCTGGTTATATTTTTTGAGACCAAGGAAAAACAAACATGGTCTGGTCTCAAAAAATCATGACAAGACTGGAAATATAAGACCATAACCGGTAAACAAACAGGGCCTAAGCGATTATGGAAGATGGTGCTTCAATGGGACCTTGGTTATTGGCTAGATGGAGATTAGAACATCTTGATGCAGTGGTATATGCTTCATCTTTAAGACAAATCCCTTTTTTCTCTTGTTAATAAATTAACTTTTTTCAGCCTCAATTTATGATGTTTGGAGAGAGAGGAATAGAAGAATTTTTCAGTCTGAATTCAATACCATTGAGAATGTCTTTCAGAGAATTGTTCAGAGTGTTAGAATTACTCTCTTATCTTTGCAGAATTATCCTCCTACTCCTATTAATCATGCTATCATTGCTAAATGGAGCCTTCCAGACACAATTCTGGGTCATTAATCTATTCTCTGGTCTCGTGAATGAGGGTTGTTGTGCATACCAGTTTTTTACTTGTGATGGTTTTCGGCTTCAGTGTTGCTGATGTACTGGTTTAGCTCCTATCATGGATGTTGTTGTTAGATGGACGCGCATTGGTCTTATTCCCAATGTTTGTGCTCTGTTATCTGATTTTGGCTTCTATACTAAGATGAATTCTGATGCAAATCTGAGTTCTCATTTGGCTTGGAGTTCTTCCAGTGTTATGAAGGCTAGGAAGACTAAATGCAAGGCTACTCTAAAGGGTTGTGTTCTGAGATTTTTGAAGGCTTTCATTACCTCCTTTGTTTTACATTTGCTTATTAGGCCATATGGTTGTCTTTTGTTCTTTCATTGGTGGACTTTTGGTTATCATATTTCTTTGTAATCTGGGGTATGCCCCTTAGCTTTTGTATGGCTTAGTCCATTTTCCTTTTTTAATATACTTTTTTACCTTTAAAAAAAAAAAAGTGTTGAAAATGATTTCGGAATTAAATGACCAAGGGGTAATGTGATACCCCCTAATTTCCGTGCATAGGTTGGCCAGACCTATACCGAAAACTAAGGCGCATCAACACTTAATAATAAACAAGCATGGAAGAAAAAGACATAATAAATAAATAATAAAGTCTCAAAAGTTTAAATTCTCTTGAATAAATAAATTAAGAAATCCAAATCCCCCAAAGGGTACAACTCCGGAATCCATATCTATGGACTCTTAAACATAAAATGAACAAAAGTCTGAAAGATAATACTAATATGAGTCCCTACACTGAAATAAAGCGGAATACTAAATAGCTCAAGAAGAAACGAGATGAACCCTTAACCCTGTGGCTTAAACTGCCAAGGACCTAAAATGCTAACATTGGTGCATCAGACCCACGAGCAAAGTAGACTCTACATAATCCCAAACAGAGTACCAATAATCCTATCATCTACCCAATCAAAATAGGTGAAACTATAATTCCTATAACTTAAATACCACTCCTAAATAAATATCCTCCAAAAATAATAGTAATAAATAAATGAATAATTAAGCAAAACAAATAGGTGTAACCATAATAAATTCACAAGTTAATACACATAACAAATAAGTGCAACCATAATTAAATCACAAATCAATAGGCAACTTAACCATGCCCAACCATAACCACATACCTATCAACTATATCAATATCGTGACTAGTCGACTATGGTACAGATGAGAGTGACTTAATAGTCAACTTATCATGGTTTCCTCCATTCCACTATCACAGAAACAATATATATACGTATATATATATAAATTTAAAAACAAGGAACTAATCTGAATATCTACCCAGTTATATAATTAAACTACACCCTAAATACAGTAATTATTTTTTTCCTATTGTTATCATTAATTTATTTAACTTGTCCCAAAACTAAAAAAATTAATTATTATCATTATTTTTATTTAGGAAAGAAAATCTTTGGTTGGTCCATCTTCCCCACCTAAACCAAAGCCTACTGATATCCTTATACTACTCACAGCCCACCATATGATGATGTCTCCTTAAGAAGTCACATTACGAACCATATATGTATGTACAGGAATAACCAAATTCTATATCACAATCCTAACTACCATAGTCTTGTTACCTACATCCGCTTCCACATGTATATGCATATATATCATATATACACATCAACCCAGCATACTATATCACAATACTAACTACCATAGTCTTGCTAATTACTTTCGCTTACACCTGAATATATATATCTATATATATATATACATCAATCTAGCATTAGATTCCTTATACAAACGCATGAAATAAAATATAAGTTTCTTATACCTACAGATTTACACACGTGACCAACAAGCATTAAACATCCAACACCCAGTTTTATATTCGTATTTCTCAAACACTGTAATAGAAATCTCCCTTTTTTATCTTAATGAAAACAATACTACTCGACCCAGCATGGAACAATTTATGATATAAAATTTATTCAAAATCAGCTAGACACTGATTAATAATATATATATATATTATAACATATATATACACATACATAAAATCAATAAAAAAATACAAGAAAACGATGTTACGATTACGGGTTCAAAGGGGAAGAGAAGAACATTATACTTGTCTGATCTTGGAGTCACAAACGACAAACCGATCGATGCTTCTTCTCCTCATTTATGCGGCTCTCTCTCTCTCTACTCTCCCTCTATAGAATCGACTGATAGAACAACGTAGTATTGTATTTGGATTTCTTTATATTATATAAATATATATATATTTAATCCTTCCAATGGACCCAAAAATATATAATAGCCCATTGGATAATAAGCCCAACTAACTAATCTATAATTAATTAATTAAATTAAATATATCCAATTTAAATAAATAAAATAACGGGATATTACATTCTCCCCCTAGTAAAGGAATTCCGTCCCCGGAATTCACCACATACCTAAACTAAATAGCTCTAGATACTTTGTACGAATTTCATCCTCCATTTCCCAAGTGGACTCTGCCTCATTATGATTGCTCCACTTAACACGCACAAGAGGAATGATCTTCCTACGAAGTACATGCTCCTTACGATCAAGAATGCGATAAGGCTGCTCCACATAAGTCACATCCGGCTCTAACTCGATCTCTCCCACATCAATATGCTAATACACATCCTCATCTCGTAAAAAATTTCGTAACATAAAGACATGAAAGACATTATGAACCCTTCGCATGTGATCTGGCGGTGCTAAACAATATGCCACTAGTCCAATCATGTCAATAATCATAAAAGGACCCACAAAACGAGGTAACAATTTCCCTTTCTTCCAAAACTGCATTACTTCCTTTATGGGAGACACCTTGAGTAAAAACCCGATCCCCCATTCTGAACTCTAAGGCCCGAGTCCGTTGACCAACATAACCTTTCTACCTACTCTGGGCAGTCCTCATACGGTCTCGAATAAGAGTAATTTTCTCTCAGGTGTCCTCGATGAACTCAGGACCTAGTAATCTGCTCTCTCCAATCTCAAAACAACATACCGGAGATCTAGAGGGTCGACCGTACAATGCCTCAAATGGTGTCATACCAATAGTCTTTCGAAAACTATTGTTATAGGTAAACTCTGAAAATGGCAAATAAAACTCTCAATTGCCTTTGAAATCAAGGACAGAAGCTCTAAGCATATCCTCCAAAATATGGTTAACCCTCTCAATCTAACCGTCTGTCTGTGAATGATAAGTTGTACTAAGGTGTTACTCTGTACCTAAAGCCTGCTGAAAGCTCGCCCAAAACCCAGATACAAAGTTTGGATCTCTATCCGATATAATAGACAATAGAATCCCATGAAGCTTCACTATTTCTGTAATGTAAAGCTTTGCCAACTGCTCTGAAGTGTAATCTGAGCGAACAAGAAGAAAATGGGTAGACTTTGTAAGTGTATCAACTATCACCCAAATGGAGTTATGATTCCGATGTGAGGTAGGTAACCCCTCAATGAAATCCATAGAAATGCTCTTTCATTTCCACTTTGGCACTGGAAGTGGCTGCGATGCTCCTGGTGGTTTCTGGTGATCAATTTTAACCATCTGGTAAGTACTACACTTGGAGACAAAATTGACTATGTCTCTCTTCATACCAGCCCTCCAAAATTATCTTTTCATGTCCTGGTACATCTTATCCCTTTCAGGATGAATTGCAAATGGAGAGTTATGAGCCTCTCTCATCGCATCTCTCCTCAAGTCATCGATAGGAGGAACAACTAATCGACTCTTATACTTGAACCCCCCATTTAAACCAACTGAGTAAAATGGAATCTCTCCTGATGCCAACTTTGCAACTCTATCTATACATTGTTAGTCTGCCTGTTGGGCCTCAATCACTCTTCGAATGATGACAGGTGTCACCATAACACATGCCATAAAAGCGTCAGCTAACTCATTAATTGACCTCAACGCATTCCACTCAGTCTCGAATAAGGATGAATGACTATCATAGGTCGACGAATGAGGGCATCTGCAACTACATTAGCTTTCCCTAGATGATACTGAATGGAAAAGTCATAGTCTTTCATAAATTTCAGCCATCTGCGCTGCCTCACATTCAACTCCCTTTACATAAACAGATACTGCAAACTCTTGTGATCGTTAAATAATCTGAAAGTCTCACCTAAGAGGTATTGTCTCCAAATCCTCAATGCGAAAACCACCGCTGCCAACTCCAAATCATGGGTAGGGTAATTAAGCTCATGTGGCTTGATCTTACGTGAACCATAAGATACTGGTCTCTCCTCCTACATCGACACAAAACCCAAACCCTGCAATGATGCATCGGTGCCTGAAGCTAAGTAAATAACAAAGTCAATCTCACAGCTCGATGGCAAACTTGGTATCTCCTAAAACACATCCTAAAAATCACGCACTACGGAAATCCTATCCATAGATATAGTGATATCCTCCTGAGTCTCTATATCAATATAAAATAAATGCACATTAAACCCTCCATGTGGACGAGGCATAGCAATCAAGTACATCTCCTACCCCGGTATCGCAAAGACTATCGTCTTACCATGACAGTCCAACTGAGCATGGTAGTGAGATAACTAGTCAATCCTAAGTATCACATCATAAGAGTGCATATCAAGTACTAAAAAATCAGCTAGAAATCTAAGCCTACCAATATCAATATGGACATGTCCACAACTCTCCCGTAAAATTACATCAATACCTACTAGCGTGGAAATATTAAGGGGTCAACTACAAGACCGAGTCAATAATCCAGATAAAGCAACAAACGATTGAGACACAAAATATTGTGATACACCAGTATAAAAAAGAACTCGATCAAGTCTACCATAAATAGGAAACATACCCTTAATAGCCTGAGGTGTAGGAGGATCATAAGGCATAACATTGTACACCCTGCCATAATGCAACTGCTGATGTGGATGCCCCTGTAGTGGTGGGGGTGCTGGTAAAGCTGGGTATGTCGGACCCTAAATACATGGAATATGTGGTGTCGACAATTGTGGTGGATGCCTCTGCCCTTGCTGAACAGTCTGAGCCTGTTAACCCTGAGTAGCCTGTGGACACCTCCTAACAGAGTTCACATACTCTCCACACCTATAACAATGTCCTTAGAAAGGGCCAAAAAAATATCCTCTAGTAGTTTCCCTATTGCTGACCCTGTCCAATCTGAGGTGCTCCACCTTACTGCCCCTGATGAGAAAACATCTCCTTACTAGCATCTGTGTTACCCTTCTGTTTCTTCCAAGGCTGATACCCCTAGAATTTGCCCCTATCACTTTGTCTACCACTCTGACCATTTCCCTTCTCCCTTGTCTGACTAGTGGAGTCATTGTCACTGCGCTTCTCCCCCTTAGTTTTTTGGTAGACCCTCTTGATCTGACAATGCTATAATGTTGCAACCACCACCTGAGCATAAGTGGTGTAAGCTGGATTACCCACTATCACCATGATGAACCGTGCACAAAGTGTGATTATATGAATCAGTGTTGGAAGACTTTTGAGTGACACTATTGTGGTTGTGTAGAAGACTTGGGTAAATTAGTAAATTGGGATCATAATGGCAAAAGTGGGATTAAGTGATGAGTTGGTGGATGACTTTGACTTTTGATTTCCACCTTTTGTGTTGTCATGATTGTAGCCATTGGATCAAGCCCTTTACCCCATCTTTCCTCCTAACCCTTGGATGGGAAATCTCTACACTCCATATATCTAACCACACATATCTTATCTTCCATTTCTTCTTCTCATCCAAAGGCAAGAGCACACACATATAGACACACACCATAGGGGAATTTAGCCACACCTCTTTCTCTCCTTGATTTTGCTAAATCTTTGCTCTCTTCCACTCTCCATACTTGATGGGTGATGAGCTCTTTGTGATGGGTCTCTTTGTGTGATGTTCTTGGACTTCAATTGGGCAAGTTTTCTCTTTCCTAGGGTTTATCTTCAAGAACCCTATTTTTCAAATATACAAATCTTTCATTCATGTCTTGATTTTTCTATTTCATTATTCATTATTGTGGAAGGTTGAGCATTTATTCCAACCATTAAGTGGATTTTTCTTGTGGTGGTTCTTAGTTCATCTTGTGAAGAAAATGTTGGTGAGTTCACATTTCTCTACTATTTTGAAGCTTGTTTATGAAACCTTAAAAATTCCTTCATTAGGGTTTTGGCTTTATTCTTGTGGGTTAGACCACACTTGTGATTTAAATTCTATTGAAAGACATTCTTGTAATCTCCTTAAATTTATTGCTAGCTTGTGAACAGTTTTGTGAACCTTGGAACACTTTTGATGAGCTATTCTTGGAACCTTTTGGACCTTGAGCTTGTGCTTGCTTGGACTTGAGGTAGGTGAAAAATGAGTAGTTTTAGTTTTAGTACGAGGGTGTGTGCGTCTATGTATATATGTAATGTATGTACTTGTTAAGTCTTGAGAACGTAGACAAGACCTTAGGCCCTTGAAAAACATGATATTACGATGATAATGCTTGTGAAATTTTGCTTATATGTGAATGAATATGAGCATGTTGGTATTTTGACCTTGTGATGTGGCGTCAGGTGTATAAAAATATGTGCTTAAAAATAACACTTTAACGACTCTAGGTTTTACCCTATGCAAACGCACGTATCAATTGTAGAATAGCAAACGCCTTGAGTAAGGGATATCGATCCCACAGAGAGACTGTGATTGTTCACTTTAATAGTTCAAAAACACTGAATTATATTTTTAAAAATTGTTTGCTTTGGGTTGTCAAAGACCAAATTATCTATTTTAACTAAATTAACTAAAAAGAAAAGTAAATTGGTTTGTAATTCAAATGAGAGAGAAAACTAGGGTTTTCATCACTCCACCACTAACCGCATAATATAGTTCATCATTGTATCAATTGTACGAGGGCGATCCATAACTGTGAATCAGATCATACCGCAAATAGCTAAATACGACCCCAAAAAAGAGTACCATCAACCGGATTGCGACAACCTGTCTCATGACTAACCTAACTAGTGCATGCCAATTATATTACTCTAATCTACACCTACTACATGAAAATAAACTAAAGCATGTTTATATTAAATCGCTAAGGCACGACCTGTGTCAACCTAGGGTTTCAAGTTTCATTACCACAATTGTGTAGAAAATCATAATTAAGCATCCGAGTTCATTCTCATATTGAATAATCATAGTTGTGAAAAATAATATATTCATTCCATCTAAGACAAGAATTTAGAACAAACATAGAATTTTATATTATAAATCAGTACGGTTTCTTAACTACTACAATCATCACAGTATGGTCAACAGTTGCCCCTCTTTACAATTGAAAACAATGAAATAACAACATTATATGGCTAGGATTTTGCTAGAAAATCCTAGATACTAAGTTAGTTGGCCATGAATGATGGTGATTGCATCGTTGATCTAGAAACACTCTCCATAGTGTTCTTCTTCGGATCTCTATATTTGAATATGGCTTCAACCAGCAGCAAGTCTTATTGAATAAACAGCCTCCAAAAACTCACGTCTGAACTCTCCAACTCCACAAAACTCCCTAACTCTGATGTATGGTCTTGTATATATAGGCAATGTCATAGAGAGACCCTTTTCAGTCTTTTCGTACTAAAAACTCATGCAAACCCTGACTTCTAATATATATAAGTGTATATACATGTATATAGAGGTCTGGAGTCACGAGCACGTCTTCCAATTAAGTTGGGGGTGAAACAGGAAAAACCCACGAAAAACCACCAAAAGATCGTCGCACCTACGCTTCAAGCGTACCAGGCCTACGCTTCAAGCGTAGGTCCCAAGCGTACCTCCAAGCATAGGTCCAAGCGTAGAAATATGATTTCCAGCCACTTTTTGAAGCTGGAAGCATAGGCAAAAGCGTAGGTATTTTGTGGAAAATCAATTTTTTCCATAAATGCACCAAAACGTCCATCTCGAACCCACAATACTTTTTGCTAGATGACGGCTTCTGAAAATGCCGTTTTTGCCTTCCGGGAGTCATTTTTGTCTCGAAATGCCTCTTTGACTCTCCTCTTGGATATAAATAACATACTCTTCAGTTAATTCGCCGAAGTTAGATTCGTTTCTTCATTAAGCTCCTGAAACATGTCTTAACACGCAAACGTAATAAAAATACCAAATAATGGAATGAATGAACATAACAATAGTGAGTTAAGGAGTCAAAATCTCTAATATTTGACACCTATCACCTTGTACCGGGTACCAATGCTATTTCTATGGCACCGTACCAAATGGAATTGCAGAGTTAGAGGAATTACATAAACAAATTGATGATCTCAAGGCAAAAGGATTTATTCAACCTAGTGCTTCAAATTGGGGTGCTCCGGTCATTTTTGCTAAGAAAATGATGGTTCACTACGGTTGTGTATTGATTATCGTAAGCTAAACTAGGTAATGATCAAGAACAGATATCCATTACCACGGATTGATGACTTGTTTGATCAACTTAAGGGATCTAAGTTTTTCTCTAAGATTGACTTATGGTCCGGTTGTCATCAGTTGTGGGTTAGGGATGAGGATATTTCAAGGACTGCTTTTTGAACTCATTATGGTCACTTTGAGTTTCTACTGACTCCTTTTGGTTTGACTAATGCACTAGCGACATTTATGGATCTCATGAATCGTATTTTCCATGAGTTCTTGGATAGATTTTTTGTGGTGTTCGTTGATGACATTCTTGTGTACTCTACTATAGAAAGCATGCACAAGGTTCATCTTAGGACCGTTCTTCAAATCCTAAGAGAGCACCGGTGTATGCTAAGAACGAAAAGTGTGAGTTTTAGCTTCAATAAGTTAGATTTTTGGGGCATGTTGTTTCCAGTGGTGGCATTTCAGTTGATCCATCAAAGATAGAAGCGGTGATGAGTTGGAATCGGCCCAACTATTGTTTTTTAGGTTCATAGTTTCCTTGACTTAGCGGTTAACTTGAGACGGTTTGAGAAAGATTTTTCTCGTTTGGCGGTTCTTATGACTCGCTTCATGCGAAAAGGTAACAAGTTTGTATGAGACAACAAGTGTGAAAAGACGTTCCTAGAGTTGAAGATTCGTTTGACTACAACACTGGTTTTAATTATTTTCGAGCGCAGTGTTGGTTACGTGATCTATTGTGATGATTCTCACGAGGGACTTAGATGTGTACTTATGCAGTCCGAGAGAGTTGTGGCTTATGGGTCTTGACAATTGAAGACTCACGGTGAAATTATCCTATGCATGATTTAAAGCTTGAAGCGGTTATTTTTTGCACTTAAAGGATGGCGACACTACTTATATAGTGAGAGATTTGAGGTCTTCTCCGATCACAAGAGTTTACAGTACATCTTTACGCAACAGGACTTGAATCTACGACAACGTCGATGGGTTGAGTACATGGGGGACTATGACTTTTCACTCCAGTATCATCCTGGAAAAGCTAATGTAGTGGCGGACACGTTGAGTCACAAGTCGCAGTCATCGTTATCTAGAATCTTTATTCGTGAGTGGCGGATGATGGAGGACATCGCAAAGTTGGGTCTTTAGTTCCATGATAGTGTGGAGTCACTAGTGACTTTGTTTAGCATGGTGGCACAACCTTCACTTATGGGCCATGTGATTGAGGCTCAGGGATAAGATGACAACATTGTTTTGGTTCTCACTTACATTGCTAGTGGCGAGGTTGTTGACGATTCGGTTTTGCACTCCGACGTGGGTTATCATTTCAATGTTTTACTTTATGTACCGCAAACTTGTCATGAGTAAGTTTTGCGAGAGTTCAATTGTTCTAGACTTGCATTTCCCTCGGATGGCACGAAGATGTATCTCAATCTTTGATGTCACTAGTGGTGCCAAGGAATGAAGAAATCGATTGCAGATTTTATGAGCCGTTGTCTTACTTGTCAGCAGGTTAAGGTTGAGCACTGAGGACCTGCCGGGTTGTTGAACCCGTTATCGATTCCAAAGTGGAAATGAGAGCATATTTGCATGGACTTTGTGACAGGGTTACTGAAGATGAAGAATCAGAAGGATGCAGTATGGGTGATCTTAGACTGATTGATGAAGACTACGCATTTTATACCTATCCGTGAGATGGATAAAGAAGAGGTTCTTAGTAGGTTGTACATTAAGGAGATAGTTAGACTTTACGGGTTCCTGTCACTATTGTTTTGGATCAGGATATGTGGTTCACGTCATGATTTTTGCAAGCTTTTCAGACTGTCTTGGACATGTAGCTACAGTTTAGTACCGCTTTCCATCCTCAGATAGACGGTTAATCAGAGCGTACCTTCCAGATTCTAGAGGATATGTTTTGTGCTTATGCTATTGATTTCAGAAGTAGTTGGGAGGATCATCTTCATTTTGCAGAGTACGCGTACAACAACAGTTATCAGTACAGCATTCAGATGACATCTTTTGAGGCGTTGTACGGTAAACTGTGTCGTTCACCAATTTGCTTGACAACATTTTTTTATAGCACAGAGCCGATAGAAAAGCTACATGGATCGGCGTAGGCGTCCCATGTTCTTTAAGGTCGGTGATCATGCATTCCTGAAAGTCTCACCTCGGAAGGGTCTGATGCGGTTACGAAAGAGCGAAAAGCTTTCACCACAGTTTATTGGTCATTTCAAGATTTTAGATTGTATCAGCGAGGTAGTGTACCATTTAGCATTACCACCGGAGTTGTTGAGAGTTCATAATGTTTTTAATGTTTCTATGTGAAAATACCTAGATGATCAATGAAAACAGCCTAGAGGGGGTGAATAGGCTTTTTGTCGATTTAATGATCAATTAAAATTATCTAGCAGAAATTCAATTTTAATTACTCACAAAAACCTAAAATCTCAAATCAGATTAATTAAGTAGTTATGATTATAAGTGAAGAAAATAAATTAAGAGAACACACAGAGATTTTTACGTGGAAAACTTTTGAAAGACTCCAAGTAAAAACCACGGATACACTCAGGTATCAATGCATTATGAATCAGAGAATTTGTACAGACTCTATGAAAATAGAACTTACAACTGCTATAATTTCCTATTCTTCACTCAATGTTTAAAATTCTAGATCCACTCACGCTCCACGAAGCTCTCACTCTGATCTCCGTATTTAGACGACTCCGCTTCTCAATGGATCAAATCACCATGAAGCCTTCTATTTCGATCTCCACACTCAGATTACGCTGCTTCTCAAAATGGATCAAAACAACCAAGTTGCAATCAGCGGTGTATAGATGTTTTAGAATCTAGGTCATTCAATTGTGCATAAGATCGTCAATGTTGAAGCACAATTAAACAAACCCTAAATAAGAGAGAACTAGATGATATGAAATCATTCAATGATAATTCTCTCTCTTTATCTCTATCTCTGTAGATGTATATGAATCTGTAGAAAATTTGCAAAGATCTCTCAATGGCTCAAAGGCTTCCTTTCATATGTAGAAGACCTTGGTATTTATAAAAATGGCACTTTCTAGCCACTTTTAGCTACTAAGTCCGTTGGTGGTCCGTAGTATTTTTCATGGAAATCACTTTTCTTGGGAATAGCACCGTTTGAACCCCCTTGACTTTGTTGCAATGTTTTTCAAAGTTTTGGTTTTTAAAAATATCGTTTATGCCTTCCGGGATGCATTTTTCACCTAATGTTGCCTCTTCTTCATTTATCTTGGATTTTCACTTTCTTCAAGCTTGATTTGAATTTGAGGAAGCTTGTCAATGCCGATCAAACCTTCCTGACTCCACTATTCACTCAATATGATAATTCACTCAGCATGGTTATTGTCTAGAACATGTCAATCACAAATAATACTATTAATGTTCTCACACATACTATAAATGTTCTTACAATCTCCCCCTTGGCATTTTTGAGACAAAACCTTGTTTTACAAAGGCTGACGAATAACAACATAATATATATATCTATGAACACACACCAACAAACATAGACATAGAAAATCATATTGTCCTCATGATGATCTTCCAATCATGCAACCACAACACTGAACATACCATGAAAAGCAAGTGTGGAAAACAGATATCAACCCACATAATGATCATAAAAAAATCATAACAAAAATGCAAGCATAATGATCATCAATGTACAAAAAGTATAAACATATTCCCCCTTACTAAAATTTTCCCCCTCTTAACCAAACAATCTCCCTCCCCCTTACTAAATACATCTCCCCCTTTTTGTCACTGAAATGACAAGCAAAGATATATCAATCAAAATATCGGGAAAAAATAACATATGAGACACTAAAGAATCTAAGACCAAGCACTAAATATGAAGATAAAGTACTCTATAAGATTATATCTTGATTCTCGAGTAACAAATATCTCTACAATGTATGACCCTAATACCAAATGCATGAATGCAAAAAGTCAAGAATAAAATAAGACAATAATATTTTTGTATTTTGAAATATATGAGCAAGGCAGTAGACACAACAAGCTAATCATTAACACATCATATTCTCAAATCTAACTCAGCCATTATACACACAGTAGTGAAGAAAATTAGCACACATACTTTGTAGACTCAAGAATGCACAAGTAAAGTTTTTCAATTATATATATATATAAATTCTCATGTGCAAGCACTAAGGAAAGATGAAAACAATACCCATTAATTCTGACAATCTCCTAACCAACCATGATGATAATTCAGTCTAAAACCCAAACTAGAAGTCAAATCATTAACTTGAACCTTATTCCTTTAAAAAAAACACCATTTTCACCTTATCCCTTTTTATCTTTCTAATCTCCGAACTTTCCAGCGAGGAGTTTTAGTCCCGACCAACTAGGCCTGAGCTTCTTCCTTGGGATTTATGCTCATTAGTCTTCTCCCCTTTTTACACGAACACTCAATGCTTACTGGGGCAAGAGGCCCGGTTACTCAGATCGAAGAACTAATTTTTGTACTTCTATATTTTAAACATCTCATTCTTTCCTCTTTCAACAATACCAAAACATTCATAAGCATGCAACAGATATTTAAAAGCACAGATCAATATAGCATAGTTCAAGAACCTACATATCACTTCGGGTTAAATGAAAAAGATTAACAGTTTCAGCAGGCATTACGATCATCTCCGAAGTAAAACAAACACCTAAGATTAATATTTTTCAACATAAAATAATCATGCCAAGTGAACATTCATAAAATCTTAGGTCAGACTGATATCTCTACTCCCATATGCATAATTAGACAAGAAAATATGAGAATAGAGTAAAAAATGACAACTGTTTGTTCTCTAGCCAAGCACATCATTCCAAAAAAAAATTTTCATTTTATAATTTTTTTATTTTATTTTTCTTTTTAAATGCATGCATGAATAAATATAATACAAATACATGATTATCTATTAATTCTAGGAAAATAATGCAATGTGCTCCTAGAATGATAGATAAGAAGATATCTATTCAAAAGAAAGCATACCAATAGATTTCCTAAGACTAACATGCTTTTGAAAATCTAATGGTTTTGTAAAGATATCTGCCAACTGAGAATCTGTGGATATAAACTCTAGAGACACTATACGATCTTCAACAAGATCTCCAATGAAATGATGTCAAATATCTATATGCTTAGTCCTAGAGTGTTGAACAGGATTTTTTTTAAAAATTATCGTAGTCTTGTTATCACATAACACAGTCATCGTTCCTTGGGAAAAACCATAATCCTGCAACATCTGTCTCATCCACAACACCTGAGTACGACAACTACCAACTGCTATATACTCAGCCTCAGCAGTGGAAAGGGAAACACAATTTTACTTATTACCATGCGAAACAACTAAGCAATTACCAACATAAAAACACCGTCCACTGGTACTTTTTCTATCATCAACATTACCAGCCCAATCAACATCAGAAAAAGATGTGATTTCAGTGTTAGTCCCTGATGGATACCACAATCCATAATTCACCGTCCCTTTCACATACTTAATGATTCTTTTTACCGCAGTAATATGATACTCCTTAGGACTTGCCTGGTAATGTCCACACAAACCAACACTAAAAGCTATGTCAAGTCGACTGGTAGTTAAGTACAACAAACTCCCAATCATACTTCTATAAAGTGTAGGATCGACATCTTTGCCTTTAGTATCTATGCTAAGATTAACACTAGTACTCATGGGAGTGCGAGCATCCTTTGCCTTTTCCAAACCAAACTTCTTTACCAATTCCAAAGCATAACGAGTTTGGGAAATGAAAATCACATCACTCAACTGTCTAATCTGAAGCCCAAAAAAGAAGTTCAATTCACCAATCATGCCCATCTCAAATTCATCTGTCATTTAATCTCCAAAATAATGAGCAAGTCTATCAGAAGTAGAATCAAACACAATATCATCCACATAGATTTGAGCAACAAGTGTATCACTCTCAATTTTCTAAATAAATAGTGTTTTGTCCACTCCCCCTCGAGTAAAACCTGTTCCTAGCAGGTAGTCGGTTAACCTTTCATGTCAAGCTCTAAGAGCTTGTTTTAGCCCATACAGAGCCTTTTTCAGCTTATACACATGACTAGGACAATGAGGATCTTCAAATCCTTTTGGATGCTCCACATACCCCTCTTCATGAAGAATACCATTCAATAATGCACTCTTTACATCAATTTGATACAACTTAAATCCAAGATTACATGCAATAGCAAATAAAATTCAAATAGATTCAAGCCTAGCCACCAGAGCAAAAGTCTCATCAAAGTCTACACCTTCCAATTGAGTATAACCTTGAGCAACAAGCTTAGCCTTATTCCTAACAACTGTACCATTTTCATCCTTTTTATTCTTGAATATCCACTTGGTACCAATCACATTTATCTCTTTTGGTATAGGCACAAGATACCACACATCATTCTTAACAAACTGCTAAAGTTCTTCTTGCATAAAATTTATCCACTCACTATCTTGAAGAGTTTCTTTGACATTTTTAGGTTCCAAGGAAGATGTATAGCATGCATATGAGACTTCAATCCTAGCATTTCTCCGGATCACCATCATTTGATTAGCAGATCCTATGATATTATCCAAAGGATGGTACAACTTTACCCTTGTAGATGGTTCTTTAGAAGGAGTAGCCTAAACATCACAAGTTCGATCATGCGATTCTATAAGACTAGAACTATCATCATGAACCACAGTGTCCTCTTTACCGACATCTGAAGAATCATTTCCTAACAGAAAGAACGGCTCATTATCTTTCTCCTCAACCGATGTTGGAGGCTTATCAACATATGAGTCATCAACAACTACATTGGAAAATTCCATCATCATTTGAGTTCTAAGGTTAAAAACCCTATATGCTCGACTTGTCAATGAATACCCTAGAAATATTCTTTCATCACTCTTAGACTCGAATTTCCCAATGGACTCCTGATCTCTAAAGAATATAGCATTTTGCTCCAAAAACCTTGAAATATTTTACATTTGGTTTCTTGTCATTCCATAGCTCATAGGAAGTTTTTGAGGTGTCAGGCCTAAGATAAACTCTATTTAAGGTATAACACGTTGTGTTCACCGCCTCGGCCTAAAAATACCTAGGAGTCTTCCTTCCATGCAACATAACATTAGCCATCTATTGAAGAACTCTATTGTTTCTCTCAACCACTCCATTTTGCTGTGGAGTATGTGGTGCTGAAAATTCATACTTTATTATTCTTTCATCACAAAAAGTATCAATCCCTGAATTTTCAAACTCTTTCACATGATCACTCCTCACTCTATGGGGTAAATGATACCTGCATCTAGCAAATTCACCACCTCCTGCATCACCACTTCCTTCATGTTCGGGTTCAATCTCCGTTGTATTTCCTTTGACGGTTTTGCAATCACCTCTAAATGTATGCGATGCATACAAATTAAGGGATCTATTCATTTCCAATCAGAAACACTCTATCCTATTGCCTCTTTATATTCACTTAAGACCTCAACTAGACTCGATTCTTGTTCTTTTGTCAACTTTGATGATATAATTATAGGAAGAGTCTTATCTGGTCCTAAAAAGACATATTTAAGCTTCTCAGGCAATTCCTTGAGTTCCAAGGTAGAAGAAGTTATCAAAGAGGGAATAGGTGGTGTACTCGAGAGTATGTGAAGCGGCTCAATTGACTCTCCATGGTTGATTATATAATGCAGTCTCAATTGCAGCAATATCCTCATAATCCATCCTCATATGTTCATCCCAATCATCAGGTTCATTCTCCAACCTGGCTCCAGTTATGAAAGACTCCAACACATCTTTCTCCAAGATTTGTGCTGCAAAATCTTCTACAATCCCATCAATTTCGTCAGCTTTGTCAATTCAAAAGCAGTCTACCGACTCCGGAAGTTGATGATTCGCATCGAAAACATTCATTCGCACCTTCAGTTTTCCAAATGACAGCTCCATAGCCCCTGTTCTATAGTTAATACACGCATTGGCCGTGGCCAAGAACAGTCGTCCTAAAATCACAGGGATATGCTTCTTCGAGTCTTGGATAGGTTCTGTATCGAGAATTATGAAATCCACCAGAAAAGTAGAACTTGTCCACCTGAACAATGACATCTTCCAGAATCCCTCTTGCTTGCTTAATCGATCTATCTGCAAGTTGAAGCACTACCGAGGTGCGATTGAGCTCTCCCAACCCTAGCTACTGATAGACTTAATATGGAAGTAAATTAACACTCGCACCTAGATCAAGAAGAGCTCTACCAATTTCATGGTCACTAATGACACATGGAATAGTGGGAGCACCGGGATCTTTCCTCTTAGGCAGTGTGTTACTTAAAAGCAATGAGCTCACTTGTTCAGTCAATAGGATTTTCTTCGGGACCTTCGCTTTGCTTTTGGGTATAGAGGTCCTTCAAAAACTTGGCACAAGGTGGAATTTGGGCTATGATGTCTAAGAGAGGTAAATTGATTTTGAGTTGTCGGAATGTCTCCAACATGTCTATCTCTTTATGCTTGCAATATCTGGTTGGCTCTCTAAGATGTTGAGGGAATAGTGTTGCCTCCTCATAACTTGCCCTTTTTGGCTCTTCTGGTAATTTCTGATCGCCATCTTCCTCCACCTGAGGTTGATTTGTCTGAAATTTTTCAGTCGCCTTTCGCTTGTTCGCCCTTTCTTCATGTTGTTCCTCAACCATATTCTCCACTTCCCTTTAACTTCTTAAAGTTGTGATGGCTTGAACCGTTTCATGAGGATTATTGGCAAAGGATCCAAGCTCCATCACTTGTTTATTCTTTGGGTTGGCCACCGGCTGACTAGGTAATCTTCCTTATTATCTTTTATTCAGGGCATTAACTACTTGGCCCATCTGGGTCTCTAGCTTTGCTATCGCCTGAGCGTGAGTGCCTAGCATGTTCTGAATGCCTTGTAAAGTCTTCATCAGCTCATCTTGATCAAAACCCGGTGGTCTCGGTGGTGGGTTTTAACTTCTTTGAGACTGACGTTGGTAATTGAAAGATCGATTGGTCTGAAAATTAGGCTAAAAGTTTCAAGTAATAATTTGTGGTTGAGAATTGAAGGATTGTTGGTTCTGAGAGAAATTTGATTGAGGATTCTCCACATTCTAAGAATGATATGAAAGATGTTGATGATTTTGCCAATTCGAATTGTATGAATTAGAAAAAGGAGTATTGTTCGAATTGGTCCATGCTGCATTAGCATCAGCAGTAATTACCTCATTACTTTAACACTCATTTTTGGAGAAATCAGGTCTTATTGCTAAGACTTCTCTTGTGGCTGACAGACTCAAGTTTATGAATTTATCAAGCTTTTCTCCTAATACGGATACTGATTCTCTGACATCATCATTATTTCTATCTATGATAAATGCTTTGTCAGATCTTCTTTCGAGTCTATCTCTAGCACGTATCTTAGATGCATGCTGAATTGAGTTATCGCTCACGTTATCAAATAGCTCCAAGACTTCTCCTACTGGCTTCAGTGTAAACTGACCTCCCACTGCTGCATCAATCAGGTTTTTGTGTGTGGCACAAAGTCCAAGATAAAAATTACACACAATATCTTGCTCAATGAACTTGTGATGGGGACACTTTGCAGAATTTCATTGAATCTATCCCAAGCATCATGGAATTGCTCACTAGACAATTATCTAAAGTGGGTGATTGCTTCTTGCACTTTATGGGTTCTACCGATTGGAAAATGTTTTTCCAAGAATTCAGCTTTTAAGCTTTCCCAATCAATTTTTACATTTTTCCCCAAAGTGGTATACCATCTTTTAGCTTTCTCTCTCAAAGAAAATGGGAATAATCGCACACGTAACGCATTAGGGCTCAAATTCTCAATTCTGACGGTCAAGGCCATTGCTAAGAAATCATTAATATGTTGATATGGGTCCTCATTCCTAAGTCCAAAGAACTTATGCAACATATTAATGACACTAGATTTGATCTCATAGTGTTTGACTCCCTCTTCTCCTAGAAATTCAGCATATGTTCCATGAGCAATAGGCGCATAGTATCCCTTCCAGGATATGGCTAGTGCCTTTCGCGCTTCAGCATTATGGTCAGCTATCCTTTCACAATCCAACTGTTGACGATGCTCTTCTTTCCTAGCTCGACGATTTCGATGAAAAGTTCGTTCGATCTCAGGATCAAAAGGTACTAACGTTGTGTTGGGATCAAAAAGTGATTGTCGATCGGTCAAACACTAAGCGAAAACTCTTTTTTTTTTTTTCAATATAAAAATTAGTCTAGCTACTTTTAAACTAAATTATTCTAAATATCAATAGAAAATAAAGCTAAAATTATGCACGAAATTAAGTTAAACTAAAACTCACAAAAGGTCCTACGACAAAACTTTCACTACTCCGCTAAATCCCTCTATGTTTTTCAGAATACCTGTCAATCACACAAAAAGTTCAATTTTAGATACACTACAATAACGCAATGCACTAAAATACTAAAGCTAAGAATAATGTCATGTCTCCAGCAACGGCGCCAAAAACTTGATGTCCGCCCAGGGGTGTTAAAAATAATGG
This sequence comes from Cornus suecica, assembly GCA_963922005.1. Lineage (NCBI taxonomy): Eukaryota > Viridiplantae > Streptophyta > Magnoliopsida > Cornales > Cornaceae > Cornus > Cornus suecica. Next base: position 35,601,038 of record OY998245.1, on the reverse strand, counting down.
TTAAGAATGACCTCTTAGGTTTTACCTATCGCAAGTGCACGAGTCAAATTATAGTATAGAATTGGCTTGAGAAAGGGAATGTCGAACGCATAGAGACTTGGACTATTCACTCTAATAGTTTAAATGTATTGAATTATGTTTGAAAAAGTTTATGGTATTTGATCTGAAAATTATAACTAAAACAAAAAATAAATTGAGATTGTGATTAAAGAGAGAGAGAAAACTAGGGTTTTCATTGCACTACCACTAACCACATAATATAGTTTTCAACTTGTTCAATTGCAAGAGGGAAATCCATAAATGTGAATTAGAACGTACCACATATAGTCGAATATGTCCCTAAATAGAGTACTCTCCATCGGATTCGCTACAACCCATCTCCGGACAGAGTGTGACTAGTATATGCAAATTACATTACTCTAATCTACTCCTACAGCATGAAAATAAACTAAAGCATGTCTATATCACCTCGCAGAGACATGGCCTATGTAAACATAGGATTCCAAGTATTAAACACAATTGTTGTAGAAAATTACACTATTTTTATGATAACATGATTGTGTAAGAAAATATATTTATTCAATCTAAGACAAGAATTAAGAATAAATATAAGATCTTGTGTCAAAAATAAAAACGATCAAACATCTACAATCAATCATCACAGGATGGTCACAGCTTTCCCTCGTTATAATTGAAAACAAATAAAAGAAGTACATTACTTAGCTAGGGTTTTGCTAGAAAACCCTAGATATCGAGTCAGTTGATCATGGCGATGAGAAACTACATCGTTGATGTAGAAACGCTCTCCATTCTCTTCTTCGTCGCATCTCTAGGTCTTATATGGCTTCTCTCCTTGGAATGATATGAATCTCCAAAGGCTGCTCTGAAATTATACGTGCATAGAAGCTCTCAAAATCTATAGGAGATCTTGGTATTTATAGACGAAGCTGAGGGAAACCCTAAGGTTACCCTTTTTCATAATTTCACACCAAATTGAGCAAAATCCTACAGTCTGGTATATAATATGTATATATCACGTGTATCAAGGTGTTGGAGTCGCAACCGCGTAAAAGGAACTTAAGTCGGGGCCAAAATTGAAATTTTACAACTTAATTACGCTGATCCCCCTACGCTTCAAGCGTAGGGAAGCTATGCTTGGAGCGTAGGTACCAGGCGTAGGCCATTTTCACCAAGTGTACATTAAGCATAGTTTTAACATTTTCTAGCCACTTTTAGTCACTATAAGCGTATGCCAAGCATAGCAAAATTCATGGAAACCACTTTTCTTGGGAATTGTGTCGTTTGAACCCTCTCGATTCCTTTGTATGATTCTTGAAGTTGCGGCTCCGAAAAATGACGTTTTCGCTCTCTGGGAGATATTTTTCTCTTGAAAACACCTATTTTGCTCTCTTTTTTAATAGACACAAGCATTTCTCTAGTTAATTCACCAAAGTTAGCTCGTTATCTTCATTAAGCTCCTGAAACACCCTTAAACACACAAATCGCATAAAAATACCAATTAATGGAATGTAAGGACATAACAATAGCAAGATAGGTGCCTAAAATAGTCAACATTTGACACCTATCACCCTATAACTTTTTCAAAACACTCTTCAAGACTTAAAATTTTTGTCAAACATTATTCAAAATAACATTTCAGTCCAACAAGTCAAAAACAGGTTTTAAAAGGTCAGTCCAGTCAGGTGTCCCTCTCCTCTCTACATGTGACTTAAATCTATACAACCCTTTTTATATTTTTATGTTTATCTTATTTTATTCTAATCTAAGATTTTCTCTGTTTTGTGTCGTGTGTGAGTGAGTGTGTGTGTTTTGTATACTCTCTCTCTATATATATATATATATATATTACATATTCATTGTTTGAAAGAATATCCTTCGCTTTTTATAATGGGAAATCCACAACATGCATTATAGATATCAATAAGGGAATTATATATGGCATTGGCAATCAGTATGTGGTTTTTTGAGTATGGAGAATACTATATGTGTGCATTGACTAATAAGATGTTTCAGTAAAACCTCTATAGTGTAGGTAAAATTGAAGAGCGGATTTTAAATTCAATTCACAACTCTATCCATTGAAATTGAAGCCAAACAAGTATAGTTTATGCACCTGTATAGCAGAGTTTAAAAACAAAACTACCAAACAAGTAATTTTCACATGCTGATATAAATTTTGAATATTTTCAAAAATAATTTTGACATCTTGAAATAAAGTTCGGATACATTGGAAAGTAATCATTGTAAAATGGAATTCGGACATTCATAAAATGGAATTTGGATATCTTGAAAAGGATTTTTGACAAAGTTAAATGGAATTCGAATACCTTGAAAAATAATTTTAACATGGTAAAATAATACTCGGATACCTTGAAAAATAATTTTCACACGGTGAAATGAAATTCAGATACATTAAAAAATAATATTTACATGTTGAAATAGAATTCACACACCTTGAAATTTTGTTTTGACCCACTGAAATGAAATTCGGACACCATGAAAAGCAAGTTTGACAAATTAAGTTTGACATAGTGAATCAAATTATTACCAATTGTTTGTTTTGACATGGTGAAATATAATTCAGACACCTTGAAAAAAAAATTATGACATGGTTAAATGAAATTCGAGCACATTGAAAAGTAATTTTTACAAATTAATTTTGACATGATGAAATGGAATTCGGACACCTTGAAAAGTAAGTTTGAAAAATTAATTTTGGCATGGTAAATCAAAAAATTTCAAATTGTTTGTTTTGACTTAGACTTGAGACATGAAATTCAAACAGCTTGAAAATTATTTTCGGCATAGTGAAATAAAATTCGGACACCTTGAAAAATTATTTTTTTTTACTTGAAACAAAATGTTAACAGTCAAATGTGAGTTTCAGATGGTGAATAAAAATTTTGAAAAAATATATTTTTTGACTTGGTAAATCAAAATTTTTACAAAATTATATATTTTTACTTGAAACAAAAACTTTAGAGAGTGAAATGTGATTTTCACATGGTGAATCAATTTTTTGACAAAGTTATTTTTTGACATAGTGAGTGAAAATTTTCACAAGTTGGATCGGACAACTTAAAAAAAAAAAAAATAGAGATAAAAAATAATTTAGACTTACCGAATGAGCTTGATCTTGCTTGTCGTATGAATAAACTTTTTGATGGGAGTTAAATATAAGTTAGAAGTTGAGGCTAGAGTTGATTAGGATTAATGTTTGGGGTAATCAGAAGAGAGCAAGATAAAGTAATAAAAATAATAAAATAATAATATAAATATAACTAGAATTGGGGACTAGGGAGGGAAAAGATGTTAGGTAGGGATTAAAAGGTTAACATGGTAATTATAAATTATAAAATGAGGTTAATATGACCCAATCATTAATGAGGCTATTTGGTCAAATTGATATTTGAGGATAATATCCATAGAATATTTTAGTAATATAATTTATATTAATTGAGTAAAGGATATGTCGGTCTCAAAAAGTATTACATTTGATTAGATAAAATGCTGAGATTATGGTAATTTAGTAAAATTTGATAATTTTAGAGAATATTTAAGTTAACTTGTGTAACATGTAAATAAATTTATACTTGTAAATAAAACTTCTCGTTATATTTGTAAGGGTAATTTTCATAAAATTCCGTGTAATTTTATGATTTAATAAAAAAACTCCCGATAGTTCCAAAAACTCCCTTGATTTGCATTTCGGTTACAATTACCCGTTTATTCCAAAAAAGATTCAATTTTCCGGTCATGTGGCTTGTGAATTTTCTATTCTGCCCCTAAATCATCTTATTTCATAAAAGCCCCTATAATTTCAAAAAGATATATATCTTTCAAAATATATATATTTTGGAAAAAATAAATATTTATGAGAAATATCTATTTCCGAAAAAATATATATTTATGAAAAAATATATATTTCTCAGAAATATGTAATTTTTTCCAAATTGTATATTAATAAGTATTTCGAAAAAATATATATTTCGGAAAAAAATATATATTTCGGAAAAATATTTATTTCGAAAAATATGTATATATATTTCAAAAAAGTATATATATATATATATCGGAAATGATATATATTTCCAAAAGTATATATATATTCAAAAAATATATATATTTCATAAAAATATATATATATTTCGGGAAAAAAATATATTTCTCATAAAAATATATTTTTTTCCGAAATATATACCAAAAAGGGAAGCAGGTGTGAGAGGGAAGATGAGCAGGAACAAAATCGGAGTAATTGAGAAATAACAACTAAATAAGAGAGATTGCGTGTATATATATAAAAATATTAAACAGATCGTTCGGTGATAGTTTGTAGCCATAAGAATGGCATCACAGGGACAATCACTAAAGATCGTTGATAATTTAATATAAAATGTTAATTTTAATTAATTTAAAATTGTAACTGAATATTACAGAGATAGATTAGATTCAAAAATACAATTGACTATGATAGACGAACTTACAAGTGGATGTGTGACAATCCATCTGGGTTCGGAGGCTTAGTATGTTTTGAAAAGAGAAGAGAGAGAGAGAGAGATTACAAAGTAGAAAGAAAATTGGAAATTAAACCTAATTAAACAATTACATTTGACTGCTTATATAGAAAATACAACAAAGTTAATGTCGGCTTTTGCACTGTTGATTTTTTGACTTTCGGGGAAGAGTACTGTTTACTTTTACTGTTTGTAATAGTAGTATGTCGGTATTGTTGGGTACTGTTCTTGTCATTTGTGCCGACGGTTTACTGTGACAAAAAGTCACTATTCATTATTCTTGTCTTGTTGTGCCTTTGGGGTATTTTTGACTTTTGACTTTTCCTTTTTTCTCGGTCTTTAGATAGATTGAAGGGATCCTGAGCATCCTGGTATGGCTTGTATTTGGATTCTGTAGATGACTCATCGTCTTCATTAGTGCTGGAAGTACATTTTATTTGGGCAATGAGCTTTTCCATTTTTTCTTTGAGCTTAGCTTTGGAAGTTGACTTCTAGGAGACTGATTTGTTGACTGCAGTTTCTATAGAGGAACTTGACTGTGCCATTTTCAGGACTTGTGTGACTGGGTTAGCCTTGAGGGGCGAAGGAACTTCTTTTGGGAATTCTAATTGGACTTGTTGAATGATACGTTCTACTTTGAAAGGATCCCACCATTTTGTATAATGGACTTTATATATTGTGCGAGTGTCGCCTTTAAGACTATAATGCCACTTGAGAATCCATGGGATCTTGTATTTTTTGGCGAAGATTAATAGTAGGGGGAATTGATGGTCATAAAAAAGGACTTTGAACTTAGTTTTAAAATAAATGATTTGTTCCTGGAGGATTTCAAGAATAACATCATTATCTGGACCATAATCGTTCCACCATTCAATAAACCAAGACGAGAGTTGATTGTCAAATTTACTATCAAAATTGACGAACCAAGAATGACTAAGGGCCCGTTTGGGAACTTGGTTTTGGTCTTGGTCTTGTGATTTTGGTCTTGGTGATCTTGTCTGGTCTTGGGTGATTTTAGGTAAATCTAAAACCATGTTTGGTCTTGGTGATCTTGTCTGGTCTTGGTAAGGAGTTGGTCTTTGTCCAAATATTATTATATATATATACTAATATGTATTAAAAATATATAAATTTGAAAAATACATATATAAAATTGGAAAAAAATATATAAAATTCCCGAAAACAATATTTAAATTTCTACTTTTTTTAATTCAGAAATATTTATATATAATTGAAAAAAATATTTCAAAATGTGAAAATTATATATAAAATTCAAATAATATATATTAAGTTCGAAAATATATATATAATTCAAAAAAAATATAAAATTCTGAAAAATTATATTAAATTCTGAAAAAAATTAAAAAAATAGGGAAACAATATATAAAATGGAAAAAAATATATAGATTCGAAAAATATATATAAAATTCAAAAATCATATAACATTATAAAATTCCAAAATAATATATAAAATTTGAAAGAAATATTAATAATTCAAAAAAATTATATTAAATTCGAAAAAATATAAAAAATTCAAAAAAAAAATTACAATTTGAAAATAAATAAAAAATTAGAAAATAATATATAAAATTTGAAAAAATATATATAAAATTCGAGAAAACAATATTTAAATATCTATTTTTTTTAAAATTCAAAAAATATATATAATTGAAAAAAATATTTTAAAATGTGAAAATTATATATAAAATTCAAAAAATATATATTAAAGTCAAAAAAATATATATAATTCAAAAATCATATAAAATTATAAAATTCCAAAATAATATATAAAATTTGAAAAAAATATTTAAAATAAGAAAAAAATATATAAAATATAGTTGAAAAAAATATTTTACAATGTGAAAATTATATATAAAATTCAAATAATATATATTAAAGTCGAAAAAATATATATAATTCAAAAACAATATAAAATTCTGAAAAATTATATTAAATTCGGAAAATATAAAATTCAAAAAATTATATTAAATTCGGAAAAATATAAAAAATTCTAAAACAAATTACATATTATTAAATTCAAAATATATATATTACATAAATAAATAAATAAATTTTAAAAATACATAAAAAATAATGAATATATATAAATTTATTAACTTATATATATAGAGAGAGACAGAAAAAGAGAGAGAGAAGTCAACAATGGTAGGCCGTATATATATATATATATATATATATATATATATATATATATAGAGAGAGAGAGAGAGAGAGAGAGAGAGTAAAAAGTCAACAATGATGGCTGGGCAAGACCAAAAAATGCATGGTTTTGAATGGTTTTTGTTTGAAAATTAAAAACCAACACTAGGCAAACAATGTTTGGTTTTCAAATTTGGAACCAAAACCAAAACCAAAACCAACCCCTAAAACCATTACCCAAATAGGCCCTAAAGGTTTCAGTTTGAAAAAGAAGAATTTTGAACCAAGTATCTATGTAGTCATAGTAAGTAAATGGAAGTGAGTTTTCTAGCTTTTTGGGCTCAGATGGATGTTTTCCCCATTCTTTAAGGGAGAGAACCCTTAAGATGTATAGGGAGTGGTAAATGAATTTGATCTGATCATTTCGATCATGGACAGGTTTGATGAAGACAAATTTTGTTTGGTAAAGGATGTCTCTGTAGTTGTCACGCCCCAAATTTCCTAGGACTCTGAAACCCGAGCCTAAGAGCTAAGGGAGTGAATGCGGAAGTAAAAAGAAACGAGAACAATGACCTTCAATCATCAAACACCCACAAAAGGTTAAAAATGTCACGCTCTGATACCATGTTGTCACGCCCCTAAAATTCCCGAAACTCTAAACCGGAGAATCAACGAATTTCCAAAGGGTGACGTAAGTCAAACAACCACTAGAGTCAACATTGACAAGAAAATACATGGAATAACAATGAAAAATATACTCCATGCCAAATCGAATACTAGAAACTTAATAGTATCCTCTTATACGAACTGACACGCCCCTAAATTTTTAAGACTCCCGAACCGGGACATCCAAGGAATCCAGGATGTGATCCTTAATATGAGTGACCAACTAAGACATCATTAACCACGAAAACGTATGGAATAATGATAAAAATGGTATATTTCATACCCAAATGAATGATAGAACAAAGTAGCGAAATCTAATGAAAATCCGGCAGAATTTCGTTTGTAAATGAAACATCCGGACACCCAACCACAACAAAATAACCTACCAATAACAGTTCGATAATATCAATGGCTCAAAGACCCAACATTCATCAATCCTACTAGGGCCGAGGTAGTGGAAAGAAACCACCAACCCCTACACAACCCAATATAATCAACAGAGCCACAAATGCTCAAATAAGAATACAGAAATGCACATGGTAGTACCGAATAGATACAATAACATCCTGAAATAATAAATACAGGAAATAAAATATACACCAATAGGGATATGCCAATAGACTGGCTCCCAAGAGAAATATATGACAATCCCATACAAAATGGGTAAAGAAACTGACAGAAGATAACTATCGTCCCCAAACCAGTCGCGCTACAACTGTAACCGTATCACCCAACGCAACTCCAAAACCTGTAACAAGGAAAACAAAATAGAATTGTCGTTGCACCGCATGTTGCCGTATTAGTAACATTTCCTGCAACCTGGCGTGGGAATACCAGGGGTCGATGAAATACCCCTGTGAGCAAATGAGCTCAGTGGGAAAAATAATATTCTAACTACCACATCCTCTAATAGTTTAGGTAATGCTAAACCATCCAGTGAGATACCTAGCCCACAACATAACCCAGCCACGAAAAACCCAAGGCACGTACTTATATGCTACTATAAACGAGTATATATATCGGGAATATATGTATATATATACACATATAAGTACACAACATAAGTCTATAAGGTACGACTAAGACTCGTACTCCAAGTACAAACAACAGTAGTCTACACTACTCTCACCAACGTACACTAGGTACACGACACTCATGTCCAATCTCACAAATCATCCGGCGCTCACAACGCTAACCAGAAAATCTAAACAGAGGAAAACACACTCACCTCTAATATCCACAGGGATCAAAATCCACCACTAGTACCAAGGAATGCTCATAGCTCACTCCCCGAGAACACAGGAGGAAAAACATTCACGTCCTTGCGTACTAACACAACCGTCATCTATATATATATGTGTATAATATATATATAAGAAACATCATCTCATTCCTAGAGAAAATCTATACCTCAAGGATGGAATCACCTCATCATCTCACCATACGAAAATCTCAAAATACCATCTCCAACAAGGTCAACAAATCACCAATACTCTCACTATGGATAAGGAATGCTAAACGGTCGAATCCCGGAGAGTACCTGAACACTACTCTCATGACAACCACATAAGACTTAAGGAACCAAAGCAAGGGAAAAGAAGTCCCAATACTAAACCAATAGATAACCGAGACAACAACGTCAAGGTTAAGAACACCCCAAGTATTTAGTGAAAACACCCGAACAAGGAAACCAAAGCAAGGGAAAAGAAGTCCCAATACTATACCAACAGATAACCGAGACAAGGACGTCAAGGTTAAGAATACCCCAAGTGTTTAGTGAAAACATCCGAACAAGAAAACCAAAAGTGAATAGCCGAGAGGGGAAGTTATAAAACGGATAAATCCCAGGGATTCAATAGTTTTTAAGAAACATGTTTTAAAACTCGAACCAATCCATTCGGCATCCATGCCCCTAACGTACGAAAAACTCAAATCACCTAGGTGGTAACATCAACAACCAAGAAGAAGTGAAAGACAACACTATATGTGTGCACTAAACAACTCAAGCCTCATACCCGAGACTTAGAAATGATCCGAAGCAAAGGTGAACAAGAAAACACCTTTCAAAACTCTACAGATCGAGATTTTTGAGAAAGAAGTCTCGTAACCTCATAATCTCGAGAAAAGTAATAAAATAGTTTTCTTTTAAGAAACAACACAAAAAAATGACCGTCTTACCCCGGTCTCCGTCAGTCTCCATCATCGACTTTTAGAAGTTGAAAATCTTTTTAAAGAAGATCTTAAGATCATTTTATAAAGTACTAAAACTTTTAGTTGCTACGGGGGTAGGCAAAAACGGATTTTTCCTTTTAAATGACAAGAGTTTATTTTAAGACTTAGAAAACACCGTTTCCAAAAGACAGCCAAATAAGAGTGAACACAACTTCATGGATTCCAATAATGTCCAACAGGACAAGGAAGGAAGAGTACAACATTGGGTTCACGGAACACAACCATCCGTTTCCAACCCCACGAGATCAAATGACAACACATGGAAGAGGTTTGGCACCACGCCGTAACCGATGACTCAAGGAGTGATATATAAGTCAACAATCACGTAATAATGTACAACACCACAGTACCCCAAGTACTTAATAAAATCCCTCAACCATAACCTCTTCTCACCCAAATCGAAATCTCAATAACGATTGATAACCCATTCCTCAAATCTCAATTGATACTAGAATCAATCCATGACCTCAAATCTCTAAAGATGTCACACAACTAACCACAATCACAAATTTATTAACCCCGCATTCTCTAAGGCATCAACTCAAAAATCAATTATGCAGTCCATCACTAACCTCAACTAACCACAGAGGTCACTATGCCAATATACTTAACCTCCCCCAATGGTACAAAAGTATATAATCACAAGTATAAAATATACATTTCATTATACTTTATTAATTACCGTATGTAATAATTTTATTTCACATTAATCACTATCAATTGAGCATTTTATAAAGATATGAATTTATTTGAAATATTCATAATTAACATGCTCCAAAATCCACAGGTAAAATTAGCACATAATAAACCTGCTCCAACATCACATGTAATAATATCACATATACATGTCAAATAAAATCACATAATGCTACACAATGCAATGTGACTCATAAACCTCATGGCACAAATCCCATGAAACACACTTTGCCCAAAATAGGTTAACGGATATATACTCATCCGACACTAAACCGCCCACACATGATGGACACGGCGCCCAATACAGGTTAACGAATACGCACTCGCTCATACTATGAGAAAAGAGTACCGCACCGATTCTTCCCAAGTGATCTTTATCTCTTTCACTTTCAACAAGGAAGGTGGTCGCACGAGAGCCCCACTGGCGAATCCCATGCTACGAAGATCTAAGAGTGGCGCATACCACCACGATGGGGCAGCAACCAACCCTATATCCCCAATTCCCGGATTACTAGTCCGGAGGTGGGAGACACCTTTTCCTGACCAGTTGTTGCGACGATTCGACACAAAGACACCCCCTCATGATTACATAACCCTCATAATCTCTCTCACATGCTTTTAAAACAATAAAACAATAAACCACGACAAGCAATTATATCACATAATCATGCTTGCAATTCATCAACTTATACTTCAATTCACAAGTATACAAGTTCATTCATTTAAGCATGTTTTTGATTCTCTTAAAACAAATAGTCCACGTATCATAAGGGGAACCTAGCATAACGTCTAAGTTTTCACGTCCCTCATGTTCACATATCATCTAACGCCGTAAAAAAGGAACTAGTAACGCGTTCTAAATCCACGTCTAACTTTTACAAATTTTACTAACCCATTTAATCCTCAAGGGGTTACTAAGCCCCCTATTATCTTTCAATTCAAATAGGAATTTATTTAATTTCGCAGGAAAATAATTTAATTATTTTCTCAAATTACTTCTTAAGTCCTGCCTCGATTCTAACTCAATTATAGATATTTAAATTCACAATTTAATATATCTTTATTAAAATAAATACTGGTTTGTACACCCAAACCACGTCAACGATACGGAAGTGAGAATAAAATTTCCCACCTGAATGTACGCTTATAGAACAGCTCGAAATGCCCCACCGTGAATAGTATCAGCGCCCGTATATGGAGCCCGCCGACCAAAGTCACCCAAATAATATTTCAGATATACTAAAACATCCGCATCGTCAACTTATACGATATATACAAATCCCATTAGCAATAGGTTAATCAATTTGGGTATATCTAAAATAACCCAAACAAAAATTATAACCTACAAACACGATTTCCAGACAAACCGCTCAATGGAAAATTACGAAACTTTAGTATGATGAGCAATAAGTAAAGACGAAGCTACTTACCAAAAATCAGCCCAAACCGACAACTAGAAGTCGACCAAATCGCCGGCCGAAGTTCTTTCTGAGCTCCTTGTCGCGTGAACAGCTTCGTCAGCTCGAACCTACGCACCACCACTCGCATCGCCCCTGCAATTCAACCCACGCCGTCATGCTTGAGTCACCGCCGCTCCTATAAGTCACCGCGCCGACCCAACTCTAGTCATTGCTACTGCTGCGGCAAACCACCAACAGCTAGTCGCGCCTCTACGCGCGACGCTTCCCTCAACCCGACTCTTCTATCTCTCTCTCTCCATGATTGACAACGAAGAAAGAGAAGCAGTGTCATGTGAAGAGAAGATGAGGGAGAATAAGCTAGGTCATTTGCAGATACATGAGTATACATATATATAATTAATTACATAAGTGACCCTCCTAATATCCACAATTACAAACTAACCCCAAAAACTATATATATATATAATTATAATTAGATATATATATATACAATAAATCCCAATAAATACTGGGAACACCCAAACGTAATCTCACAAACCCAAAATAATAACGGGACGCCCAATAAACAATCCCAATTAAATATACCGGGGTAGGAACCCAACAACCTAAACACAAGCTGCCTCCTGAACTATACCGAAACAATCAAGTCGGAACCTTAACGTCGTACGACAGAACGTGTCGCCATCCAGTCGAAGCACTAAATGCAATCGTCGAAACGAAATCACGTAGTTGAGAATAAGAACTCGTGTAATGTCGTTCAGTCGACTTTAAAACTAAACGAGAAAACTTTACACGCGAAATACCAAGGGTAACCTGGACGTCATGAATAAGTGACGTCATAACCAAAATTAAATCATAAATAGTTTCAGGAAAAAGGAAAATAACACGGGGTGTTACAGTAGTATTGCAAGGTGTGACTAGGGGTGTGTGGTATTCAATGAGAATTTGGAGGAAAAAACTATTTGATTAGGGCAATTGGATCATTAGTGTGGGATAAATGAGGTTCGATGAAGAAAAGAGTATGGTAAGTTTTTTGGGTGAGAGGTGGAGTATTGGTGACTGGGGCATGAAATGGAAAAGGATCATGAGGAGTAGTTAGTGCTAAACTAAAGGTAGGACGTGGACCTAAGGGGGTCCTAAGCTTGTGAATTTGTTTACTAAGGCTAATCAAATAGAAGGCTCAGTTTTAACTATGGGAGGGGGTCTGACTAGAGGAAGCCATCCTCTAGAACGTGGTGGTGGTTGTCTGTTTGCCATCAGGAATATGCAAGAATTCTCTGGTAAGAAAATCTGGGATTGAATTGTCATATCCACGAATATATTCGATATTAAATTTAAATATGCTTAAAATTGACTGTCAACGAGCAAAAATATACTTAACAACTATATTTTTGACATCTTTTTCTAAAACATACTTTGCACTTTTACAATCAACTCGAAGTAAAAAATTTTGATTTAAAATGTCATCTTGAAATTTACTAATTCATAAAACAATCGCAAGAATCTCTTGTTTAATATTACTGTAATTACTTTCTGTTTTGTTCCAAGCTCCAGAATGGTAACAAACAAGTTGTTCGGGAGAAGTGGGGTTGACTTTTTGTTTTAAAATACCCCGTAACCAATATTAGAAGCATCGATTTCAATTATTTTGAAAGAGTTGACTAAAGGAATTCCTAAATAAGGAATAATTTTTACGTATTTTTTAATGTCACGCGAGTAGTTTACATTACTTTCGAAGGTCTTTGTAAAATTCAATAATGTAATTTAAGGAACCGATAAAATGTTGTAACTGATTTTTTTCAAGAATTTGATATTGAAGTTTACCTGTAAATTCTATAGAGCGACTAATTGGGTGGAATTGCCCTTGAGATATCTCATAACCAAGAAACCTGACTTTTGTTTGAAAAAGTTTTATTTTTGAAGCAGATATGACTAGACCATTTTGTTTGATGGTGTGGAAGAAGGAATTAAGATGTTTCCAATGAGCTTCAATGCTATTGGAAAAGATAAGGACATCATCAATATAAACTATAGAAAAATGACTAAAATGATTGAAAATATCATTCATGATATTTTGGAATTCACTTGGAGCATTTTTAAGGCCAAAGGGCATTACATTTCATTCGTAATGGCCAAAGGGTGTGATGAATGCAGTTTTGTACTTATCTTTTTCGGCAATTTGTATTTGCCAGAAATCTGACTTGAGGTCAAATTTAGAAAAAATGGTTGATTGACCTAATCTATTAATTAAATCTCTTTTATTAGGGATGGGGTACCTAATCCATTCAAAAACTTGGTTAAGTGATTTGTAATTAATGACTAGACGTGGTACACCTCGTTCGATTTCTGAATTTGTTTATACATAAAATGCAGAACAAGACCAGGGTGACTTACTATGGCGAGTGATTTTCTTTTGAAAAAGGTCCTAAATCTTTTTTTTACAAAATTCTAAAACTTCAAGATTCATTTGGATTGGGCGTGCTTTAGTTGGAATACTCTTATTAGTGTAAGATTTTATGTATGGGAGATTGACAATATGTTGGTTTCTGTGTCAAAAGGCATTAGGTGGATCAGAACATATTTCTTGACTAAGTTTGTTTTCATAATTTTTTATCTGACCTTGAATGATAGAATTTTTTAATCGGGTTTCAGTTCTTTTGTGAATTACTTCTTCTTATAAAGATTTTAAATGTTGTTCTTTATGGTGGAGGCTGCAAATATTTTTTAGAAATTGAGCAATCAATGATACTTTTGAGTTTACTATGGGAAGATTTTTGTAGAAAGGGGAATGTTATATTTTGACCAAAATGAGTTTTAGAGAGACCCTTATTATTTATAGTAAATGGGTTAATGAGATATAAGAATGGAAAAGACCAAGGATTACTGTATCAGTCATGTTTTTTACTAGGACAAATGTAGTTTTAAAACAAACATTGTTCTGACAAATATGGGCTTTGAATAACTCATACTTAATTTTCATTTCACTACCATTAGCGGAACTAAGTTTTTCATTTTTTTTTTCATAATATTTGTTAGGAATTAAGCCTTATTGTATACAGTTTAAATCAACTCCAGAGTCAACTAGAGTGATGACAGTATTTTGGTATTCCTTGTTAATGACTAAGTTGACTTTTATTTTACTTTTTTTGAATGAGATTCGATTGATTATATTTAGACCATTGGTGTCTTCATCATTTTTGTTAAAAGGATTCGTGTTGTCATCTTCTTCATTACCTTCAGAGGAAGATGAATTAGAAATTGAGAATTGGTGTGAAGTTTGAACCAAATCTTTGAGTTGCGTATGAAAAAGAGTTTTGATATCTTGGTTTTCATTTTTTAGAGTTTTAATCTCTTGTTTAACTTGATTGATCTCAGATTGGAGATCTTGCAAAGTAATATCTTTTTTAGGGACGAAACGCTCAAGGGTTTTATGAAAGCTAAAATTAGGTTTGTTGACCTTAGGTGGTTGGGTTTCCTTATTTGGTGTAATTAATTTTGTTAATTGTTTTAAGTAAGAATTCTTTAATTCTGGGTCTTCAACTTTACGAATAAGATCAATAAGTAGGTGTAGTTGTTCTTCGGATTTAGTGAGGACATTAATAGTTTTAATTTTATTGTTATTTAACATGTTAATTGTTTTAGTACAACAACTATCTTTACAACCAAAACTAATGTCAGGTGATCTGGGACACTCACTAGAGGATTCTGATGAGGAAATAGATTCTATTTCATTTATATCACTTTTACTTGTGTTTTTTTAATTCCAAAATAGTATAAATTTGTTGTTTAGTATCATCAGGAATATTTAATTGACCAATTTTGTTTTTCAGAGGACAATTTCTAGCATAATGACCTTTTTTGTTACATTTGTAACAATTGACTTTAGAAATATCAGGTTTATTATTTTTGTTGAAGGGTTCTGTTTGTTTATTGTATTTCCCTTTCTTTTTATGTTTGTTATAGAATTTATTATGTTGGAATTTATTATTATATTTTTTATGATGACTGGTATGACGTTTTGAGAAGGGATTTGAATGTTAATACTTTTTTGTTTGACGGGAATGTGCGATAGGTGGTAAGCCATATTGCTCACAGAATGATCTCATTTCATATTTTGTTTTCTTTTTATCTTTATTGAGTTGGTTATTATCTTCATATCAACGCACATTTTTAGGCCAGCTTTTTGGATAAGACTAATGACATTTTCATAAGTTAAGATATCATATTCAATGACTCCAGTAGTGTTAGTTAACTTTGCTTTTATTTTATGGGAAAAGAGGCTAGGTAATCCGTTTATGAATTTTTCTTTCCAAAATGACTTGTTACTATCTTCTCTTAGCATAACTCTGGACAAGAAGGTATATTTATACCATCTAAAATCACTAAGAGTAGGGCATCTAAGGTTACTAAGTTGATCATGGACTTTAGAGGTAATATCACTTAGTCTACCAACGAAATGATCAATAATGGTATAGATTAATGTGTTAACCCCATCAGGGATTCCTAGACCAATAGCTTCATTAAAGATTGAGGTTCCTTCCTCAGTTTTTTGGACGACATGAATAATATTGTCTCTTGCCTCCTGGGTGAGATGTTTATCCCACCAATTTCTTAACATTCCAGAAAATCCAAAGGTGATTAATTCAACTATATCTGGTTGACTCATATTGTGGTTTGTGAGGTAGCTATTAGCTGCCATGGAAAGGTGATTTAATTTATTTAAAATTTCTTGTTCGGACAAGCCATAAATATTCCATTTGTATAATTTTTTAGATGATACAGAAAATTGGTTTTGAAAAATTCTTTCTTCATATTGTATATCAATGGGAGTAGGTCGGGGATACCAATTTTTTGTAAGGCTCGTAGGGTTCACAGGGTTGTGTGTTATTCGGTTTATTTCAAAGGTAGTTTCAAATGTATGAATATCTTCGTCTGTATTTTACGAGGATGAATTGTTAATATCAATGTTATGATTGGATTCTAAGTTAAAAACTGAGAGAGATTTTTCATCTTTAATGATTTGGGTTTCCAAGGCTCTTAATAATTTTTTTATCTGGGCAGAAGAGTCGTTTGTGCTAGGTTTGTTAGATAGACCTTGGCATTTTGTAGGAAGCTTGATCAGAGGTGTATCAATTGTTTTTGTAATAGGGGCAGATGAATCAAGTTTGGACTCTATTTTGTCTAATTGAGAACCTAAGGTACTTAAATACTGGTTGGTGAAATTGTTTTGTTCAATAACTTTTTTAGTATTAGGATCTATTACGGTGGTGACAACTTTAAAAGGAGAGGCTGGAATTTCTGTTCCAAGGTGATTAGCAATTAAGCATTCTAAAGGAGGATGACTGGAAGAAACAATTGTTTTATCATGTTTTATCCATTTATGTTTTGTAAGAACATTAATTTTTTTGTAGTAATTCTCAAGATAATCAAAGAAATTGACTTCCAACTGGTTTGTCGTCATGAATTTTTCCCATTTTTTCGTAATTTTAGTTCTTTCATCACTTGTGTGATTATTTCTATACAATTGTCTTTTTAATTTGTTTTCTTTGGATTTTGCCTCAGCTTCTAATTTTAGAAGGTCATAAGAATTTTTTTTACTTAAAACACATAGTTGTGGATTAACAGTGTCAGTCTCAAAATCAGTTTATGTAGGGGAGTGATTAGAGATTGAATCCTCAGTTTCTATATTCGGGACATAACATGGATTAGATACTTGTTCATCCTTTTGAATTTGTGAACTAGAGATTCTACAAATTCTGTATTATGGTTACTAGAGTTTCTCTAACTGTTTGGAGAGTGAACATCTTAGATTTTGAACTAACAGAAGAGCAACTGTGTCTAGACCGATCAAAAGTTAACTTAACAGTTCTGTCAAGGAATTGTTGGACATGTTCAAGGTTTCGGACATCATTTTCGATTTTTGTTGGGTGGATTTCATTTTCAAGTAACCATTCATTTGGGAGAGAGACATCTTTCCAAACAATTATTTTTGGTATACGAATATTGGCATTAGAAGTACTACTTTGGATTAATAGAGTTTGATCCTTAGGACTTTTGACTAAAGCATGAACAGTTAAATTGGTTTTCATAGTCTTGTAGTAAATTCGGTAAATTAGGCTTAAAGGCTGGGCACCTGCAAACATGTCATAACTTGAAGTTTTGATGTTTAAAGTTAAAGCTTTTAGTATGTGAGGATCACTTAAACTTAATTTGAAATTAGGAAATCAATCAAATTAAACCAGACCATTACATAGGCTGGTTTCAATGACACTAATTAAGCTTTAGTTATAGTCGAGGAACCTAACATCTATTAAGCAGAGAATAATTGATGCAGTTTTTCCTAAAATAGTTAATGGATCTACTGCAACTTGTACTAAGCCAATATGGATAAAATTGTATCATCTGTCTCGGTGTTGTTTAATGGTTTTTGGAGAAAATAATTGACATTTTTCATGTTCTTTATTAATAGCATGGACTTGTTCAACTATTTTAACTGTATATTTTGTAAAAAAATGTTGACTTAAGGAAACTGATTTTGTAAATTTGATTAGTGGGTACCCTAGGGATATTCCAATCATTGTAACCTTTAAGGTCTGTGTAGGTATGTTCTTCTTCATTAATTATGTCATTAATGTCTGGAATAGAAGGTAGGTTTGCTCTGCTAGGTCAAGAAGATGAAGATCTAAATAATCGACTCATGATTAATCTAGTCGCCTATTATCTGAGCATTAGATTTATCCTTTATCATATTTACAAAGTTTGTTGCATTTCATAACACATACCTTAATCCAATGACATCACCGCTCATGCCCTAAAACACCTATAAACTCACTAAGGGACTTAATGTTTGGTTTTTCCGGTTTACGGAGAGGTGACACCAACAAACAGAGAAAGACTTAATGAAGAACAATCAATAAGGAACTAGATAAATGATTATAGATTAACAGATCTGAACAATCAATAAGGAACTAGATAAATGACTAGAATATTCAACAAATAAAAGACTATATATTTTTTGAAATATATATATTTTTTTGAAACTATATGAGGTTTTATGAAATAAGGTGATTTAGGGTCAGAATAAAAAATTCAAAAGCCACATGATAAAAAAATTGAATCTTTTTTGAAAAATAAGGTAATTATAACGGGAATACAAATTAAGGGATTTTTTTGGAACTATAGATAATTTCTTGATTAAATCATGAAATTACACCCCTTTTGTAATTATATGTGATTTTCTCGATAAATTAGTATCAATTGAAATTATGGTACTGAAAGAGTGAAAAATGTTACAAACGATTGCCTCCAACACATCTCCTCCATCTCCTCCACACCCATCTCTTTCTCCACCTTCAAAGCCTAACCATGTCCCCAAATCCTTCACACCTTTCCACCGCCGCCACATCCTCACTTTACTCTCAATCTCCACCACCCCCTTCTTCACTCACCTCAATTCTCCTAACCCATTTTCCATACCCATAGCCCAAGCTCGCGGACTCTTCCAAATGCCTCCAATTCGACTCACAAATCGGTAATTTCTATATGCACATATATATATATACACACACACACACACACCATATATCTATATTTATACACAAACAATGTTGAAGCTATGTGTTAGAGCACTCAATCAGCTTCTTGAAATTGCAGCCGGAGAAAACATAATTCTAACCAATTCCAATTCTCGTTCTACAGTCTCTATTCGATGCTTTGACTGTTGATTGTTGTGGGTGGGTATGTTATATGTATATGTATGTGTGCATGTGTATTTGTGTGTGTGGATGTGTGCATGTGTGCGTGTGCATATATAATAGATAGCACCCAATTGGCATTTGGAAATGGAACTGGAGGAAATATAGTTTAAACTGAGTTTGTTTCTAAAATGATGGTGTTTGATTTTTGATTGTTGTGGAAGGGTATATAGGTACTTTTTGGTTAGAGCTGGTGAATCTGAATTTGAGACATTGGGGATAATCAACACCAACCCAGTTGCAAAAACGTCGATGGACAGTGGATTATCGGAGCGAGGCAAGAAGCAGACGGTGAGAGCGGCTTTTGAGCTTAAGAAAATGGGGGCTTGTGAAGATAATTGTTGGGTTTGGCCTTCTATCACTCAGAGAGCTTATCAGGCTGCTGAGATTATTGCTGCTGTGAATGGGGTCAATCGCAGGTAAACCAATTAGTACCAATTTGAACAAGTTTATTGATTGAATACCTAAAAAGGAAATATAATCATGGGTTTTTAAGGATCAGTGGGTATCTTCAACATGAATGTGTGAATCGCTGAATCTTAATTTTAGACTCATTTGTGTACTATAGTTTCTGATATTGGAATTGCTTAGTGAGGAGGATAATAAGTTGTATGGCATTGTTGATTATTAATTGCAGTAATATGTGTTTGAACATAAGATATTTTACTTGCTCTAGTTGTGACAACTTCAGCCAACTGAATGATCGATTCACTAAAAGGGCAAATTATGGGCAAGTATCTGTGGATTGTTTTGGACCTGAATGTGCGAATCTTAACATGAGACTCTAAATTTGTTATTTGAAATGCTTTTATAGTGGGGATTATAATAAGTTGTACAGAATCGTTGAGTGAAGTAGTTGCAGTTTATATTTTGAATGTGGGATATTTTACTTGCTAAGTGTTCAATTTTTTATATATAGCCATATAGTTCCAGAATACAGCTTTCTGGATGCTCGTGGATTGGGAGCTTATGAAGGAAAGAGCTTGGAATCCATTTCCAAAGTACGATCCATCTCTCTCTTTATAATGTAGCACTAGTAATAACAATTCTCCATGTTTCTGATGCAAGGGGCTTTTGTGTGGTTCTTAAGACTTTTTTATTTTTTAGGGTATAGGTTGCATTTATAAGGAATTGGCATGGGTTGCCGCCTGCCAACTTGGAAAGCCTCCTGCCAATTTGACATTTGGATACTAGACACATGTAATTACATGCCAGTAGTAGAATGGGTAGTTTAGAAGAGAGTAATACTCCAAGGGCTAAGTTTTCCAGGGGCAATCTGGGAAGGCCAGGTCCAGGGGAAAACTGGGAAGGCAAATTTTCCTGGGGCAATCTGGGAAGACCAAAGCCAACACGGCCAACGACCCGGCGACAAATCTCCTGTTCATAAGACATAACTACAAATGGCTTTGTATTTGCACATTAGTCTTTTAGGAGATGGACTATTGAGTTCTGACATAACTATATCAAACCCTGTTGTGATTAATATCTATCTTGACAATTTAGGATCATTATCTTACTGTTTTGAATTAAGGGATTTCATGTCCCTGATAAGGTGCAAATAGATTTATATATGCTTATTAATAATATAGTATTGTGGGTGTGTGGTGTGTGAGTTTCTTACCGTTCAAAAAATAATAATAATAAATAAATAATAATATAGTAGATGGACAATTGAGGATTCTGACAGTTATCATCAAGCCTATGATTGCATTTTGCATCTCTCTGCAATTTAGGGTCATTAAATTTCAAAATGTTTTGAAGTAAGAGTTCTCATGTGGTTGATAAGTACATAAAATCGGGAATGAATTTTATATGCCTGTTAGTATCTTAGTTGATTGACAATTGAGTATCGAGACAATTATGTCAAACCCTGATATTATTCATCTTTTGCTCTCAGTGTAGATCAATAAATTTCTTGTTGTTTTTAAATTAATGGGATGGTGTGTGGCTGATAAGTACATAATTGTGACTGTCAGTATACTTGCATGGTAGTATTTTAGCTGATGGACTATTGTGTAGTCTGAGAGATTTTTCAAATTCTGCCATAGTTCTTCTCTTTGCAATGTAGTGTCATTAAATTTCCTACTGTTTGTAAAAGTAAGGTTTTTGTTTTTTTTTTTCCCTCCTTTTTTCTCTGTGTATGTGTGTGTTTTCCTTGTTTCCTCAATGGGATGATTTCATCAAAAGAATATAGATGTACTAGAGAAAGAGGGCATATACCCAGTCACAACTCACACGGAAAAGGCCCGTTTCCCATAGAGGCCAAAACAAAGACTATCCTTCCAAAAATATATAAACAGCGCAAAATATGACCAGATGATCCTTAAGGGACAAAGACACGGGAGTAGACATATATCCATAAACCTACAACGTTGTGTGACAGTGCAGCTGTGATGAAGAAAGGGTTCTTGTGAGACCATACTTATCAGATGGTATTGACAAAAGCAGAACAAATAACATCTGATTTAATAGACACATCTGGTCCATTTTAAGAAACCATTCAACCAGCTAAAAAATTGGAGTTTTCGCATACCAGTAATAGAGACAAGGCTTGGAGTGTCAATTTGGCAGACTTGTCCAATCCTGTCTAGAAATTAACCAGTTTAAGCTTCTTGTCCGACAAAGGATACCCAAATTAACCAATTGCTTTTTGTGAGAATTTATCAGATTCTACTACATATAATTAGCAAACCTTCACATATCAGCCAAAATAGGTTGTTCATACCGTTTAGGGGATAAATTGTACAGTGAACCAATTTTTTATGTAACCATATGAATGCAGTATTGATTACTTGAAAATGCCTCAGGTATATGCATCTGATAGCCTTTCTCCAAACAGTATTGATTACTTGAAAATGCCTCAGGTATATGCATCTGATAGCCTTTCTCCAAACATCAAGCCGCCCCCTATCGATGATGGAACACCGAACGAGAGCGTGGCAGATGTGTTTGTCCGTGTGACTCAACTCATGTCGATTCTCGAAACCCAGTACTCCGAGGACACAGTCATTATTGTTTCACCGGATTCTGACAACTTAACCGTCCTACAAGCTGGTTTGGTAGGACTTGATCTTCGAAAGTAAGTCATAATTGTAACACGTTTTAGTTATGGTAATGTCACTAACTTTTTGAATTAGCTTCCTGTGATTTTGGCTAAACATAATTTTTATTTGTTGTAATTTTTGGCAGGCACAACGATCTTTTTTTTGATCCGGGAGAGGTCAGATTTGTTGATCCTCGTAGCATACCTACGTACAAGCAACCTGCATCTGCTGTATACAAGTGTTTAAACCCACCAAGCTGTACTTAAATTTATCTACCTAGGAATTTTTTTTGTACAAATGCATTACCTCTTATTCCTTTTGTATCAAATGAACATCACCACTATCATAACCATCATGTACAGAGTTAAATCGCATATCGTTGTCGATTATATTTAGATGCCAGTGAAAGCTGTGGCTTATACTGTTGATGCTGAGAAGCTAAATTCCATTTTATTTTACTTTATTTGTCGGAAGCATGAAGTATTCCAGGATATTTTTGTGCTTAGAGAACAACCATTTTTTTTGCATCTTTGCTTTCAATTTAGAAAAATCAACCAAATCTCTCTCTTTCTCTCTCTCTCATTGTAATAGTCAAAATAATGCATGACCCAACTAGGATGGGCCACAAGACTGATGGGTCAATAACTGATGGGTCGAAGACAGATGCGCCGAAGACGGATGAGCCGAAGAAATATATTGGCCCATAGAATTTTCTGGAAGATAAGTGATCCACAAGTTATAAAGTTATCATATTTATGAATGATAGAGTCCAAAAGGAAAGAGGTTTATCAAATCCCATGATTTAAGGGATTGATAAACTTGGGAAAGGGTTTTTGACCCATTGACCAAGTTGTGTATAAATACATGACGAAATATTGAATAAATGATCCAATATTTTACCCCAAATTATTATTGTGTATTTTTCTGCATCTACACAATTGGCGCCGTCTGTGGGAAACTCCATTATTGAAATCTTTTTCAATAAGCTTCCCATTCTCTACGAAAAAGCTGAGATTCATACCATCAATGACAGTAATCACCCGTTCACACCAAACTGACTTACCTCCGAATGGAGGCCAGCAGGCAGAGGATCCGATTAGGCGAGCCTTAGAGGAAAGGACCGCCAAATTGGAGAGGCAGAGCGCGGAACTAGTTGCAAAACTGGCCCAACTTCAGAACCCGCAAGAGGTCCAGAACAATGAACAGTCCAGCCAGCAGGAGCGGTCCATAGGCCACCGGTCAGAAAGGGACAACCACCAAGTAAAATCCAACAATGATCGGGAGGACACGCGAAATCATCCCTACAGGTGCTTGGGGGGCGCAATCCCGAGGAGATTCTGACCATGAGGAAGTTGGAGGAAATTATGACCAGATTCCAGAGGGAGGTGCTGAAGGATCTGAAGGTCCAGACCCCTATCGATCTGGCCTCCGAGGCATCCATTGACGCCGTGCAGACTCCGTTCACCGTGGCGATCACAAGTGTGCCCTACCCGGAGAGGTTCAGACTACCGAAGTTCACCCTGTTCGACGGTACAAAAGATCCAACGGAGCACATCTACCACGTACATACAAAGATGAATGTCTACAATGATAACGAAGCCTTACTCTGCAAAGTCTTCCCCACCAGCCTAACCGAAGCAGCCCTGCTCTGGTTCAGGAAACAGCCACCCCGATCCATTGGAAGCTGGCTCAGACTCTGTGAATTATTCATTGCCTAGTATTTCGGCAATAAAAGGCAAAAGAAGACCATCTCAAGCCTATTCACCATGATCCAGGAGAAAGGCGAGTCCCTCAAAAGTTTTGTCTCGAGATTCAATGTCAAGATGTCTTCAATTGATAATTGTGACCAACACTCGGCTGTCGAAGCCTTCAGAATGGCCCTGATCCCTGGAACCAAGTTCCATCAGTCCTTGGTCAAGAGGCCACCAACTGACATCGAAGAACTCAATTCCAGAGCACAAGGGCATCTCCGAATAGAAGAGGAGTTGGCCATACGCCAAAGAAGAACAACCTTTGCAAGCGTAGAGCCAAGGGCATCCGAATCTTCCAGGGTAAAGGATCGGGCACCAGACTGGAAACGACCGAGCGCTCCTCCTGCACCCTCCCCAGTCCCGGAGAAACGCCAGAGGTTTGAAGACAAAGTCACCCCGTTGAAGGTTACCCTGGCCAAACTGTATTAAGAGACCAAGGGTAAAGGAATCTTCCGATCACCACCACCCATTAGACAACCGTTGGACCAGAAGGACATGTCAAGACATTGCGCTTTCCATGGTGAGTACGGGCATCACGCCAACGAGTGCAGAAGCCTCAGGAGACAGGTGGAAGCCATGATAGCGAAAGGAGAACTGACTGAGTACGTCGCCAAAGAAGGAACTCGATCCGACCAAGCGTCGCATACACCCGCCAAGGGGGCAATGGGACAGCCCGTAAGGGTCATTCACATGGTTCATGGAGGACCAAGTCGATCAGAAGTAGAAGAAGCCCGGAGGTCCCAAATGCGACAAGCTCAGAAACTGCGAAGGGTTGGGGAAGTCAGCGAGTTTAGAAGCCCGAAAGAGGACGCCCGGATAACTTTCACTTCTGCAGATATGCAGAGCATTCAGACACCACATGACGACCCCTTGGTTATCTCCCTCATGGTCTCGAACTGCTTGATCAAGAGGGTGATGGTTGACCCAGGGAGCAGTGCCAACATTATCACCAAATGGGCCTTTGAGAGGTTAGAAATCAACCATTAGGAGATAGTACCTTCCAGAAGCCCGATAGCAGGATTTGATGGCAGAAGAGTGGAACTAGTGGGAGAGATCCAACTACCAGTGACAGCAGCAAGGCGCACGCTCCGAGAAACTTTTGTGGTGGTGGGTGTCAAACCCTCCTATAATCTCCTTATGGGAAGGGGTTGGATCCATCGGATGCACGGAGTCCCTTCAACAATGCATCAAGTCATGCGGTGTATTGACCCGAACGGAGTTGATGTGATTGACATCAGGGGCGATCAAGTAGCAGCGAAGGAATGTTACGATGTCACTATGAAAGGTCTAAGGAAGAGGGCTGAACCGGAACGGGAATCACGACCCAAAACGGTGCCCGATGATCAATATCAATTATAGGAAGAGGGTGCGGGGTCATCAATAGCAGCTGAACCTTTGCTTGAAGTTTAGATTTACCCTGATCATCCTGAAAGATTGACTTATATCGGTTCCGGCCTCAGCGCTCAGGAAAAGGAAGAAATGGAGGACCTATTGCGCTCTAACGCCGACGTATTTGCCTGGGGTCATATGGATATGACTGGCATCGATCCGTTAATAACACAACATTCCCTCAACGTAGATCCCAACGCAAAGCCTGCCAGACAAAAGCAAAAGCAGATGGGGGCTCACAGAAACCATATTATAGTTGAGGAAGTTGATCGGCTCCTCCAAGCAGGATTCATTAAGGAGGTGTAGTATCCTTCCTGGCTGGCAAATGTGGTCGTGGTTCAGAAGAAGAATCAGAAATGGAGGGTGTGCGTGGACTTCACCGATCTAAATAAAGCATGCCCGAATGACTGTTTCCCCTTACCAAAGATCGATCAGATGGTAGATGCCACAGCGGGATTCGAACGATTAAGTTTTCTGGATGCGTACTCTGGGTATAACCAGATACGAATGAACCCAGATGATGAGGAAAAGACTGCCTTCATCATTGAATCAGGTACGTATTGTTACACAGTTATGCCTTTTAGACTAAAGAATGCAGGTGCAACCTTTCAAAGGTTGGTCAACAAAGTCTTCCAGGGCATGATGGGATCTACCATAGAAGCCTACATTGATGACACAGTGGTCAAGAGCAAAGTAAAAATTGATCACCAAACTGATTTGCAGGAGATGTTCGACACCCTTAGAAAGTACAAAATGAAGCTCAACCCATCCAAATGTTCCTTCGGGGTGTCCTCAGGCTAGTTTTTGGGGCACATAGTTGATCGGACGGGAATACAAGCTAGCCCCACATAAGTCAAAGCTCTCGTGGAGTCAGCAGAGCCAAGGTCCCGGAAGGAGATCCAGGTGCTAACTGAGCGAATAACGGCCCTCAGTCGTTTCATCTCTCGGTTAACCGATCGGTGTAAGCCGTTCTTTCAAGCAATAAAAGCGGCGAAAGGAGAGGTCTGGGGGCCAGAGCAAGCGGAAGCCCTGAAAAAACTCAAAAGCTACATGGAAAAGCCTCCTATACTGGCAACCCCATAAGCCGATGAGCCGCTACACCTGTATCTGGCCATATCTGTAACATCTACTAGTGCCGCTCTGGTCAAGGAGGGCAAGGGGTACCAGACACCAGTCTTCTATACCGGCAAAGCCCTTGCTGATGCAGAAACTTGTTATTTAAAGCAGGAAAAGCTGGTACTATCATTGATCAATGCAAAGCGACATCTTCGGTATTATTTTGAAGCACATCCGATCGTAGTGCCTACTGTAACCCTGATCAGATCCATAATAGCGAAGCCTGAGTTATCGGGGAGAGTATCCAAATGGGCAATTGAACTCGGGATTTTTGACATAACCTATGTCCCCTGAACTGCAATCAAAGGCTAAGCAGTAGCTGACTTTTTGTTAGAAACAGAAACTATAGACTCTTTGGAAGAAAATGAACCTGGCTTATGGGTTGTGTTCGTAGATGGATCATCCAATGTCAATAGAGGAGGGATCGGTGTAGAACTCGTGACACCAGATGGCACTAGAATCCAGTAGTTCGTTTGACTGGAATTTCCTGCCTCCAACAACGAAGCCAAGTATGAGGCCCTCCTTGCAGGAATTCGGTTGGCCCGAAGCCTTCAAGTGTAGAAAACAGAGATTCGAAGTGATTCCCAGTTGGTCGTACAACAATTAAATGGGGAGTATGAGACCCGAGAGTCGAAAATGGAAGCGTACAAGAAGTTGGTGCTAAAAGAGGCCGAAGGGTTTCAGTAGTTAACCTTCGAACAGATCCCCAGAGGGGATAATTTCATAGCAGACCATTTGACTAACCAGGCCTCCACAGCAGGGGAAGGTATGACTCGTGTTGTACCAATAGAATTCATCATCCGGTCAAGCTTGGAGCCCCCCGAAGACGTGATGATCATTCCATGGGAGCCAAGCTGGATTGACCCTATAGCAGATTATTTGAGGACCGGGGCATTACCTTAGTCGAAACCTGAGGCTCGAAAGATAAGAATGAAGGCAACCAGATATGCTATGTACAATGCAAGTCTTTTTTCGGGCCATATTTGAGATGTCTCACATCCTCCGAAGCTTCGGCGGTCATGGAAGAGATTCATGCAGGAGCATGTGGCAATCATTCTTGAGGAAGGTCTTTAGCCCATAAAGTTCTCACCCAAGGATACTTCTGGCCTTATCTATTAAGGGACGCTGAAGTTTATACCCGATACTGTAAAAAGTGCCAATTTCATGGAGATGCCATTCATCTACCTCCGGAGTTATTGAACCCAACAATTATCCCTCACCCCTATGGCCGATGGGGTATGGATATTGTGGATCCTCTCCCGCAAGCGATACGATCTGCCACTCATGTTCTCCTGGCTACAGACTACTTTACCAAATGGGTGGAAGCCGAGGCATACCCCACTATCAAAGGTAGCCATGTTATAAAGTTCATTTGGAGCCACATCATTTGTAGATTCGGTCTACCCCGAACTATAATGATGGATAATGGCACCAATTTGGATAACAGGAAAGTTCAAGCATTCTTAGCAAAACATGGGATCAATTAGAACACTTATTCCGTGGGCTATTCATAGGGAAATGGGCAGGCTGAAAGGACAAACATAACCATTTTTGATACACTGAGGAAAAAGCTTGAAGAGGCAAAAGGGGCATGGTTGGAGAAATTGCCCGAGGTGTTATGGTCCTATTGGACTACTCCGAGGCAGCCAACTGGAGAGACTCCTTTTGCCATGGCTTGTGGGGCCGAAGCAGTTATCCCGACCGAGTTGAGAGTACCTACTTTAAGAAGTCAAGCCTGGGAGGAAGGTCCAAACAATCAGCACCTGACCCGTGATTTGGACCTACTGAAGGAAAGAAGGGAAGTTGTTGGGATAAGGCTGGCTGGCTATCATCAATAGGTTAAGGCACGGCTCAATCAGAAAGTCAAAAGAAGAGAGTTCCAGGTAGGCGATATGGTACTCAGAAGAAAGATTGGGATTGTAGGCAAATTACGAGAGACATGGGAAGGACCTTACACAGTAGATGAGGTCATCGGACGCGGAGCTTATCGGGTACGAAAGAACGAAACAGGCCGCATCGAGTCCAACTCTCAGAATGCTTATCGGCTTAAGAGGTATTATCCTTAGGAAGTTTTTTTTTTGTTAAAGCACTAAAGTTGTGTCTCTCTTATGACATCTTCTTATGATTATACTGAAGCATCTGTGCCTGATGTTGGCACCTCTGCTTCATGATTCTCAACTTCATTTCAATAAAGATACATTCTATTTTTATACGAGTGTTCCATGTTTGAATTAAAATTTTCCTAAGTGTTAAGTTCAAACCTGATTTGAACTAACCAGGGGACAAAGACAAGCCTCAGGGGCCATATGCCCGAAGGCTCAATTTTAAATTAAAAGTTTCCTAAGTGTTAAGTTCAAACCTGATTTGAACTAACCAGAGGACAAAGACAAGCCTTAGGGGCCATATGCTCGAAGGCTCAATTTTAAATTAAAATTTTCCTAAGTGTTAAGTTCAAACCTGATTTGAACTAACCAGAGGGCAAGCCTCAGGGGCCATATGCCCGAAGGCCCAATTTTAAAAATAAAATTTTCCTAAGTGTTGAGTTCAAACCTAATTTGAACTAACCAAAGGATAAAAACAAGCCTCAGGGGCCAAATGCCCGAAGGCTTCATGCTTATTAAAATTTTCCTAAGTATTTGGGTTCAAACCTGATTTGAACTAAACTAGAAGATGAAGAACAAACCTCAGGGGCCAGGCGCCCGAAGGCTTCATGCTTAATGTTCTCAAGTGGTGAAATTCAAAACATAAACTAGCCAGAGGATAAGAAACAAGTATCAGGGGTCATATGCCCGAAAGGTAAAATATTGCAGGAAAGCAAGAGCAAAACAAACACTAAGATGGGAAAATCCTTTTTCATTAAATAAAAAAAAAGAAATTACAGAACCACCCTTCTGAAAAGGGTAGGTACATGTAAAAAACTTGAAAAACTCTATTCTACTCTGGAGGGTGGTAGTCTTCTCCTTTCAGAATGGCAGCGAACCGCTTCTCTTTTTTGGAGGCGGGAGGGTTTTTGTAGGGAAGGGACACTCCCATGTGGGCATTAAATTCCTCAGCGGTCTTGAACTCCTGAGTTTCCAGAGGAATATGCCCCATTTTGTGCCTCTCTCGCCAGGCTTTGACCGATCGGATATCACAGATAGTGCAGTATCGGTTGTACATATCCAGACCTCCCAGGCGGCACACCTCCACCTTAGCCCGCTCAAGAACCAGAAGGTTCTCTGACTCTGCCTTTTCAACTGCCATCTTTTGGTTAGTTGCCTTCACTTCTTCAAGCTCTGCAACCAAGGCTAGCTTTTCGGCAGTCAAAGCCCCCTTCTCCGCCTCAGCAGTCTTCAAAAGGTTTTTCTGCTCTGAGCCGTTCTAACGAAGACCATCGGCCTCCTTCACCAAATCCACCCGGTGCTTGTTGTTTTGCTTGATCTGGGCCTTCATGTTAGCCATTTCCTTTACATCAGACTCTACAATACTATTGTAGGCCTGGATTCCATAAAGAAGCTGCACAGAAAGGGGAAGGAAGAGGCATGTTATTACATAAAGCAGTGAAATATCATAATCCAAATCACAAAAGAGAAACAAAATTTCGTACCTCCATGGCCAGGGTAGAGCTCTTCTTCAGAAGCTCAGTCCTGGAGATTTTTGACTGAGCGGCCCTGTCAGCCGGAGTCCAAATCCCTTTTGCCATAACCTGAAGAGCTTCCGACTGAGTTATGGTGAGCTAATCAGTGCAGACCGGAGTCCCATCGGGTAGAAGGAACTTTGGCTCCCAGGGAATAGGATGACGAGAAGCTCCTGAGCATGGGGAGTTTCGCTCGTAGAGGCATCAACAGCTTGAGTCCTGGCCCTCTTATTTGCCACTCCACCGCCTGTACAGGATCGGGTCCTTGTGATTGGAAGATACCGGAGGAGGCTGAGGTGGGGGTACCAGACTCTTTGTTGGAGGAGGTACTTGAGGCCCCGGAGGTGCTGTTGAGAGAGGTACGACATTAACCAAGCTGACCCCATCAGGAACTTGTGGGTGTCTGGTAGAAAGATGTTTGTCGGGTAAGTCCATCCTGTCAATAGCAGCGCCCAAGTTAGAAATCGACTCCAGGTTGTCCGAAGTCAGAAGGTCTGTAGCTGATCGGACATTGTTGCAGATTTTTGTTTTCAGTAGGGCTACACGTCCTTTTATGAGGGACAGGGGGATTTCTCTATCCTCATAATCCAAAAACCTATATGCATACTCCCCCCGATGTAGGTTACAGAGCCCACAAAGACAAAAGGCCTTATGAAGGGGACGGTAGATGGATAAACGAATGGCACCGAACGTATTTGGGATCGGGAATATACGAGAGAACGGATAGGATCAGTTACCGCTCACAACTACCATTATCTCTTTCCATCCCTTATCAGATTTTTCGGTACCAGAACATATACTCCAATCGTGAAAGGGGAA
Organism: Cornus suecica; assembly: GCA_963922005.1. Classification (NCBI taxonomy): domain Eukaryota; kingdom Viridiplantae; phylum Streptophyta; class Magnoliopsida; order Cornales; family Cornaceae; genus Cornus; species Cornus suecica. The sequence goes on along the minus strand of OY998245.1, from coordinate 35,569,839 downwards.
GAGGTTTTATCTACCCTTACTTTCTCTGGCATTCTGAAAACAATAACCGAGAAGTAAGTCGGCTAAACCTAGGTTAAGGTCCAGATCCCTATTATATAATAGGAGCATGGAAAGCTATTTGGGTTGAGTTGGAGGGGGTGTAAGCCTAATATAAAGAAAACGTAATGGAAGAAAGGGTGAAGGGGGAACCTTAAAACCCTAAGGTGAATTGCCGATAGCAGAATGCTAGCGGGTGCTAGTCCCTCACTCTTGGTAAAATCTAGGTAACCTGGGTAAGGGTCCACATCAACATCCCCAGGTACTTGGGTCTCAGCCCAAAGATGTTTGACATCTATTTCATGACGGACTCTCTTGACTGGGGCCACTACGAATGGTTCAGAGGGCTTGGGGTCCACAGATTCATTGGGACCCTTTGAAATGGGTGTTCCCGGATTCGTTGATGAACCCGGAAGATAGGTGTTTTGGGGAGTTGTTCTTGGGGCCCCTTGACGGGTAGATTGGGGGCTGTCACTATTGGTGGGATCGGTGCTAGTAGTAGAGGACAAAACGATCTCTTCTACCGACCGAGTGTCATCGCTATCAGACATAGTGCCAAGAAAGGTAGAAGAGACAGAAGGGGGGCAGAGGTGAAAGTTAAAGAAAATGAAGAGACTGTTCGACTTACTCAGCTGATAGTGAAGAGTCGGAGAAAAAGCTTCGGGTGGAAGTAGACTTTTGTTCTGCTGGGAGATCTGAACTGATCGACTGAAAGGATTGTAGTGATAATGAAGAAATAAATTCCAGAGATGAAAGTTGAGGAAGAGAGAGGCGAGAGCAAGAGTTGCAAATGAAGAATGAGGAAATGAAATGGAGTAGAATGGGTTTTTATAGAGAGAGAAAGGCATGCCAAAGGATGAGCGGAACCCGAAGGTCACACAGCCCACGAGGAGCCGTCATGGTGCTGAGATTAAGGAAACAATGGCCAGTTATTCCAAATGCCAATAAATGCTCAATAATGATTGATAGCCCACTAACCACCATTTCCCATAAAGTGCATGTATATATATGTGTGTGTGTGAAGATATTTAATTTTTGGTCATGGGCTTTAAAATAAAATCATAAGCCCATAACCTCAAGGGCTTGTGTAATAGTCAAAATAATGCCTGGCCCAACTAGGATGGGCCACATGATTGATGGGCCAATAACTGATGGGCCAAGGACAGATGGGCCGAAGAAATAAATCGGCCCATAGAATTTTCTAGAAGATAAGTCATTCACAAGTCATAGAGTTATCATATTTATGGATGATAGAGTCCAAAAGGAAATAGGTTTATCAAATCCCATGATTTAAGGGATTGATAAACTTGGGAAAGGGTTTTTGACCCATTGACCAAGTTGTGTATAAATACATGATGAAATATTGAATAAAGGATCCAATTTTTTACCCCAAATTATTATTGTGTATTTTTCTGGATCTACACTCACACATTGGCGCGCACACAGAAGTTACATCACTCTCTACCCCTGATATTAGGAAGTCTCTGTTTCTCCCAATGGGAGTGTTTGTTTATTTCTATTCTCTTTGTTTCATAAGGTTGGTTAATGGTTACTTCTCTGCACTCTACTTAGTGCCTCATTTTTTTTTCCAGATATCAGCCTCTATACTGAATATGTCTAAATCACCACTTCCTAGCAGGAAAATCACCTTTCGTTTTTTTTTTCTTTCTAATTTCTCTTTCTGTATACTTATCCAATTACTAGGTTTCATTACAGATCTTGCTAGCAAACACTGTAAATGAGATGGTGGGCGTGTTCATTTTGATTGCTTAGTTTGGGTGTGGTTTTCAGGTTGAATATCATGAGGTGAGTTACTTCCAAATGTGTGTGTATATATATATATATATAGAGAGAGAGAGAGAGAGGGGGAACCATGGACAAGAGATATATAGGACATTTACTTGTGGTGGTTCTAAATTTCATATTGTGAAGAAATTATTGGTGAATTCACAATTTCTTACTCATTTGAGGCTTATTTATGAAACCCTAGAATTTTTCATCATTAGGGTTTTGCTCTCTTTCTTGTGGGACCACACCTTTAATTTAAAGCCTATTGAAGGACATTTTTATAAATTCCTTGAAACTTTTGTGTATTGAATAGAATTGTGAAGAATCGTGCAACCAACTTCATTCTTGGAACCACACTTGAAATTAGTGACCCTTGCTTGGACCTCACTTGCACCTCTTAATTAACCTTGCTTGAAATCCATTTGAGGTAGGAGAAAAATGAGTTGTTTTAATTTTTGTACGAGGGTGTGTGCGTCTATGTATATATATGCGATGTATATATGTTTCTTGAGTTTTGATAACATAGACGAGAAATTAGTCCCTTGAAAAACATGATTTTGTGATGATTAATGCTTGTTGTGGAAAGTTGCTTATATGTTTATGATTAAGAGCATATTGACATTTTGGACATAATATATTACAAAATAATGTAGAGCATGTAACATGGTTTAATTAGGGCCTTTTTGCATATTGAGTACGCCTTGTCGTGTTGAGTACATTGATGTTGGTCTATGTCGATCATATAACCACGTGTGAGTAGACTTGAGTCGAATCGTCGCAACAACTGGCCAAGAGGTGTTTCTACAACCTACGGAACTAGTACGTCCGAGAATTGTGATATAGGGTTGGATTGCACCACCCTCAAAGTCGCAGGTTTGTCTCGTGCATTGAGCTTCCTTGATTGAGAGTGTATGTTCTCTTCAAGTGAACAACTTAGGCGACAACTTATATCCGTGACCATAGTAGTTAGTGTGTGTGCCATGGGTGGTGTCAAGTCACATTGTATTTAAGTTGTCATATATGTGATTGTGATATTTATGTTGAAGCATGTTATATTCGTGCATGATTATGATATGAGCATGTTGGAAAAATTATTTGATGGGTTTGATGGGGTCTCGGATTAGCGTGAGAGCCATGTAGGACAAGAGACCGACTTGGGATTAGTAGCATGTATTTTGGGTGGGTTGTACCACTTGGACTACCGAGGTTGAGGCGATGACGCTTCCTCAACTGGGCTAGTGAGCTCACCCCACGACTTTAAATATTTTTCAGGTGGTGATCCCGTTATGGGAGGTCTGTAGTCTGTCCGCAGATGTGTGGCGCATTGTCCACCCTTTTGTGTATGGGTGGTGGACTGTATTACTTTTGTAGAGCTTTAGTGTGATGCACATGTATACACATGCTTCCCTTCTTGTGAACATGTAAATTCAACTATGAAAACTCTATTCTTTTGTTGGCTAGCATGTTAGCCGGGTAGTTATATTCGATGTATTTCTCCCTCAAAGCGCTATGGACGGGGACTTATTCTTTTAGTGCACTTCAGTGCCGAGAATGTAAACCTACTTCATTTTGTAAAAACTATGACATGTATTGCCTTGTGGTGTTCTAAATGATGAAATCTACGAGCTTCTTCGTTTTTGGCAATTATAGAATTAAATTGTAATTATTGTCGTCATTTGGTGATTTTCCGGGAAATGACATTTTTCTCGGTTTAAGAAACGAACCCTTTTAGTTTTCAAGAAAAACTCGTTTCCGCCTACCCCCTTGATCCCGGAAAATCTTGTGTTTTAGAAACGACTTTAAATTCCTTTTCTCAAATGTTTTAGCTTTTAAAAAGCTGGTGGTTTTATAATCGGACACCAGGGCCAAGACATATAATTTTACTAATTTTTAAAGAAACTATCCCTCCCATTTCTACAAAGTTCATGTGTTTCGTTCACCCCGTGGTTTCGAATATTTTTCATATCTTTATTAAAATTTTAAAACTATTTTATAGTGGGTGTCGATGTTAGAAAGAGTCCAGAATCACCAAAACCCACTTGAGCGAAATATGAAGAAAACTTGATTTCTTGTAAGTTCCATACTTGGGATCGATCCCACCATTGTCCTCTGATTTCTGATTTCACTTGGGATCGATCCCACATGTCGCGGTTGTTTGCTGATCCCTTTTGGGATCGATCCCACATGTCGCGGTTGTTTGCTGATCCCTTTTGGGATCGATCCCATTGGTATGTATTGACTTGTATTTACCGAATTTTGCATTGCAACTCCGATTTCGATTTCGATTGTTTATATGGCTTACCCTTCATCTAATTAGATGAATTTAACATAGAAATAATGATTTTACCCTTGTGGGGGCTTTTTCTGTCTAAATGTTCCATTTCCGCATTATTTTATTTCCTATGTCACCCCTTTAACTCTTAGGCCTATGTTTCGGAGTTTTAGGAGTTTCGGGGCGTGACATACATGTTGAGTCCCATGAAAAAAGAAATAACTAATGAAGTATTTAGAATTCATAAAAAGACTTATACATATAATAAATAAAAAATATAATGAAATTAATATAAGGATCGATCCCACATGTCGCGGTTGTTTGCTGATCCCTTTTGGGATCGATCCCATTGGTATGTATTGACTTGTATTTACCGAATTTTGCATTGCAACTCCGATTTCGATTTCGCTTGTTTATATGGCTTACCCTTCATCTAATTAGATGAATTTAACATAGAAATAATGATTTTACCCTTGTGGGGGCTTTTTCTGTCTAAATGTTCCGTTTCCGCATTATTTTATTTCCTATGTCACCCCTTTAACTCTTAGGCCTATGTTTCGGAGTTTTAGGAGTTTCGGGGCGTGACATACATGTTGAGTCCCATGAAAAAAGAAATAACTAATGAAGTATTTAGAATTCATAAAAAGACTTATACATATAATAAATAAAAAATATAATGAAATTAATATAAACGGGGCGGGCGGGTCATGGCGGGTATTTAATAAAACCCGTACCCGCCCATAACCCGTGACGGGTTCAATTTATTTTACCAAAATCGTCCCTACGAAACAAAAAGGGTTCCCAAACCCTTAAATAAAGGGGCGAAATGGGTCGGAATTCCAGCGAGACAGTACAAATTATCATCCCTACACCCATATACATGTACACATGCCTACATATATACATACATGCATCATAAATACTCTCTCTCTCTCTCACACACACACATACATATACACATTTAAGTCCATCTCAATGAAATTGGAGGCCTTAGGCAAAAAGTATAAAAGGGGCATTGTTTGTTCATTTGTTGAATTTTTGCATATTTTATTATTATTATATTTTAATTATTACTTGTAAGAAATTTATTAATATCACCTTTTTGAGATTCAAATAATTTATTTATTCTTCTTTTGTTTTTAAGTTTCTCATATCCGGATTCATACTTCCTAGTCGACATAATCAAACATATGAATAAAATTAATTGCAAATCAAAAATAAAATAAAGAACTCTAAAAAAGTATTTAAAAAACTAAATAAAAAATAGTGATTTCAATGAAGAAGAGAGATTATAAACCAAAAATAAGAGAAGAAGAGAGAGTTGGATAGAGTGAACTTGATAATTTTACTGAATAGTGATTTCAATGAAGAAGAGAGATTGTAAACCAAAAATAAGAGAAGGAATATGATATAGAACAAATACATTTAAAAAATTAAAAGATAATTATATATAGAAAAGAAGAATATTGAATTAGGATAAAAAAAAAATTATGCATTAATTTTATAATTGGATGAAATCTTATATAAAAAAAGAAATATGTAATAACATTTATAGTATTATTTGTGTTTAGCATATTCTAGACAATAACCATGTTAAGTGAATTGTCATGTTCAGAGAATAGTGAAGTCGAGAAGGTTCAATAAGCATGATAAAGATTCGTCAAATTCAAATCAAGTCTAAAGAAGTAAAGAATATAAGAGAATTGAAAAGGAAGTAAGGTTGAGTAATAAGTGTCTCCAGAAGGGCAAAAATGGCATTTTCCGAAGCCATCACCTAAAGCAAAAAGTCTCGTGGAATCAAGACGATCATTTTCGCACAATTGCGGAGAAAAATGGTTTTCATGAAGAATCTATGCTCAAGCCCATGCCTACAGAAGCAAAAAGTGGCCAGAAAGTGAGTTTCTATGCTCAAGCCTACGCTCAGAGGCTATGCTCAGGACATACGCCTAAGGCGTAACTCCTCTACGCCTAAGGCGTAGGTGCGGCATGAAATTTATTTACTATTGCAATATCTATTCTTCCCCTATTTTAATTCCATGATGCATCTACGACTCCCACACCTTGAAGTACGTCCAATACACATTATATTCATCAAAATATAGGGTACAACTTGGTTTGGTGTGAAATTACGAGAAAGGGCAACACTAGGGTTTTCATCATCTTTCTCTATAAATAGGAGGACTGTCTACAGATGTTATGGGGGGTTTTGAGGGTGATATTTCTGTAAGTATTCTACAACATATATTATTCTGCAGAGTGAGAGATAGTCAGAGAAAATCATTGAGTGATCATCTTCTAGTTCTCTATTGTTTAGGATTTGTTCAATTGTGCTTCTACATCGACGATCTTATGCACAATTGAAGGACCTAGATTCTGAAAAATCTACACACCGCTGATTGTAATGTGGTTTCTTAGATCCATTTGATAAACAATGTTGTCTGAATGCGGAGATCGGAGCAGGAGGCTTCGTGGTTCATTGATCCATTGAGAAGCGAAGCCGTCAGGGTACGGAGCGCAGCGAGAGTTTTGTGGAGTGTGAGTGATTCTAAGTTGTCAGACGTCGAGTGGAGAAAGGAATATCTAGGGGGATTTGTATGTCTAAAGCTTCATAGAGTCTGTGTATTGTTTGATTCATAGTTCATAGATACTCGAGTGTATCCGTGGTTTTTACTTGGAGACTTTCCATGGTTTTTAACGTAAAAATATTGTGTGTCTCTATTGCTATATTTTTTTTCACTTAGATTACTCTTTACATGATTTATCTTGATAGAGAATTGGATTAAAATTGAGTTTTTCGCAATTAATATTAATTTGTTAATAAATCCATAAAAAGCCTATTCACCCCCCTCTAGGCTATTTTCATTGATCATCTAGGTAATTTTAATTGGTATCAGAGCGTGGTTGTCCCAATTTAGGTTTACTACCTAGGGTTAGATCTTGAACTTAGACGATGGACGAACGTCGTGAAGTAGGTTCCGTATCTATGTCCCCTTTGTTTGATGGCTCTAATTACACGTATTGGAAAGCTAGGATGAGAGTGTTCTTAAAATCTTTAGATGAGAAAGCTTGGCATGCTGTAGAGATAGGATATTCACCTCCAACTTATATAGATGAGACTATCGAAGAATTAAAAGAAAAATATCCAAGTGAGTGGTCTGCTGCTGAATTTGATAGTGCTAAGTGGAATGCTAAAGCTTTGTCTGCACTATTAAATGTTGTGAGTGAAATTGAATTTAGGAGAATTTCCTTGTGTGAATTTAGGATAATATCTCAATGTTGGCGTCTAATATTGATGAGGTTGAAAAGGTTACTACAAGTGCAACTTCTGATGATGAAGAGTATGCAAGTGATGATGATTGTGATGACTCATTTCAAGCTAAGTATAATAAACTGTATGACAAGTACACACATCTTAGTGAAGTTTTCTCAAAATCTATTTTTAAATTTAAAAATGTTATAAAGGAAAAAGATTCATTAAGTGAAGAGTTAAACAACTCTACCATTGACCTAAATCAATTTCAGACCCAAAAAGCTCAATAGTGTGAAGAATTGATTAAGTCTGAAAAAGAAAGGAAGTAGGATGTGAAGAGTGTAGATGATCTTAATGAGAAATTAAGCACTCTAAAATTGGAATTGAGTGAGAAATCTACAAGGATTGAAGGTTTGGAAAATGAATTGAATGATGCTAACTCAACTATCCATAAATGGTCTAGCGGAACTCTTAAGATTAATCATATATTGAGTGTGGGAAAATCTGTAAGAAATACCAAGGGATTGGAATTCAAAGGAACATTGAGTGATTCAAACATCGTTTCCAGAACAACCATTGTTAAGGCCTCTCAAGTTGCATCTAGTTCTTCTCAAGGTAATTATGTTAGGAAGTTTAATGCTCAATCTTATGTCAGAAAACTAGTTGAGAGTAAGCCTTCCTTTACCTCTGGTTTCAATAAGGGTTCGAACAATGGTTTTCAAAGGATTGTCCCAGTCTATCATCACTGTGGAGTGAAAGGTCACATTCGACCCGTGTGTTCAAAGTTAAGAGGAGAAACCTTGAAATCAGAGTAAAAGCATAGAACTAAAAAGAACCCAATGTTGAAAATCAAATTCGGGTGTTGAGTGAAGAGGTGAAGAGGTTGTCAAGGCTGGCAAATAGAACATCGAAAATTAAACAAACGTGAGTAAGGAAAGATGAACTACATTGTTTGGTTGATCATACTGCATGTAGAGCACGTGACTCTAATTCTGAGAAATGTCATAAGTATATATCCACAGATTTTCAGTATACAGACATCTCTACAAAACCATTAGATTTTCAAAAGTATCTTCATCCTAGAAAATCTAGTGGCATATTATCATTAGGATAAATGGCTTTATATGTATCATTTTAGGAATATATTGCATTATATTTTATCCTAGAATTGATACATTATCATGTATTTTCTATTTATGCATTTTACTTTTTTTTATTATGCGTGCATAATGTTTTACTACTATTAGGATTCTTCATGCATGCATCATTATGGCAAAATGCCATAAACATGATATAAAAAAATTCTTAGCATGCTGAGTTTGGCTAAGGGTACCAATGGTTGTCATATTAAACTTTATTCTCATATTTACTTTTCTTATTATACTTATGAGAATTGGAGTTGTTAGTTTGACCTGAGGTTATGAGTTATTCACTTGACATGTTGAAGTATTATTTTTGGAAATCATCAACTTTGGGTGCTTGTTTTACTTCAGAGATGACTGTAATACTTGTTGAAAATTTTAGTTTTTCTCATATAATCTGAAGTGATATGTAGGTTCTTGAGCTATGATAGATTGATCTATGCTTTTAAATACCTTTTGCATGCTTATGAATGTTGTGGTGATGTTGAAAAGATGAAAGAAAGAGATGTTTAAAATATAGAAATCCAAAAAAGTAGTTATTAGATTTGAGTAATCGGGCCTCTTGCCTCAATAAACATTGAGGGTTTGCGTAAAAAAGGGAGAAGAGTAATGAGCATAAATCTCATGAAAAAAGCTTGGGACCAGTTGATCGAGACTAAAAATCCTCGCTGGAAAGTCCGGAGCTTAGAAAGATAAAAAGGGATATATGGTGAAAAGGTTGAAAAGATTAAATTGTGTTCCCTTAATTAACAATAAGGTCCGAGTTAAAGATTTGACTTATAGTTTGGGTTTTAAACTGAAGTATCATCACGGTTAGAATTAACACGTATTGCTTTCATCTTAGTTATTTGCTTGCACCTGAATATTTTTCATATATGCAAATGCTATGTAAAGCTTATCTTGTGACTGCTTATAACTACAAGGTATGTGTGCTAATTTTCTTCACTATCACGTGTATAATAGTTAAGTCAAATATGTGAATATGATGTGTTAATTATTAGCTCATTGTCTCTACTACCCCGCTCACATGTTTTTAAGAACAGAAATATTTTTTGTTTTGCATTTTGCATTCATGCACTAGTCTTAAGTTCATGCATTGTAGAGATTTATGTTACTTGAGAATTTGGATATAATCTAATAGAGAACTTTATTTTAGTACTTAGTGCTTGACTTAGATTCTCTAGAGTCTCCTCTGTGATCTTTTCCCATGTTTACATTTTGAGGCGTTCCTTTTGTTGTCCCAAGGTTTTTCACCATGGGTAAATTAGACATTTTGATGATAACAAACCATTGAATGTGGTGAATTTAATGTCTACTTGAGTTATGCTTAATAGGTTGTTGATTAAAGATAAACTCAAGATAGCTAGTGTATCCATGAGAAGATCAAGTAAAGGTGCTTAAACCTCAAAAGACAATGATGGAAATATCAACTCAAAGCTTAAAGAATTTGAAGATCAAAGAATTGAGAAAAATAGTCTTGGGTGATTGCTAGATTAAATGTAAAGTTATTTTTGAAATAACTTATTTGAAAGCTCAACTCTTGACAAATTAGCATATCGGACCATGCATATCATTTACATTATTCATGAGTCCTTGAACCATTAGTATTAGACAAATGAACATCATTGATGATACATTCATATATATAGTCTTTACTAAAGTTAAGTTAGTTTAAACTTTCATAAGCTATGGAGGAACTCAACAAAGATGTTATCCTAGAACCTAAACTAATTTCATATCTCTTGAAATGATTTCTAGATGTGTATTAAAAGGTTTGAACAAAATTGTTTCAATCATGAAAAGCTTTTGTCAAATATTGAGAATTAGTTTAAATTGAAATATTATTTTATGATATCAATATTGATTTTAGGAATTTCAAGGACCTTAATAAGTCTCTAAAACATCCTAGGAGTGTTTCTAAGTAATTTCGGAAATATCCCAAAAAATTTCTCGAACAAACCGTTATGTGGTCTAAGAGATTAAAATGAACCGTCATATTTAAATGACCATAAATCACTCAAAATGGGTTAAATGGAGCAATTCTAAAGAACTTGAAGTCAAGAGCTTGAAGTCATATTTGCAAAAAGCTAAAGAACGCATCAATACGACTTACGAAACTCGAATTATGACCAAAAGAGTGGAACTGGACTGAACAAGGCTGAAATGAACTGTCAATCGACTGATATGTTTTTCAGTCAACTAATGGTTACATCAGTCAACTGATGGGACACCATCAGACGACTGATGCGACCAGAAAATTTTAAAGTTTTTAGTCGCTATTTGTCAGTCGACTGATGCAAAAAATCAGTCAACTGATGGGTGATTTTCAGTCGACTGATTTGGCCTGGAATGGCTTCCAACGACTAATTTTTCAAATGTGAAATTACCCAAACACCCTCAAATGGCTATATTTGTTTCCCACTCTATATCTATGCCATATTTGAGTAAAAAATAAAGATAAAAGAGGGAGATAGGAGTATGAAAGAAATCTATCATTTGTGATTCATTTTTGAATTCATTTTTGAGTAGAAAACTCCTACATAAATCACCACATGAGCATCATTCATATTTTCTCTTGTGATTCATCATACCATACTTGAGTTGAGCTTTTTAATTGAGTATTTCATTTATAACTCTAAGTATATGAGGAAGTGAGCTTTGAATTTCTATATCCATCTATTGAGAGATATGTTGTAACACTTAAACTTCAATTCTTATTCTTTGAGAATGAAAGACCAATAAGTTATCTTGGCATGGGATGAGCTTGTTGAAGCTTTGTAAAGGTTTCTCTCTACCTTAAAGAGAGAGTATTATGTTAGCTCTCCACTAGCAAGAGTGAGCAAAGGTCGGCTCTTCACCCGGAAGAAAGAGTGATTGAAGGTTGGCTCTCCACCCACAAGAGTGAGTAAGGTTGGCTCTTCACCCGCAAGAAGGAGCATATAAGGGTTTGTTTTTCACCCACAAGAGAAAGCATGATAGTGGAATCCTTGGGAGGTTTTCTTAAGGCATGGACGTAGACCAAATATTTGGTTGAACCATGTAAAATCTAGGTGTCTTTGGTTTTCAGTTTCTCTATCCCTTAAACTTTTTACTTCATATGCATTTGTCATTTACAATCTTGAACTTCATATTAATGTCATGCTATGATATTGCTTGTGTTGAAGAATTCATAAAGAGGATAGTAAAATGCTTAATTGTAGTTGATTAGATCATGAACTTAATAGGAATGACTCAGATTATAACTTCTCTACTTGTTTTACTTAGCCATGATCACATCAAGTGTTTGATAAAATGCATCTTCCATAAACCATAGCATTGAAATTCCTTATGCACACCAAGTGTTTGACAAAATGCATATTCAACACAACCTTCTCTTTAAGAGTTTATGTGTACTCTTAATGTTTAATCACTTTGTAAAAACTCTACAAATATATTTTTCATGACAAATAACACTTTATACATTAAGTCTATATATGAGAAAAGTGCTTTACATGTTTAATTGAATAGAATATTCACTTGGTGCTTGAATTGTTTCATATGCTACTTGAATCCATAATGCATGTATTATCATCATGAGATAAGTGCTTCAATATATTTGGTCGAATTGTTTACTTTGTTAATAGAACAATTCACCTTTACTTGAATCAATGATGCATGCATTTAATTGTATAAATTACTAATGCATGTTTACAAGTATGAAATGTGAAGGTCACTTAAGAGATTATCTAAACCACTAAGTGTTTGACTAGAGTCTTATGATGCTTATCTTTGTCTAAATAAAGTCAAACAAAAAAAGTCTCAAAGTTTGTCATTAACCCTATTCACCCCCCTCTACGTGTCAATATGTGGTCAACACCTTTTATATCTCTCATGTGCTTTGATTGCTTTATATATTTGCTTGTCATTTCAGTGATAAAAATGGGGAGAGATTTGTTGGTTAAGAGGGAGAAGTATTTAGTGAGGGGGAGTATATTCTCAGGGGGAGAGAGTGTCTTTGATGATCATTATGCTTGCATTGTTGTTATGTTATTATTATGATCATTATATTGGTTTATATATATTTTTCATACTTGTTTTTCATGGTATGTTTAGTGTTGTGGTTGCAAGATTGGAAGATCGTCATGAGGACGATATGATATTCTATGTTTATGTTTGTTGGTGTGTGTTCATAGGTATAGATATTATGTTGTTATTCGTGAGGTTTTGTAAAACATGGTTTTTTCTCAGAAATGCCAAGGGGGAGATTGTAAGAACATTTATAGTATTATTTGTGTTTGACATGTTCTAGACAAAAAACATGTTAAGTGAATTGTCATGTTGAGAGAATTATGAAGTCGATAAGGTTCAATAGGCATGATCAACCTTTATCAAATTCAAATCAATTCTAAAGAAGTAAAAAATACAAGAGAATTGAAGAGTAAGTAAAGTTGAGTAAAAAGTGTCTCCATAAGGGCAAAAATGACATTTTCCGAAGCCATCACCTAAAACAAAAAGTCTCGTGGAATCAAGACGGTCATTTTGGCACAGTTTTGGAGAAAAGTGGTTTTCATGAAGAATCTACGCTCAAGCCCACGCCTACAGAAGAAAAAAGTGACCAAAAAGTGAGTTTCTACGCTCAAGCCTACGCTCAGGGGCTATGCTCAGGATATACGCCTAAGGCGTAACTCCTTTACGCCTAAGGTGTAGGTGCGGCAGGAAATTTATTTATTGTTGCAATGTCTATTCTTCCCTTGTTTTAATTCCATGATGCATCTACGACTCCCACACCTTGAAGTACGTCCAATACACATTATATTCATCAAAATATATGGTTTAACTTAGTTTGGTGTGAAATTACGAGAAAGGGCAACATTAGGGTTTTCATCATCTTTCTCGATAAATAAGATGAGTCTCTACAGATGTTAGGGGGGCTTTGAGTGTGATATTTCTACAAGTATTCTACAACATATATTATTTTGCAGAGTGAGAGATAGTCAGAGAAAATCATTGAGTGATCATCTTCTAGTTCTCTATTGTTTAGGGTTTGTTCAATTGTGCTTCTACATCGACGATCTTATGCACAATTGAAGGACCTAGATTCTGAAAAAATCTACACACCACTGATTGTAACGTGGTTTCTTAGATCCGTTTGAAAAACAAAGTTGTCTGAATGCGGAGATCGGAGCAGGAGGCTTCGTGGTTCATTGATCCATTGAGAAGCGAAGCCGTCAGAGTACGGAGCGGAGCGAGAGCTCTGTGGAGTGCGAGTGATTCAAAGTTGTCAGACGTCGAGTGGAGAAAGGCAGATCTGGAGGGATTTGTGAGTCTAAAGCTTCATAGAGTCTGTATATTGTTTGATTCATAGTGCATAGATACCTGAGTGTATCCGTGGTTTTTATTTGGAGACTTTTCATGGTTTTTGACGTAAAAATATTATATGTCTCTATTGCTTTATTTTTTTCACTTAGATTACTCTTTACATGATTTATCCTGATAGAGAATTGGATTAAAATTAAGTTTTCCGCAATTAATATTAATTTGTTAATAAATCCATAAAAAGCCTATTCACCCCCCTCTAGGCTATTTTCATTAATCGTCTAGGTAATTCTACTAGGCAATACAAAAACTAATATACATCCCCTTATATTATGTATCAATGATGCCTCTTCAGCATGTTGTTTCACTTGCAACAGTCATGTTCCTTCACACCCAACGGTCACTTCTCAAAACCTTCCAAATCACACCCTTCATCACTATATATATTCCACATCAGTTTCCATTCAAAAATTCACCCAACAATGTACATAAACACACACATTCACATACAGTTCAACACCATACATGATTTCTCCTTCATTAATATTCTTGTCCCGTTAATTATTTTTCTTCCCCCTTTCATTGAAATTACAATATTTATATATATATGTACTTCATTCATTCACCATAAATTTTACACCATGTGTAGAGCACATGCTTATACCTAGTACTAAATAAAAAGACATATTCTTTTATTTAAGCAACGACATATATCATCGTGAATTTAGATACAAAGAAGATGAATTAATTGAAAATTTTGGTGGGATTGTATATGTGATCATAATATATATGAAAAATAGATTTGTAATTATTTGGACTTAAAGATATGACCAGTACAAAATGGATCAAAATGATATTGTATTAACTTTGAAACATTATTGATAATGATTCTTCTCAAGAGGCCTATCTATATATTACTCACATTAATTATCAATAAATATAAATTTTTGGGATATGAAAAAATATAAATTATTGTGAATAAATAAAAAATGAAGAATAGATAAAAGATAAGCCTGAAAACATCTTAATTCAAAACTGAGAATAACATAATAGAATAAACAATAATTAAAAGTACATGCATACCTTCAAACAAATAAATGTAACAATGAAATCAAACGTGCAAAAATAAAAAGATTTAGTTAGAGAGAAACCTATTTATAGTGAATGATCCGTAAGAGCTCTCATCATCAGAGAACAAAATATAATGTATGTAGTATGTATTTATAGCTAGATAGAAAATTCTATCTTTACACAATTTAACAGCATTAGAAGTACTCCATCCATCCTAAAATAAGTGTTCACTTTTTCTTGTCCCAAAATAAGTGTCCACTTTTGAAAAGTCAAAGCACTTTATTTAATCAATTTACCAATTTAACCTTCAACCATTAAAGTTGTAAAACATATACACTTTAAACCATCACATCACTATGGTGAGACCATGGGTAAAATTGGTATTTCATTCACTAACACTACAACAAAAGTCATCCTCTTAAAAAGTTAGATTCCCCAAAATGAATCTATAATTTGGGACTGAGGGAGTACATGTTTGTAATTTGAATAGTTTAAGAATTCTATAACTCAATACAATTCAACAACCATAAAAGTGTAACAATTGAATAAATTCAGTGTACTTTAATTGGATGTTAAATATATTTAAAAATTATAAAAATTGCTTGTTTTTTTATTATTGGTATATATGTAGATCTGTATTAATGCATATATAGAGAGAAAGCAAAAATGTCCTCTCACGCCCCTAAAATTCTCAAAACTCCAACCTGGAGAATCAGTCAATTTCCAAGGGGTGATGTTAGTCAAGCGACCACTAGAGTCAACAATAACAAGGAAATACATGGAATAACAAAGAAAATAATATATTCCATGCTTAACTGGATGATAGAAACTCAACAGAATACTCTGATACCATGCTGTCACGCCCCTAAATTCCTAAAACTCCAAAACCGGGACATCCGAAGAATCCGGGGCGTGATCCATACAATGAGCGACCAACTAAGATATCATTAACCATTAAAACATATGGAATAATGATAAAAAATTATATATTCCATACCCAATTGAATGGTAGAAATACAACATCAGAATCCAACGAAAATTCGGCAGAGTTCCGTTTGTAAATGGAACATCCCGGAAACACAACTCAACATAAAACATGTTGTAAATGCAAAACAATTACACAACAAATTGGGTTGAGTTCAATCGAATGAATTTATTCATAGCTTGGCCATGTAATTATCTAAAATTTTGTAGATGGATCAAGGCCCATCCATCAAGTCTATCAAACCCTTTAATTATGGGATTTGATATATCCCCTTCCATCTCTGAACTTTAATTTCTTAGGGCTCACATAATTCTAGAAGATACCATGGGTTTGGACCGTTGGATCGTATGGCGACCCAAATCACATGGGTTGTAAAAATTCACTATTACACAGGCCCTTGAGGTCATGGGCCTAAGGACCCTTTTAAACCTGTGATCGAATATACACCCATGCGTTTGGGATAATTTTTTCTCTTTTTTTATAGATAGTGGCTAAATGATGACATGGCAGACCATTTAATGTTGTATTAGGTGGCCATCTTTTGAATTCAAAACGTGAGGCCCCAATTACCTAGTTTCTCACACCATGACGGCTCGATACACAACACACGACCTTCGGACTTTGTGCTCAACTCTTGGCTTGCTCCCATCCTTCTATAAAATACCACTAAAATCATTTTGTCATCATCACTTCACAAAAATCATCATTCAGGCTCGTAGCAACCTCTTTAAAACTCTCTTTCTTTGAGCTTAGCTTTGGCTCCTTTTCTGAGTTCTGCACTTATCCCGCTGGCGAGTTTCCTTAGAATATCACTTTACTTGCTTTATTTTGTATTTGTCTCCGAAGAACCTTTCCACTCTATCTCTCTTCTCGTGTAAGTCCTATTCTTGCTTTATTTTCCATTTTTTCCTCCCTTATCTTCCATCGCCCCTACACTATTCTACCTTTCTGTAGTAAAAATATCGGATAACGATGATACCAGGTCAATATAAAATGTCGTTCTGTCTTCCGGAACCGATCCTGACACCCTCAGTAGCAGTAGTCCCTCCTCTATTCGCCAAGAGACTTTTGTACATAAAAATGTTCCCTTTAACACTAATCTCCCAGGCTTATCAACAAATTCGTAAGTGTTGGGCGTCAGGTGTGTGTAAAATATGTGGTTAAAAATGGCACCTTAACGACACTTTAGGTTTTACCCTTTTGCAATCGCACAAATCAATTGTATATAGTTTTATTCGAGTAGGGGAATATCGATCCCACAGAGACAAAGATTGTTCACTTTAATAGTTTAAAAATAATGAATTATAGTTTTCTGAAAAAAGTTTGATTTTGTGAATTATCTAATATTAATGAAAAAAAAAAATAATGATAAATAATGGTTGTGATTCAGAGAGAGAGAAAACTAGGGTTTCCTCACTCCACCACTAACCGTATAATATAGTTCAAATTCTATTTCAATTGCATGAGGGCCATCCATTGACTATGAATGAGGTCGCACCGTGCCAGCAGTTTGACCCCAAAAAGGATTACTCTTAACCCGATCCCGACAACCCATCTCAAGACTAAACTGATTAGTGCATGTCAACTACTAATAGAAAGTAAATGCAGATAAGTAAATTAAAGTAGTAAATTAAAACATAAAAATAAACAAAAGCATGTCTATATTATTTTGTCACGGCATGGCCTGTGTCAACCTAGGGTTTCGAGTTTTATGACCACCATTGTGTAGAAAATAACAAATTAAGCATCCGACTTCCAGACCATAGTGAAAAATTGTGATTGTGTAAGATAAATATATTCGAAAATTCTAAGACAAGAATTAATTCAAATATATAAACTTGTATCACGAATAAAAACGGTCTCTCATCTAACACAATCATCATAGTATAGTCACAATTTCCCCTCTCTACAATTGAATATAAAATTAAAAGTACATTACTTAGCTAGGGTTTTGCGAGAAAACCCTAGATACCGAATTAGTTGATCATGGCTGAGAGAATCTGCATTGTCGGTGTAGAAACGCTCTCCATGGCCTTCTTCTCCGGATCTCTAGGTCTTCTATGGTGGCTCTCTTCAATGGAAGAACTCTATGAATGAACGTACGTGAACCAGCCTCAGAAAACCAACTCCAAAAATATAACTAAATCCTGAACCTAACCCTCTCATATTTATAGACAAGTGAGGGAAACCCTATTGGTTGCCCTTTTCTGAAATTTCATAATACATTAATAATATCTCTAAAATCATATGTAATTATGTGTATAAGCCTGTATGTAGAGGTCTAGAATCACTGATCATGTAAAATATCGAAGTAGGGACAAAACTGGAAAATTCTAAAACAACTCCAAAACAACTTCAGAACATAAAGGGATCACATGGCCATAAGGTGGGACCTACGCTCCTGACCTATGCTTGGGTGTAGGTATAGGATGTAGGCTACGCTCTTGACCTACGCTTAGGCATAGGGTCCAAACTAGAGCGTAGCTCAGGTCCAATCTGCCTCTTTTTCTCTCTCACGATATAGGGTATGATGTATCTTTTGCTTAAAAGCTCGTCTTTTAATATTTGAGGTAGACATGTCGCCTTTGACTCTCGATGTTTTTCGGTGAAGTAATAATGTCTGAAAATGACATTTTTGTCCTTCGGTGCAATAACGATGTCGGGAAATGACCATTTTACCCTCTGGTAGCTCTTCTTTGCTCTCGCACACCTCTTGATTCCTTTCTCGAGATAGAAATGAACACGAACTCTGTTAATTCACCGAGATTAGCTCTGTTTCTTCATTAATCTCGTGAAACATGCTTACACATACAAACGAGATAAAAATACCAAGTAATGGAATGTAAAGACATAACAAACACAAGATAGGGGCGAAAAATGACCAATATTGAGCACCTATCACACCCCCAAACTTACATATTGCTAGTTCCTTAATAATAAACTCAAAGAAAACTGACTGTGATGAGTCTTATTCTATCTAACATATCTACAATAACCTAATCCCTTACTTTCGTGAGGGTCAACGATTATACTTAGCACGTGTAACAAACCTTTTAAACCCCTAGGTTACCCCTAGTGGACGAGTGAAGTTTCGTGATGGTTTCCAGTGATGGTACCTACAAACATCTCAATTCTTTTGTAATTACGCATTCATGAGTTCACACACACAAGTTAAATAAGTTATGATACAACACACAAGATAATATGAAGGCAAATATTCCCACTCACTACCAAACAATAAGTATATCAAACTTCATGTTATGAACGGTCCCCACTTAAGTGAATGATTTTGCTACTTTTTATTTAAAATCCAGACAACCTTTCGTGATTTTGTGAACATTCAACTACAATATTTTAGTTTCTTTTCTCCTACTTCATTAATCAAACTTTGCCATTTTTAGTAAATACGTACTCTTTCAATCTCTCCACTTTTCATCCCTTTTTGTCTTCCTAAGTCTCCGGACTTTCCAACGAGGATTTTTAGTCCCAACCAACTGGGCCCGAGCTTTCTTCCATGGGATTTATGCTCAGCAGTCTTCTCCCCTTTAAACGCGAAGAGTGATAATGGTAATACCAAAGCCCGGTTACTCAGATCAAAGAACTGTTTTTTACATTTTATTTTCTCAAAAACAAATTCAATTCTTTTCATTTGAACCAAAACAACTCCCCGTCTCCCCTTTTATTACAGCAAAATTAGTTTTCACTACATAGTAAAAAGTCAACCTATTTGTCATAGTGAATGTGTGCTTGTGTTTATAGGTCAAAGTCGTCCTTCTTAATTTCAATTTCACTCATTCACTCACCCATGAAAAATCACATCACTTCACTAACTTGATCTATTCATTATTCTCATGAGCAGGAACATCACATCACATACTACTCATTTATCATATACACAAACTTAACAAACTGTAAATGCCAAACATTCAAGCGTGAAAACAAAGAATTGTTCCAAATTTTTTTTTCTCCAAAATCTTTATTCCTTGTAATACTATACCCTTACCCCTAAACTTAAATCAGACCATGTCCCCATGATCAAAAATAAAATAGGAGAATAGATACAGTGACCCTTGAAGCTCAGTTTTGGATTCCAAAGCAAAGCACAAATCCTCTCCCCCAAACTTGAATTGGATCACCTGGAGATATCATCAACAAAGTACATATACCCAATCATAGCATTGAAAAAGAAATTTCATCATATATATCCAAAAATTGACACATGTTTTCAAGGAATCAAAGATTCTTTCTCCTTTTTTCTTATTAAAATTATTTATTTATAAAAAAAATATTAATAATAAAAAAAATTGATTTGACTTTAAGGGCCTACAATCCTAAAATAAAAATAAAAATAAAAGAAACAAAGACGTGGCCTTAAGGGTCTACCGTCTCTACAAATAAAATAACCTAAAAATCCTAGTCCGCATCTTCTTCTTCATCGCTTGACACGACACTCTTCAACCATATCCGACAATCTACAGTCTCTTTCAACTTCTCTAAATCTTCCTCCGGATATATTTTCATAAATATTCACCGTATCTCATCTAATTCCTTCATTGTATCACCCAACTGCTCAGCAATGATCTTTGATAGCAAAAACGAGTATGGAAGATAATAGTCATATTTATCGCCCCCCGCCCATTCTCTACTCATAATTGCTCGAGCATAGGACATCTCAGCCATAATCAATGTTGGAACACACACTTCATACCCATGAGTTAGGGCTTACAAAGTTCTAAGAAAAGTGTGATCTCTTGTACTTGTTCGATTATTAGGCCAAAGTTGAGCCGCAACAACATAATCCAAATAAAGAAGATCCGACTTCAACCACCAATTATCACATGTTTTATCTCCCGGATCTGATACTGCACACAATTCCTGAACCATCTCCTCATCCTTATGTGGCCATACTACAGGATGTTACTTCAATATTCCTTGTAAGTTTGTCGGAGTACCGATTGGTATATTCCATACGTCAGCATTACTTCGTCTTCGAATCACAACAAGAGCACTCCACTGAGTCACTTTTGCCCTTATCACCTCAAATCCTGGCAGTCCCAAAACTATCATATTTTCATAGAATTTTTGGACCAAGCCCGGATACACCTTTCTGCCCGCCGGTTTTTATAAACTCTTCAATCCTCGTTCGCTAAGGATTTTCCTTCCATGTGTAACAAATACTCGATTCATCCTCTCTGGATGAAATATCTCCTCAAATTGTAACCGATACTACAAAAATGATTTTTGGTGTGGTTCAGCTTCCTTTTTTACTCGTAACTTCATTATTCATGCTCTTCATGACCACATATGGTTTCGTCTCTTCTATAAATTCCTCCGGGTTAGAATAATCTTCATTAGCATTATCCATACTAACCCTCCTCAAAATAGAAAGAATAAAAGAAGAATATATGAAGAATACCCAATCTAATGCTGACTCCTTGAGAATTATGAATTATGAATTATATCTACCCTATTGATGTATTTATAGATGAATGTAATAGAATTAGAAGAGAAAAATGATTTAAATTCCTTAACTGATTAGGAAAGGGTAAGCAATAACTAATCCAACTTCTATTTGCAGTCTCCTTATCAGATTAGGATTACACTAAAAATTCTACAAAAAATCTACACAAATTCCTAAAAATATTTTTAACAAATCTAAATACAAGTATAATCACAAATCAGGCCAAAACATCCCAAAAACGAATAAATGTTTCAATTTTTCTGGCCCACCCACGTACCACCCTACGCTTGGGCGTAGGGTAGAGCTAAAACTGTTTTTTTTTTTTAAAATCATGACATGCTTTCCAATAACCAACACACCCCTAAACTTAAATGCACACATGTCCTCATAATGCGAAAATAAAATCACACAGACTCAATGTAATGAACATAGTAAGGCACGTATATCAGTAAAAACGGTAATTTTTTTATCATTTTATACAAAAGGAACAATATCACAAATAGTTAGAGATGATCGTTAAAGCGGTCACAAAAGATCGAACACTGACTCTCTGCTCTACGATTGATCTCTACGGTGGACAACTAAAATAAGAAAATCTAAAAACAAAATAAAAGAAACTAATCTAAACTACAACTACATAACATCATCCGAAGGTGGCTGTGGTGGTGGAACTGTCACTCCCATATGTCGTATCATAATATCCCATCGATCCATCATCTCACGATGCTCACACTGTCGGGCCTGCCTCTCCTCTGCAAATAAGCGCTCCAATCCCTTAATACGTCCAATTAATTAGTCGTATTGAGCCTGAGTCATAACAGCACCCCCAGCCAGGGCCTATGGTGTATCACTGCCTAAAGCAATCTCTTCAGCCTCTGGCACCTCCACCTCAGGCATCTCATCCAGAATAGCCTGCTCTGCATCATCCTCCTATGAACCCGGTAGTAAAACTCCTCCAAATCTGCATCAGCGAGCATATGTAGCGGGAACTTTCTTAATCCACCCCTTATTCCATGCTCCCTTGCCATACACAACTAGCGGTGCAAACTTATCCTCAACATCCATCTGTAATCCCTGATTGAACATCAATTTCATCACAAGGCAGGGAATAACCATCTGAAACTTAGCAGTCCCGACCTTGTTCTCCCAACACAAGTGAATATAATTTCAGAACAAAGTCTGCCAAAAGGCGTGTGGAATAGAGTACCAGTGACTAAACTCAAACGTATAGTGTAGTGCCAGAAATGGCAGGCATCACATGGTCTGATGGCTATGTGGTAACACATTGGACTGGACTATCACATCCCAAAGCCACAATATCGGATGATAGTTGGACTTCTTGGTCCCAGTACGCCTATTATCTGCCCACTGCCCCTTAGTTTGTAGTATCACCATATCATAAAATGGCGAAAGTGGGTCTGGCATAGGTGGGAACCTCTCCTCTAGATCTGCAGGTTACTCGTGTGGAATACCCCACACAACATCAATACTCTCAGGAGTAATCTCAAACTCCTGCCCCTGCACCACTATCGCTAGTCGAGTCCCTCTACTGTAATGCCTTATATGAAGCTAGAACTCGTTAATCATGTCAACGCAAATGTGTGGTGTGGATGGGGCTAAGATCGACAATAATCTGTGCTCCCTCAGTACACCTATGGTCCATTGTGGAACTGGATCTATCCACTCAAGTGGCATAATAACAAAAGTGCGCTCCTGTCAGAACCCTTTCCTCAAAGCCCGGGTTATCAGCATCTCCTTGGAGACTGTGGAGTGTTTCCATCTGTAAGAAACAAGGTCACCCTCATTACCATCAACTGTTGGCTCAGGATACAGCACCTCACAACGCTCAGCATTCTCCGGCTCATCCTCCAGCTCCGCCTGCCCATCCTTACTATCACCACTCTTAGTAGTGTGCTTATCGAATATCTTTGACTCATGTGGTGGTGGTGATGGCTCGGGGACTGGAGACTGTGCCTGGGGTCGTGTTGGTGCCCTCGGTGCAGCAGGTGGAACTGTCATCCGGCCATATCTCAAATCTAGCTCAATGCCTTCTGTTGGTGCACTAAACTTCTCAACCTCCTCATCTGACGAATTCGGCGCAACATACACTGGTTTAGGCGCCCAGGTACTATGACGTATAGGCCGCGTACTCTTTCTAGGGGCAGTGACCGTGATCTGTCTTTCTGTACTACCATCCCAGACGTAGATACTCCCTCAGCAGCCTTCCTCGCTCCTTTTACGCAAGTCATTCCTACAAAATTCGGAGTTTTACGAAAATGAGTGAAAACTGTCTGGACACTAAATCAAACTGAAAACTATATCTAAAGTATTCTAATACAACAATTAAATAAGACCTCATCTGAAAATTTCGATATTCAACCCGTATCTGAAGCCGGAAACCCAACCTTTTGAGAACGGATTAAAACACGATTTTGATCGGTCTCGTTCATCAATACTAGTTTAGAATAGTTATATTAAGTAATCAAAACCAAAAGAATGGATCAAAACTTACCGAATCACGAGAAATGACAAATTTCCCTAAATTGGATTCTGGAGACTTTTCAAGTTCTTCAAGTGAATCCGTACACACCGCTCACTAATCTGATGATCCGCCGCTTGGGAATGATAAGAAATATCGATATTCGGCTCTAGGAATGAACATGAGTCGATTTGGTGGAGAGGAGAGGGAGAAAAGTGAAATTTGAAATGAAAAGTCGTGGGACTGTATATATACAGTCCCGTGACCTACGCTTAGGTGTAGGTCCCAAGGCTGAATTTTCTTGCTTTAGCCATTTTTGCCTCGTTCTTGATTCCTAAACACTCAAACCTCCCCTATACACACCTATTGACTTGATTGACTTCGATTGGTCAAAATTTGGCGCTTCGTGGATGAAAATATCCCTTCGAATGATGATGACTATTTCGGACTCGATCTTAAAATTATACCAAAACCGAATTAAACTACTATTTTAGAACTACAAACTAAGATCAAAAGCTACTCTTTCTCACTTTGTACCAATATTTAACATCGTTGGCTCGACGTTGCCGCCTCTCAATACTTAGGATCAAAATCATCCGGCTTTGGTGCTGGTTTTATTAAATCAACTGTCTCAACAACATTCTCTTTCGGCTCCACTTCGATATAATGCTTCAAACACTGACCATTCACAACAAATCGTTTTTTTTCGTCAAGTTTTTCAAGTTCCACCGCTCCATGGGGGTAAACCTTAGTAAATCTTTACGGCCCGTCCCTTCTTGATTTGAACTTACCGGGAAACAATTTGAGTCTTGAATTGAGCAACAACACTTTCTGGCCGACCTCAAAGCTTTTTTGTCTGATATGTCTGTTGTGGATACTTTGGTTCGGGCTTTATATATTCTAGAATTGTTATATGCATTGTTCCTCAACTCTTTAAGCTCTGCGAGTTGGAGTTTCCTCTGAGCACCCGATCTTTTGATATCAAAATTCAATCTTCTGATCGCCCAATATGCTCTGTGCTTGAGTTCCACAAGGAGATGACACACCTTACCATAGACCAATTTGTATGCTGACATACCAATTGGTGTTTTATAAGCGGGCATGTATGCCCACAGTGCATCATTTAACCTTCTTGGCCAATTTTTCAAATCAGGATCCACCGTCTTTTCAATAATGTTCTTGATCTCCCTGTTCGAAACCTCCACTTGACCAATCGTCTGTGGGTGATATGGCATTCCAATTCTTTGACTGATACCATACTTCTTGCACAAGGCCGGAAAAAACTAGTTGTCGAAGTGGCTGCCGCCGTTATTGTTCAACACTTGTGGCATACCAAATCTAAAAAATATCTTGGATTTAACAAACTCCTCAACCACAATGTGATTCACTTGCGATGTGGCAACAACCTATACCCATTTGGAAACGTAATCAACTCCTACTAATATATACTACTTATCGCCGGCTTTTGGAAACGGTCCTATAAAGTCAATGCCCCAGACGTCAAACAACTTAACCACCAAAGTAGGATTCAGTGGCATCATGTCTTGTCGAGATATGGATCCCAACTTTTGACATCTTAGACAAGATTTAGAAAACTCGAACCCATCCTTGAATATAGTGGGCCAATAAAAACCGCTCTGTAAGACTTTGTGGGCTGTCTTCTAAGCACCAAAATACCTTCCACACTCTAGTGTATGACAAAATGTCAGTATGCCTTGAACTTCATTTTCTAGAACACATTTACGAATTATCTGATCGGGGCAATATTTGTACAGTCGCGGATTGTCCGAGATATAAAATTTTACTTGGTTGAAGAAACGATCCTTCTCATGCTTAGACCATCCATTAGGAATTCTACATGTGGCTTTATAGTTGACAATATTTGCATACCACGGTATCTGTTCCACAACAACCATACTGAACAAATGTTCATCCGGGAACTCATCCTTAAGAGGAGTATCATCCTTTGTCGACTCAACAATAATTCTTGACAAGTGATCAGTTACAACATTCTCCATACCCTTCTTATCTTTGATCTCCAAATCAAATTCTTGTAGCAACAAAATCCATCGAATCAGTATGGGCTTGGAGTCTTTCTTGGTTAGCAAATGCCTTAGTGTGGCATGATCTGAGTACACGACCACCTTGGTTCCCAATAAATACGACCTGAATTTATCTAAGGCGAACACTAGTGCGAGCAACTC
This sequence comes from Cornus suecica, assembly GCA_963922005.1. Classification (NCBI taxonomy): domain Eukaryota; kingdom Viridiplantae; phylum Streptophyta; class Magnoliopsida; order Cornales; family Cornaceae; genus Cornus; species Cornus suecica. Next base: position 35,543,856 of record OY998245.1, on the reverse strand, counting down.
CTTCTCGGTAGTTGTGTAGTTCATCTGAGCTTCGTTCAGAGTTCTACTGGCATAGTAAATCACATATGGCAACTTGTCTTTTCTCTGCCCCAAAACAGCTCCAATTACATAATCTAAAACGTCACACATCAGCTCGAACGGTAGACACCAGTCCGGTGGACAGATGATTGGGGCAGATAAAAGTTTAGCACGTAATTTCTCAAAGGCATGAAGACATTCTTCATCAAAGACAAATACTATCTTTAGCTAGTAAATTGCATAATGGCCGGGCAATTTGCTAAAATCTTTGATAAACCTTCTGTAAAACCCGGCATGGCCCAGGAAAGAGCGTATCTGCTTCATAGATGTGGGAGTATGTAATTTTGAAATTAACTCAACTTTTTATTTATCGACCTCAATCCCCTACTTTGATATAATGTGGCCAAATACTATTCCCTCTTGAACCATAAAATGGCTCTTCTCCCAACTAAGAATTAAATTGGTCATTTTACACCTTTCAAGGACTAGTGTTAAATGCCTCAAACAGTCTTCAAAGGTTGCCTCAAAGATTAAGAAGTCATCCATGAACACTTCCAGAAACATTTCTACCATATCAGAGAAGATAGACATCATACATCTCTGGAATGTCACAGACGCATTACAAAAACCAAAAGGCATCCGTTTGTATGCGAATGTGCCATATGGACAGGTGAAAGTGGTTTTCTCCTGATCTGCAAGATCAGTTGCCACTTGATTAAAGCCGGAATATCCATCCAAAAAGCAGTAGTAGTTCTGTCTAGCTAATCTTTCCATGATTTGATTGATGAATGGTAATGGAAAATGATCCTTCCTAGTGTTAGATTTGAGCTTTCTGTAGTCGATACACACACGCCACCCCATAGTCATGCATTGAGGAATTATCTCACCCTTTTCATTGGGCACGACCGTGACTCCCAACTTCTTCGGGACCACTTGAGTTGGGCTTACCCACTTACTATCAGAGATTGGGTAGATGATTCCCGCAACTAGCAACTTCACCACATATTTTCTTACCACCTCCATCATGTTCGGATTCAATCTTTGTTGCATCTCCCTTGACAGTTTTGCCTCATCTTCCAAATAAATTCGATGCATGTAAATTGATGGATCAATAGCTTTCAAACCAACCACACTCCACCCAATTACTTCTTTATTCTTGGTCAAGACCTCAATCAGACTCGACTCCTATTCTGTTGTCAACTTTAATGAAATAATTACTGGAAGAGTTTCGTCGGGTACCAAGAAAACATACTTCAGCTTTTCTGCCAACTCCTTGAGTTCTAAAACAGGTGGAGTCGTAAGTGATTGAACTGGGAGACTATTGGGAGTGGTTCCACTGGCTCTTGCTTCCAAGGTTGTGCGTATAACGCAGTCTCAATTTTATCCAACTCCTTGTTCTGTCATTCCATATACGTATCCCAATCTTCAATTTCTTCATTCGACACTTCATTTTCCATAAATTCTTCAAGCTCATCTTTCTCAAGAATTTGAGTCACAAAATCATGTATAATATCATCTAGCTCATCGTACTCATCTATCTGGAAATAATCCATAGACTCAGGTAATTGATGGCTTCCTTCAAACACATTAATCCTAACTTTCATGTTCCCAAAGGTCAGATCTATGACTCCGGTTCGGCAATTAATGCATGCATTTGCCGTGGCCAAAATGGTCTGCCTAAGATCACTGGAATGTGTTTTTTTGAGTCCGGGATAGGTTTCGTCTCCAGGATTACAAAATCAACTGGAAAGTTAAACTTCCCCACTTGAACTATGACATCTTCCAAAATTCCTATCACCTGCTTGGCAGATCGATTGGCAAACTGCAGTACATCCTCTGTGGGACTGAGCTCTCCCAACCCTAGCTATTTATAGACTGAATAAGGAAACAAGTTAATACTCGTACCTAGATTAAGAAGGGCTCTACCAATTTCCTGGTCACCAATAACACAAGAAATAGTGGGAACACCGGGATCTTTCCTCTTTGGTGGAGTATTTCTTAACAACGATGAACTCACTTGCTCAGTCAAGAGTATTTTCTTCGGATTCTTCACTCTACTTTTCCTCTTCTGCATACAGAGATCCTTGAAATATTTAGCATAAGGTGGGATTTGGGCAATCAAGTCTAAGAGCGGCAGATTAATCTTAACTTGTCGGAACGTATCCAACATATCAGATTCTTTCATCTTCCCATACTTAGATGGTTCTCTAAGACATTGAGGAAATGGCGGTGCCTCCTCATAGTTTTCCCTGTTTGGCTCATCAAACAATGTCTCGTCGACACTCTTATCTACTGACAGTTTATCTGTCTAAACTTTAACCTCTATGCTTTCAACCTCTTTTTGCTGTACTTTTTTCGCTTCCTTCCTTTGAGCTTGCTCAGCTTCCCTTTTTCTACGTAGCCTCTCCTCATGTTCTTCCTCCACTCTGCTCTCCACTAACCTTCCATTTCTCAGAGTCATAATTGCTTAAACAGACTCGTGATTATTCTTGGTAAACGATCTAAGCTCTTGCACTTGCTGAATCTTTGGGTTAGCAATAGGATGACTAGGCAACTGACCTGGCTCTCTAGTATTTCTCTGATTTTCCATTTGTCCTAACTGCATGGTGATCTGGGCCAGTGCTTGAGTGTGAACACCCATATAATTTTGGAGGTCCACCAAGGTCTGTTTTATCCTGTTATTTTGAAAACCGGGTGGTGGAGCTTGGTTTCTTTGAGGTTGAAGCTGATATTGGAATGGTTGGATAGCCTGGTTGTTATTGAATAGCTGAAGAGCTAGAGAATTACTGGGTGACTGTCTGGGTTATAAATTTGATTGAGAATTGCAAGCCAGTATAGTTGGTTGAGATTGGAATGATTGTTGGCTCTGTTGGAACCTTGGCTGTGAGGTAAATTGCTGCCTTGGTAGAAAATTGGATTGAGAATTAGACCATTGTCCTTGTTGAACTTTTTCTGGAGGATTCTCCACATTTATGGAATTATAGGACAAGAATGGATGATTTCTATTATTTTGAGAGTATGAGTTGGAGAACGGGGCATTATTGGAGTAATTCTATGTTCCATTGACATCAATGGCTATTACGTTTTCACACTCATTTTGAGAATAATCTGGTTCAACCTCATAAACTTCTCTTTTAGGAGAATGACTTCTTTGGGTAAGAAGTTTTTCAAATCGCTCTAACCTCTCCTCTATCAATGCCACTGGATTTTTCATATCATGATTAACCTCAAATGCTTTTTCTGATCTTCTATTTAGTTCACCTTTAGACCTCAAATCAGATTCATACCGAAGGGCATTTTCACTGATGTTATCAAACATCTCTAAAAGTTCTCTTGCGGGTTTCAAGGTAAACTGACCCTATGTGGAGGCATTTATCAAATTTTTATGCTTTTCACCTAGACCCATGTAAAAATTTCTAGCGACATCCTGATCAGAAAACCTATGGTGGGGACATTTATACAAAATCTCATTGTACCTCTCCCACGGATCATGAAATTGCTCTCCTGGCAACAGTCTGAATCGCTTAATCGCATCTTGGGCTTTTGAAGTCTTTCCTATGGGAAAATGTTTTTCTAAGAATTCTTGCTTAAGTGTTTCCCAGTCAAGTTTCGTTGCTTGGGACAATTTAATATACCATCTTTTTGCTTTGGCTTTTAAAGACCATGGGAACAGACGCACTCTCAAATAATATTTAGTCAACCCATCATACCTAATGGTTGATGCAACCTCTAAGAATTCATTGGCATGCTGGTACAGATCTTCTATCCTGAGACCATAGAACTTTGGGAGCATGTTGATCACACTCGTCTTGATCTCGAAATGCTTTTCACCTTCCTCTTCTGGAAATTTAGTATACGATTCATACGCGTCCAATGCATAGAATCCCTTCAATGAGATATCTGGTCCCCTCCGCGGATTAACTATTTCGTCACCCATCTCGACTTCTTCTGTTTGACAATGCTCTTTAATTAACTAAACTACTTCTAAACTTATCTAAATTATGAACAAAAAGCAAACCTAAAAATTAAATGCAAAATCCAAGCAAAATTGAAACTCACAAATGGTCCAGACGCAACTTTAGCAGCTTTGTCTATTCCTTTCATGCTCTTCAATTGTACCTGAAAATCACAAAAAAAAATTAACTTTAGTTTTAATCTACAATAAAGCAATGCAAATAAACTACTAAAGCTATTGAACAATGACAAGTCCCCGGCAATAGTGCCAAAAACTTGTTGGGCATCATGTGTGTGCAAAATATGAGGTAAAAAATGACACCTTAATGACACTTTAGGTTTTACCCTTCTACGAGTGCACATATCAATTGTATATAGTTTTTTCTTGAGTAGGGAAATATCGATCCCATAGAGACGAGGATTGTTCAATTTAATAGTTTAAAAAGAATGAATTATAGTTTTTTGAAAAGAGTTTGATTTTGTGAATTATCTAATATTAATGAAAATAAAACAGAAAACAATGATAAATAATGGTTGTGATTCAGAGAGAGAGAAAACTAGGGTTTCCTCACTCCACCACTAACCGCATAATATAGTTCAAATTCTATTTCAATTGCATGAGGGTAATCCATTGACTGTGAATGAGGTCGCACCGCGCTAGCAGTTTGACCCTAAAAAGGATTACTCTTAACCAGATCGCGACAACCCATCTCAAGACTAAACTGATTAGTGCATGCAAACTACTAACAGAAAGTAAATGCATAGAAGTAAATTAAAGTAGTAAATTAAAGCATGAAAATAAACTAAAGCATGTCTATATCAGTTTGTCAGGGCATGACCTGTGTCAACCTAGGGTTTCAAGTTTTATGACTACCATTGTGTAGAAAATTACAAATTAAGCATCCGAGTTCCAGACCATAGTGAAGAATTGTGATTGTGTAAGATAAATATATTCGAAAAGTTTAAGAGAATAATTAATTCAAATATATAAACTTGTATCATGAATAAAAATGGTCTCTCATCTAACACAATCATCATAGTATAGTCACAGTTTCCCCTTTCTACAATTGAATATAAAATTAAAACTACATTACTTGGCGAGGGTTTTGCGAGAAAACCCTAGATACTGAATTAGTTGATCATGGCTGAGAGAATCAGCATTATCAGTGTAGAAACACTCTCCATGGCCTTCTTCTCTAGATCTATAGGTCTTCTATGGTGGCTCTCTTCAATGGAAGAACTCTATGAATGAACGTGCATGAACCAGCCTCAAAAAACCAACTCCAAAAATAGAACTAAACACTAAACCTAACCCTCTCATATTTATAGACAAGTGAGGGAAACCCTAATGGTTGCCCTTTTTTGAAATTTCATAATACATTAATAGTATCTCTAAAATCATATGTAATTATGTGTATAAGCCTGTATGTAGAGGTCTGGAATCACTGATCACTTAAAATATCGAAGTAGGGACAAAACTGGAAAATTCTGAAACCACTCCAAAACAACTTCAAAACATAAAGGGATCACGTGGCCACATGGTGGAACCTACGCTTGCGTATAGGTATAGGAGGTAGGCTACGCTCATGACATATGCTTGGGCGTAGGGTCCAAACTAAAGCGTAGCTTCAGAGCGTTGCTCAGGTCCAATCTGCCTCTTTTTCTCTCTTATGACGTAGGGTATAATGCATCTTTTTCTTAAAAACTCATTTTTTCATATTTAAGCTAAACTGGTCTCCTTTGACTCCCAATGCATTTCGGTGAAGATTTTTGCCCTTCGGTACAATAACGATGTCGAGAAACAACCATTTTACCCTCACCTCTTGATTCCTTTCTCGAGATAGAAATGAACATGAAATCTGTTAATTCACTGAGATTAGCTTTGTTTATTCTTTAAGCTCCTAAAACATGCTTGCACACACAAACAAGATAAAAATACCAAGTAATGGAATGTAAAGAAATAACAAACACAAGATAGGGGAAAAAAATAACCAATATTGAGCACCTATCAACCTACTGTTCCCTTGGCTAGCATATGTGAGGTTTGATCTGATCGGGTGCCCTCCTTGGCAACGTATCCGGCCAATTCTCCCTTTGTTATCATGGCCTCTACTTGCCTCCTGAGGCTTCTACACTCATTGGCACGGTGCCCATATTTTTTATGGAAGGCACAGTGCCTCGACATGTCCCTTAGTTCCATCGGCTGCCCGATAGAGGTGGTTATCGGAAGATCCCTTTACCCTTAGTTTCCTGATATAGTTTGGCCACGCTAACCTTTAGTGGAGTGATCTTATCCTCGAACCTCTAGCATTTCTCTATGGCTTGGGAGGGTGTAGGAGAAACATTTAGCCGTTTCTGATATGGTGCCCGATCTTTAGCTTTTGGTTCAGACATCTTTGCCTCTACACTTGCAAAGGTTGCCCTTCTCTGGCATATGGCCAGTTCTTTTTCTATCCGGAGATGCCCTTGTGCCCTAAAGTTGAGTTCTCCGATGTTCGCTGGTGGCCTCTTGACTAAAGACTGATGAAACTTGGTTTTGGGATTAAGGCCATCCTGAAGGCCTCGACGGCTGAGTGTTGATCGCAATTGTCGATTGAGGACATCTCGACATTGAATCGTGAGATAAAACTCTTCAAGGATTCACCTTTCTCCTGGATCATGGTAAACAGATTGGAGATATTTTTCTTTTGTCTTTTCTTGCTGAAGTACTGAGCAATGAACAACTCGTAGAGTCTGAGCCAGTTTCCAATGGATCAGGGTTGTTGCTTTCTGAACCATAGTAGGGCTGATTCGGTTAGGCTAGTGGGGAAGACTTTGCAGAGTAAGGCTTCAGTTTTGTTGTAGATGTTCATTTTTCTTGTGGACATGGTAGATGTGTTCCGTCGGATATTTTATGCCATTGAATAGGGTAAACTTTGATAGCCTGAATCTCTCCGAGTAGGGCACGCTGGTGATCGCAAGTGTAAACGGTGTCTACACTGCGTCGATGGTTGCCTCAGAGGCCAAATCATTAGGGGTCTGGACCTTCAAATCCTTGAGCACCTCCCTTTGGAATCTGATCATAATCTCCTCCAACTTTTTCATGGTTATAATTCCCTCGGGATTGTGTACCCCAAGCACCTATAGGGATGACTCTGTGTGCTCCTCCCGATCATGGTTGGACTTTGTATGGTGGTCGTCCCTTTCCAATTGGTGGCCCATAAATCACTCCTACCCGATTGGACTGGTCGCCATATTGGGCTTCTTGAGGGTTTTGTAGTAGAGCTAGTTTTGCTACTAACTCGGCATTTTGTCTTTCCAACTCGGCGGTCTTATCCTCCAGGGTCCGCCTGATCGGTTCTTCGGTTTAAAAGGGTTGGCCTCCGTTTGGAGGTAGCTCGGATTGTTGTGATTGGGTGATCACAATGGATAATGTTAGTCTAAACTCTAGTAGAGAGTGGGAAGCTTTAAAAATATTTTCAAGGATGTTTCCCACAGACTGCGCTAATTGTGTAAATGCAGAAAAATTACACAAACAAAATGGGTTGACTTCAATCGAATGAATTTATTCATGCCTTGGCCATTTATTTATATACAATTTTATAGATGGGTCAAGGCTCATCCATCAAGTCTATCAATCCCTTTAATTGTGGGATTTGATATATACCCTTCCATCTCTGGACTTTAATTTCTTGGGGCTCACATAATTCTAGAAGATACCATGGGCTTGGCCCGTTGGATCGTATGGCGGCCTAAATCACATGGGCTATAAAAATTTACTATTACACCTACCAAGAACAAGTGTTATAATATCAATGGCTCACAACCCAACATTCGTCAAATTTACTAGGGCTAAGGTAGTGGAACAAAACCATCGGTACCCCTGCTCAACCTTCTAAAATCAACAGAGCCACAAATGCTCGAATAAGAATACAGAAAGACACATGGCAGTGCCGAAGAGATACAATGACATATTTTAATAATAAATACAGGAAAATAAAGATACAACAACAGGGATATGCCAACAGACTGGCTCCCAGTAGAAATAGATAGCAGTCCCATATAACATGGGTTAAAAAACTAAAAGATAAAGAAGACAGTAGATAACTATCGTCCCCAAATCCAGTCGCGCTGCAACAGTAACCGCATCACCCTATGCAACTCCAAAACCTGTAACGAGGAAAATAAAAGAATTGTGCCGCTGCACCGCATGTTGTCCGTAGCCAAAATATTTCCTGCAAACTGGCATGGAATACCAAGGGTATGAAACACCCTGTGAGCAAAGAAGCTCAGTAGGAAAAACGAAATCCTAACTACCACATCCTCTGACAAGTTAGGGAATGCTAAATCATCCAGCAAGACACATACCACATAACTAATCCCAGCCCCAAATCACAAGGCACACACTCATATACTACCGTATGTAGGTATATAGGGGATATATATATATATAAGTACACAACATGAGTCTCACAAAGTACAACTAAGACTCGTACTCCAAGTACTAACTCTAGTAGTCTACACTACTCTCACAAATGTACGCCAAGTACACAATACCCCAGTCCAAACTGACTAATCACCAAACGTTCTCAACACTAACCAGATAAGAGAGAATCATAATCACCTCTAATATCCAAAGGAAGAAAATTCCACAACTAGTACCAATGAAGGCTCATAACTCATTCCCCTCAAACACAGGAGGAAAATCACTCACATCCTTGCGCACTAACATAATCATTATCACTATATATATGTACAATATATATATGTAAGAACCATCATCCCATTCCTAGAGAAGATCTACACCTCAAGGACTAATCACCTCAATCATTTCACATCATCATCACCTCAACCTCATACTACTATCCTCAATAAGGTCAATCAATTCACTAACGTTTTCACTATAGGTGAGGAAAACCAACTGATCAAATCACAGAGAGCACGTGAACACTACTCTCATGGACGACCACATAAGGGTCAAGAAACAAAGCAAGGGAAAAGAGATTCCAGTGTTAACCAATGGATAACCGAGACAACAATGTCAAGGTTAAGAACACCACAAGTGTTTAGGGAAAACACCCGGATAAAGAAATCAAAAGAAGAGAAAAGCAACACTACGTGTGTGCACTAAACAACAAGCCTCATAACCGAGACTTATAAATGATCGGAAGTAAAGGTAAAAAAAGAAAACACCTTTCAAAATACTACAGGTCAAGGTCTTGAGAAAGAAGCCTCGGAATCTCTAGAATTATAAAATTAGGTTTTTCTTTTAAGAATCCACACAGTGAAAATGATCGTCTTGCCCCCAGTCTCCATCAGTCGTCATCACCGACTATTAGAATTTAAAAATCTTTTTAAAGAAGATCCCAAGATCACTTTTTAAAGTACAAAAACATGTTGTGGCTACGGGAGTAGGCGAAAACGGGTTTTTTCTTTTTAAATACGAATGAGTTTGTTTTCAAAACTTGAAAAACTCCATTTCCGAAAGACATCCAGATAAGACTGACTACGACTCCAAGGATTTTTATAATGTCCAAGAGGACATTGAAGAAATAATAACGCGTTGTATCCACGGAACATAACCATCTATTTCCAACCCCAAGAAATCACATGACAGTACAAGGAAGAGGTTCGGAACCACACCGTAACTGATGGCTCAAGGAGTGACATATAAGTCAAAAACATATACTAGTGTACAAAAGACGGTAAAAGGAATTCTTAGGAGAATAAACTAAGTACGAGAAATAAGGCTGCAACACTATAGTACCTCGAGTACTTAATTAAAATCACTTAGACCTTTTAAGATCATAGAAAGGGAAAACTAGTGGCCGATATCACGGAACTAACTAGTTTCAATCAATACCTCTTCCGATTCATTCAAACCTCAAATTCACATTTGATACTAACTCTCTAGATTACTAACGGAATCAAGATACCATTACCACACCCCCAAATAGGTTCGATCATAACCTCGTCTAACCAACTCAAAGCCTCAAAAGTACGTAGAGGATATGTTCCTCAAAGTGTAAAAGAAACATCTATTTGGTTAGTAATACGCAACCAACCAAGACCACAAGACTATCACCCGCCTTCTCAAAGGCCTCAAGTTACAATAAACTCTATAGTTCATCACTAACCTCATCTATCCACGAGGTCACTACATGAATATACTTAAACCCCCCCCCCCCCCGGGCATAAAAGTACATAATCACAAGTATAAGAATTTACATTTCATTATACTTTAACATTTACTACATGTAATCATATTTTCACGTTATCCATTTTCAGTTGAGCATTTTATAAAAATATGAATTTATTTAACAATATTCATAATCAACATGCTCCACAATCCACAGGTAATAATATCATATAATAAACCTGCTCAAAAATCCACATGTTATATTATCATGATCTACGTGTCAAATAGAATCACATAAATGTTACACAAATGCAATGTGACTCACACACCTCTTGATACACGTAGCGCCCTAAAATAGGTTAACGGATACATACTCTGGCCATTTACTTTTGAGGATATAGGCTCATCAAGTAATGTAGAGTATCGCACCAACTCTTTCCAAGTGCTTTTGACACTTCATACTTTCAACAAGGAAGACGGTTGCACGAAAGCCCCGATTGTACTCCGTGCGCCAAGACTATCACAGTCAAGAATACGAGCCTCTCTTATGACTCTAAAACCAATTTCACCTTTTGGACTTACTAGTTCCATAGGGGTGAACCCCTCCTGGCCAGTTATTGCGATGATCCGACAGAAGACTACCTATAAATGATTACACATGGCACCCAATACATGTTAACAGATACATACTCATCCAACACAAAACCGTCCACACATGATACATATGGCACCCAATACTGGTTAACAGATACATATTCATCTGAAACAAAACCGCCCACACATGATACACACGACTCGTATAGACCAACACCCATGTACTCAACATGACACATTGTACTCAATATGCATACAGTGCCTTAATAAAAACCATGCCTCAACATAAATATGTAATGCATCATATTTATGAAGAAACGTTCCCTAGAATGCCAACATGAATACCATCAATCCTTTTAACATGCTTTTAAATCACAATTAAAGCATTTAAATTCGAAGGATACATTTTCATGCACAATTCATGTTCAAGTCATCAAAATGTCCTTTAATTTAGAAGGATAACACTTTAATTTATTTTAATATGCTTTTCATTTAATTAAAGCAATACCCCACAAGCATATAATATCATCTCCATTACATGCCTCTAAATAAATTCAGTAATAATTCACAAGTGTAAGGGGAACTAGAATAACATTTATGTTCTCACGTTCCTCACTGTCACATATCTCCTAACATGTTTTAAATCCTGTAAACACAATCAAAAGGGAAAATTAATATCGCGTTCTAAGTTCATGTCCAACTTTTTCAAATTTTACTAACCCACTTTAAATCTCAAGGGGTTACTAGGTCATCTATTCTCATTCATTTCAAATAGGTACTAATTCAGCAGGAAAAATATTTATTTAATTTTCTCAAATTAATTACTAAATATTTTTTTGCTTCTAAGCCACCAATAGATATATTTTATATTCACAAATAACTATATCTAAATTAAAATAAAAGTTAGGACGGGTTCGTACACCTAAACCATAGTAAATGATACAACAGTGAGAATATTTTTTCCACCTTAACTGCGCGCCGCAAGCTAAACTGTCACATCTGTAACCGAACCAAATACTCTGACTCGTTGCCTAAGACACATGCTCAATTCTGTCCCAAAACACTTCTTGTCCGAAATGGGCCCATCGTAAACAGTGTCGGCACCCGAATATGGGCCCGCCAACCAAAGTCGTCCGAATAAATTTTTTAAATATAACAAAATGTCTTTCTCAATGACCTATACTATATATATGAAGCCCATTAGCAATAGGTTAATAAATTTGGAAAGATCTAAAATAACCCAAACGAAAATTCAAACCTATAAATGCAATTGTTTGACAAACCGTTCAACAAAAAAATACAAAATTTTAGTATGTCGTACCTAGCATCGAGATGAAGCTACCCTCCAAAAATTGTAGCCATCAGAGCACCGGAAGTTGATTAAAACGAACAGAGGAATCCGACCAAAAACACCACTATCGCACGTCACCAATGTGCGACCCACCTCTACACAACTCTGCCACCACCACGCTACATCGCACCTCCATTGTCCTGCCGTCCGCCACTGCTGAACCTCCAAAAACTCCTCCTCAGTTGTGTGCCACTTACTAGGTCGCTCAACTTCAGTCACGACCCTCTCTCTCTCTATCTCGCCGATCTGTGAGGAGGAAGGAGACCGAGCCATGGTTCGCGACGAAAAAGGGAAGAGCAGTTGTGGTCGTAGAGAAGGGAGGACGAAGAAGTTGCGATCGTTTTTCTCTTTCTCGTTACACAAGTATATCCATATATCTATATATCATATATATTTCATAAATATAAACACCCACACATATATATAGTTCCCCAATAATAACATATATGTCCAATAAATCCCAAAAATATATCGGGGGCCTCCAAATAATATCGCGTGAACCCGTAAGTCCACGGGACACCAATTAAATAATATAAGCCCAAATAAATACTCTGGGGTATAAAACCCAACTACCGAAAAACAAAACCACCTCTATATTATTCCCTATAAATATACTAGGTGGAGCAGGAGAGAGAAAAATGGGACAGACCTCATTCTGTTTACTTTTTCTATTTTTCTCTCAACCTAAAAGGGCATCCACTACACCACACTCGAATTTTTAGGTGGGGGAATTGCTAAAAAAACATGTCGCAATCTTTCTTTATCCGTCTTCAACCTCTTGAATCATCATAACCAAGGGTTAATCCCTATCCAATTATATCTTCAATATCTCAAAAACATCTTGTTGCTACTTCTCTTCATTTTCTTTGAATAATCTAAAGAAGAAAAGTAAAACATTTTTGAAGTTAAAGTTCATGGTGAATAATTGATGGTGGAAGTAGAGGACCGTGTGAGGGTAATGTGTGGATTGTAGCACTCCAATAGAAGCTAAGTGTTTGATAAAACGTATGATAGAAGTCATGGCTCTGAAAAAGAAACTACGCACCGCCGCATCGTCAAGCAAGAGACAACCTTCACCTACTTCATCACATTCGTCATCCAATAAGGCCAAGAATGACGCACCGATTAAAGAACTCGTAAAGAAGGCCATTGACAAAGGGTTTAATGTTGAGTGAATTTTCAAACTCTCCTATTTTGAGAATGATGATTTAGCTTCTTGGGGGGTAGGATGTATTAGAGCAAGGAGATTTTAATCACTATTACGTCTCGTGTCAACATCTATACATAAATCATTACTATATGAATTTTGGCTTAATATGATGGACGTGAGTGATGAAAGAGGAAGAATGATGGAAACAAAGGTAAAAGGAAGGAGTATTTCAATCACGCCGGCATTAATTGGGAGAGCATGGGGTATTCCACATGTATGTCCCGACCATCTTAAAAATACATTTTCGGCATTGCACCAACATTTCCCGGATACTAAGTCTATAGTCGAGGAAGTCACTAATGGGAGGTTTGGGAATAAATATAAGACATATATGGCAAAGAAGCATTATAAGCCAAAGATGTGGATAATCGATACTATTTTGCGTTGACAAGCGCATCCACATGGCCATAGTAGTGAGCGTCGTGGGATTTTTCAAAGAAGCTCTATATACCTTTGCGAAGGACCATTGGATTTCAATTCCAATGGTTATTTGGACGAATATCTATGAAGCATCGGTCGATATGGGTGAATCTAGTAAACTCGATGCTCTATCATATGCAGTTCCATTCCCAACGTTGGCAATGAAACTAATGAGAGAAAGTAATGTGTCGATGGAGAGGGTAGGAAAGAACAAGTATAAACCAAAATATGTTGAGCTCTCAAGTTGGCACAACATGACATCGAAGCTATGCAAGGAGGACATGGACGGAGAGAAAATGCCGATGATTCACGAACATTATATGACACTTGTGGCAAATCAAGAAGAAATTATGAAGAAAATGGATGAGCAGTACGACCAGCTAGTAGCTCATCGGGAGCGATTAGAGAGAGAGCAGGCAGCGATCAGAGCTGAGATATCCCGTGGCTTTTAGGCCATTATGGAGCGATTAGGCGCCGACTCTTCATCCACTTCTCATCCACCACCACCGTCGTCTTAGACTAGGATCTATAGAGAGTACGATCACAAGCTAGGCATAGATTTTAATTCGATATATTACCTTAGGCCGAGCTGTGAATCGATATTTTGTATTTTGTATTTTGATTTCTTTTCTTTTCTTGTTATTTTGTTTTTTTATTATTATTTTTGTCTTAAAACTCCATTTCCCGCTAAATCTCAAAAAATTAATGAAATGGATATTTTGTTAAAAATGAGCAAACTATTTAAGTATCTATTTTTAGTATCGAGAATAAGTTTGGGGGAAGGATATAACTTATAAAAACTATTTTTATAAAAACTTATTATATTTATTTTATTTTTTTACTAACATTATAATATTTATGTATAATTTATTTTTATTACAGTAATAATAATATATTTTGAAAATATATATATTTATGTATAATGACTTTTATATATATTTTATATATAATTTCTATTAAAAATTATTTTAAAATATAAAAATATTTTTGAACAATGACTTTGATACAGGAATTATTGAGTACTCAGTAGTGTTCTCACCGAGTACTTGGTGACTCTTGGAAAAACTTAATTTTTATAAAAATTCTGATTTTCCTTTCAAAATTGGATTTTGACTAACCTATATATTATATTATATGACTTTAATCAAATAAAATAAAGGATTACAAGAGTTTTATGAAAACTTTCCATAAATATGAAATCATTTTCAATTATGGACAATTTTTCATTAAATCTTATTTCCTTTTCAAAAATTTCTCATTCTTACAAATCCTATTTCAGATTTCTGCAAAAAAATATACCATTCCTCTCTTATAAAAGACTTGGATTTTCATCTATAAATATAGGGTTCTTCACTTCATTCTTCCACACTTTATTTATTATTCTTATAAAATCATTAGCAAAGCTAGTATGGTTATTGGAAGTTTGACAGATGAGGAGATAAAGGAGGCTACACCAAAGGGTGACCCTCTTGCTGATTATAAGATCAAATACGAGCGTATATTTTATGAACACATCACGTATGACCCATTAGAGATTATGATGGATCGAGCCTTCAAGGAGCGACGATTAAAGAAGCTTTACAAGCCAGCGAATCGACAAGCTTTTCCTAATATTGTGCGTGATTTATATTACAATATAAGGTATGATATCAAAGGAGAAGGAAGTTTGATCGCACGTATAACTATACGCAACAATTCAAGGCCTATTAATATAACTCCTAAAGCTATTGCGAAGGCATGGGAAATTCCTCATGAATTGCCCTCCAATCTTGACGGTAAGTTTCGACTTATTCCACATCCTATTCCTTCCTTTCATGATATGGTTAGGGAGTTTTATGATGGGCTTGAAAACCCACCAACTCAATTTTGGATAAAAAAAATACGGAGTTAGATCTAGAATTTTGGTATATTGATGGGATGTTGGAAAAGCAAGCATGTCCAAAGGATAAAGATCGATATTTATATTGAGAGATAGTGTATACGCTCTACTACTTTAAAAAAGGATTTTGGGTTTCTATCCCAGAATTAATTTATGATAAGATGATGGAGTGTTGGCACACTCTTGAGCAAAATTCATGCACCTCAATACATACGGATATGAAGTTGTTCTTTCCTTTCCTCACAACGGTACTAATAGAAGATTAGTTGGGTGAATTCTTGGATGCCATTGATGAACCTATGCATACGGGCCCTAAGAAAATGATCATGATCAATTCTTTAGAAGATCATCCATTTATGAGCTAAGACAGTGGTGGGCAAAGGGGTTCAACATACATAATGATGACTTTACTGAATGTGGCTAGAATGAAATAGGAAAATTCGTAAGAATAATGGAATAGATGTAGTAGTTGTATTATTTTGTTATTTCCCACTAAATCCGTTTAGGATTTGTTTTATCTTTTGTTTTTGTTTTTATTTTCTACAATTTTGATTTATAGGATTGTAGGCCCTTAAGGCCGAATCATGTGTATTCCAAAGTGTTGTATGCGTGAAAGGGATAATTAGTGACGTGCTTTTAATTTATGTTAGTAGCAGTAGTTTAGAATAGATGCACGTACTTGTTATGCTCACATAGAGATAGCTTGTGCCAATGATATATGAATTGTTCCTTTTTTGGGATTAGGGTTTGCCAATGTTTGCGACCCTACATCTGATTCACATATAATGGACCGCCCTTGACAATTGTAATAAATCTCTATGGCCAACTAACTCGGTATCTAGGGCTTTCTAGCAAAACCCTAGCCAAGTAATGTAGTTCTTTCATTGTTTTCAATTGTAAAGAGGGGAAATTGTTGATTATACTGTGATGATTGTAGTAGTCAGGAGACCGTACTGATTTGCAATATAAAATTCTATATTTATTCTAAATTCTTGTTCTAGATAGAATGAATATAGTATTTTGCACAACTATGATTATTCAATATGAGTAAGAACTCGGATGCTTAATTATGGTTTTCTACATAATGGTGGTAATGAAACTTGAAACCCTAGGTTGACACATGTCGTGCCTTGGCGATTTAATATAGACATGCTTTAGTTTATTTTCATGTATTAGGAGTATATTAGAGTAGCATAATTGGCATGTACTAGTTAGGTCATTTATGAGACGGGTTGTCGCAATCCTGTTGATGGTACTCCTTTTTGGTGTCGTATTTAGCTATTTGCGGTATGACCTAATTCACAGTTATGGATCGCCCTCTTACAATTGATACAGTGAGAAACTCTATTATGCGATTAGTGGTGGAATGATGAAAACCCTAGTTTTCTCTCTGATCTGAATCACAACCAATTTAATTTGCTTTCTAGATAATTTTAGTTAAATTATATAATTTGGTCTTTGACCACCCAAACAAACAATTTTCAGAAACATAATTCAGTGTTTTTAAATTATTAAAGTGAACAATCTCAGTCTCTTTGGGATTGATATCCCTTACTCAAGTCATTGTTATACTATAATTGATACGTGCGCTTGCGTATGGTAAAACCTAACATCGTTAATGTGTCATTTTTAACTATATATTTTTACACACCTGACATCACACGATATTTTTAGTACTGTTGTCGGGGACTGAGCATTGTTCAATAGCTTTAGTAGTTTATTTGCATTGTGTTATTGTAGTTATAGCTAAAGTTAGATTTTTTTTGTGAATTGATAGGTATTCTGAAAAGCAGAAAAAGGAAAAGCGGAGCTTCTAAAGTTGCGTCTGGAACTTTTGTAAGTTTTAGTTACGTAGATTTTCACATCTTAATTCTTGTTTTATTTTCTGTAATTTAGAAGTAGTTAATTTAGATTAGATTTTATTTCATAAAAAAAAATACAAAAAAAAAATAATTTCAAAAAAATATATATATAGTTGTTTGAGTAGCGTATGACCGATAGACTGACCCGTTCTAATTTAAGCACTTCATTAGTTGAGTACGATCCTGAGATCGAAAAGACTCTCCATAATTTACGTCGATCTATTGAAGAGCGTCATCACCAACAAGAAGAAGCAATGTCTAACTAAAGAGCCTACCAACAAAGGGCACCAGAGACATCACTAAAAGGATATTACGCGCCCGATGCATACGATTCCTATGCTGATTTTCCAGAGGAAGAAGGAGCGAAACACTTTGAGATCAAGACAAGCATGATTATTATGCTTCCAAAGTTTTCAGGCCTTATAATAGAGGACCCATACCAGCACATCAATGATTTCCTAGAGGTAGCCTCTACTATTAGGTTTGAGAATTTGCCCAAAAATAACTTGTGAGTGAGATTATTCCCTTGGTCATTGAAAGAGATAGCTAAAAGATGGTACAACAAATTAGCAAAAGAAATTAAAATTGATTGGGAAGCCCTTAAGAGAGAATTCGAAGAAAAACATTATCCCATAGGAAAGACCTCAGAAGCACAAGATGCAATCAAAAGCTTTAGGCAATTACCTAGTGAGCATTTTCATCATACATGGGAAAGGTATAATGAAATTATGTATAAGTGTCTCCACCATAGGTTTTCTAAACAAGATATTTCTAAAACATTTTTCATGGGACTAGGAGAGGCGTATAAGACTTTGATAGATACGGCCACATAAGGTCAGTTTATTTTAAACCCAGCTAAAGAACTTCTTTATATATTTGATAATATCAATGAAAACACAATTCAATATCAATCAGAGTTGAGGTCTAGAGGTGGACAACATGATAGGAGAGGAGATCTAAAAAATCGTATGTTGTAGAGCATGATGATGTGAGAGATACCATGGCGTTTGTGAACCCGATCTTTGTCGCCAAAGCAAGATCAAAGAACGAATACTAACACTTTAAAAGAAAAGTACAATAATGGAGAAAAATATATTCAGAGAGAATTGGATCTCGTTGAACATAGAAGAATGGAGAATATTCGGTCCCTTTCATTGAACATTTACATGTTTATTTATACATGGATTGGAGTAACGGTTATGGATTTGAAATAATGGGGTAATCATGGTAATGAATTGAGTGAGTGATTTCCTCCCCATTATTATGATATTTATTGGGCGGTTACTATCTTTGAATTTTGTAACGGCTCATGTCAATGTTTGATGGGCTTGCACCTTCTGGGATTTCCCTTGTTGGGCTTTTGGTAGCTGGGCTTCTGCTTGCTAGGCTTCAGTTTGCTTCTGATGGGCAAGGTAGAAAAATGGGCCTACAGCGTTGTTTGGAGAGAAATTAGAAATATTGAAAAATATATGCAGCGAAGTCATTCCCCTCCTAGAGAGACGTTTGAAGTTGACGCTGAGTATTCCCCACATGAGTGTCAGGAGATAATGGTCGTTGATGCCAACGCATCGTGGAACTATTCCAATAATGTTCCTTTTACCAATTCATACACCTCTAATGCCAGAAGTCACCCACTCCTGTCTTACAAATCTACCATTGTAGAGAATCTACCACCAAAATTCCAACAAGGGCAACCATCCAATCAACAACCAAGATTCACTGACAGACAACAGTCATATAACCCATAACCAAGGTTCACTGACAGACAGCAATCATATAACCCACAACCAATGTTCACTGACAGACAACAGTCATATAACCCACAACCAAGGTTCACTAAGAGACAACAATCATATAACCAATAGGCAAGGTTCCAACAGGGTCAACAATCATTCGACTCACAACCAACAATCATGGCTAGAAATCTCAGTCCAGTTACGAACCCAGAACATGCTATAATTCCCAAGCTCTTCAGCCCTTTAATAATTCCCAAGATCTTCAGCCATTCAATAACAATCAAGATATGCAGCCATATAATTACCAAACCCAGCCTCCAAGAAGCCAAACTCCTCCACCCGGTTTCCAGACTAATAGGTTAGAGCAAGTTATACTAGATATTCATAACAAGCTAGGTATTCATACCCAATCATTGCCACAACTACATATGCAGATGGGCCAAATGGCTAATGAGAGGAATATGAGAGAGCTAGGGAGATTACCTAGTTAGCCAGTCACTAACCCAAGGCCACAACAAGCACTGGAGCTCGGGTTATTTGTTAATGAACCAAATGAAACGGTTTAGGCAATCACGACTCTGAGAAGTGGAAAGGAAGTGGAGTGTCAAGTTGAGGCGGAGCATGAAGAGAGGTTGCAAAGAATAAAGGAGGCAGAACAAGAATAAAGGAAGGAAACTAAAGAAGAGTAGAGGAAAGAAGCTGAAAGGAAAGAGGTTGAAAGAGTGCAAAAAGACCAACCATCAGTAGGAGACGATGTTGATCAAACATTACATGAAGAGCCAGACAGGGCAAGTTACGAGGAGGCAGCACCATTTCCTCAACGTCTTAGAGAGCCGACCAAGTACGGAAAGTTGAAAGAATCTGATATGATGGAAACATTCTGAAAAATCAAGATCAATTTACCTCTCTTAGATGTAATCGCTAAATACCGCCTTACGCTAAATTTTTCAAGGATCTTTGCACCCAAAAGTGAAAGAGCAAAGCAAAGAATCCAACAAAAATACTCTTGACTGAGCAAGTGAGTTCATTGCTTTTAAGCGATACTCCACCTAAGAGGAAAGATCCTGGTGCTCCCACTATTCCATGTGTTATCGGTGACAAGGAAATTGGTAGAGCTCTTCTTGATCTAGGTGCAGGTATTAACTTGTTTCCTTATTCAGTCTACCAACAGCTAGGGTTGGGTGATTGATTGGGAGTCACCTTTGAAGCTGCAAAATGAAGAGCTTGATGAAATGGAGACTGTTTTATATACTCAACCATGGCAGGAGCCGATTGAACCACTCCTGATAGTTTCAAATATTCCACCAATTCCCTCTTTAACTATTCCTCTTACCTTGGAACTCACAGAATTGCCAGAAAAATTGAAATATGTCTTCTTAGGACCCAATGAGAATCTTCCTGTGATTATATCTTCAAAATTGACAAAAAACAGGAATCGAGTCTAGTCGCGATTCTAAGTGAGAATAAAGAGGCAATAGGATGGAGCGTTGTTGATTTAAAAGGCATAGACCCCTCAATTTGTACGCACCGCATACATCTTGAGGAGGATGCAAAGTCATCAATGGAAATGCAGAGAAGGCTGAATCCAAATATACAATTCCAATGAGTACAATTCCAATACAAAACAAAAACCAAACATATTGACTATTTTAGAATACTATTTCTTCTCTCTCAACTCCCTCTTTTACCCTTCATTTTTAACACAAATTTTTATTATCCACTTAAATAAATAAAATACTCAAAAGAGAAACTCCATTTTATTTATCTATTTATCTATTTTAAAATTCAAAAATAAACTACATTTTGTTTATCTTTTTCAAAATTCAAATAAAAAAAAATTTATTTATACATTTATCTATCTGTAGTCTTTCTTTATTTCTTTCTTGGGTAATTTGCAGTGACACCCCCTGAGGTTTAGGTCCATTTCACCTAGCCTCCGGTTAACGCACTAGTTTACAAAGACACCCCCTGGGCTTTAAACAGTCTTGCAGTGACACCCCTTTGAGCTGTGAAAAGTCAAGTTTGTCCTTATTATAAATATCAACAGCTGGAAATGTCCATAATGCCCTTTATTATAAATGTATATGGGGGGTTTGGTTATAGGAAAAAAGTTTAACCGACTTAAAATTTTATAGGAAGAAAGTTGCACCAAAATTTTACCCTAAGCTTTATTATAGGATTAAAGTTGCATAAAAAAATTTACCTCACTTTAACTGACTCAAAATATGTTCACAGTCCAAGCTTTGTTATAGGACGAAAATTGCACCACAATTTTACCTCACCTCAACTGACACAAAATATGTTTGAAGGTACATTGACAAAAATAAAATAATAATATTTGGTTTAATTCGATTCAAAGTGATAATTTGCCCCAAATAAAAATTAAAGTAACAAAATATTTATAAATTTTGAATAGAAAACATTTTTGTTAGGTTGTAAAATAGTTTTTTTTGTTAGTAAAATAATTTTTAAATCATATATATATAATTTCAGTATTTTAATTTTTTTGGTGTATGTTTATATTTTTGAAAATTTTATCAGAATCGTTTTTACCCGATGTTTGGCTAAAGTTTTCCAAATATTCTCAATATTTCATTAAGATATAAGCTTGTAGAAATATTTTAGTTGTAGAAATTTCAATAAATTGTTTTTGTAACTGCAACAAATTTGTGATACCAAAGATATTTCCGATTTCGACTCGCAATATTTGGCCACAAAAACATTATATTTATTTCGACTAAAGCAATGCTCAATGCAAACAGGCCATTATATTTTTTATGCTTTTGTTATTTAATTCTTTTGGGAATTATCTTTTCTTTTTGATGTTGCAGATGGCTTGTTCAAGGAGGAGGAAGGGTAAAATTACCATCATACCCTTTCTTCACGAAGAAATAAAAAAATTTATTCGGGGCAAGTGATAGGTGCTCAATATTGTCCATTTTAAACCCCTATCTTGCTATTGTTATATCTTTACATTCGGTTATTTGGTATTTTTATGTCGTTTATGTGTTTAAGCGTGTTTAAGGAGTTTAATGAAGAAAAAGAGCTAATATTTGTGAATTAACCAAAGACATGTTCATTTCTATCCAAGAGGAGACCTTAAAAGGTGTTTTTAAGAGAAAAGTGGCTTCCGAAAGGCAGAAACGTCATTTTTTTTAGCCGCAACCTTAATAATCATGACAAGTGAGTCCAGGGGGTTCAAACGGCACTATTCCCAAGAAACATTGGTTATGAGAGTTTTGCTATGCATGCCCTACACATCCAGTAGCTAAAAGTGGTTGGAAAGTGTTATTTCTACGCATCTGCTACGCATCCCAAATTAAATACGCATCTGACTACGCTTTAAGCGTAGGAGCCTAGGAAAAAATAAAAGCTGAAAATTCCAAATTTGCCCCAACTTGTTTTCCCTTGTGGCAGCTACGACTTTATACCTCAATGCACATGAATATGCACATATATATCAAAATATAGGATTTTGATTAAGTTGTTTCTACAATTACACAAAAAGGGTAACTATTAGGTTTCCCTCATCCTTTGCTTCTAAATACCAAACTTTACATCAGTTTTGGGAAAGCTTCTTGGCACGTTGAAATTTCAGAGCAGCCTCTGAGTTATATATCTTTTGAACGTGGGAAGCCATACAAGACCTAGAGAGCCGAAGAAGACGACCATGGTGGTTGATTCTACATCAACGATATAGTCTCCGTTAACCATGAGCAGCTAAACCGGTATCTAGGATTTTCTAGCAAAACTTTATATTTATTCTAAATTCTTATCTTATATGGAATTAATATACTATTTTACTCAATCATGGTTATTCAATATGGGTTGGAACTCGAATGCTTAATCTATGATTTTTTACACAATGGTTCTTAACACTCAAAACCCTAGGTTTACACAGGTCAAGCCTCGATGAAATGATATAGTCATACATTATCTGAAGATGGGTTGTAGCGAATCCGGTTGACAGTATCCTTTTGAGGGTTGTATTTGACTATTTACGATACAACCTGATTCACAGTTATAGATCGTCTTATTGCAATTGAGCAAAGGGAAAACTATATTATGCGGTTAGTGGTGGATCAATGAAAACCCTAGTTTTCTCTCTCTCTTGAATCAAAACTATTTTTTAAATTTTATTTTAGTTAATTTAGTTTTAATTCTCAAAATCAAACCAAACACTTTTTCAACTATAATTCAATATTTTTGAACTCCTAAAGTGAATAACCAAGTCTCTGTGGGTTCGACATTCCCTATCACAAGTCGTTTTTATACTATAATTGACTCATGCGCTTCCGAATAGATAAAACCTAAGTTGTCATAAGAGGCTGTTTTTAACCACTAATTTTACCCCCTCTAGACAGACATCAACAAGTTATCACTTTGAATCGAATTAAACCAAATATTGTTTTTTTTGTAGATTCGTTGTTTGTTTTGAATTTTATTTTTTGTCAATGAACCTTCAAACATATATTGAGTTAGTTGAGTTGAGGTAAAATTTTGATGCAATTTTTGTTCTATAACAATGTTTGGACTATGAATATGTCAAAAAAAAAATTGTCTGGTGTATGACCAATCAAAAATCCCGCTTTGATCCCAACGTTGAATTAGATACTTTTGATCCTGAAATCGAATGGACTTTTCATTAAAATCGTTGAGCTAGGGAGAAGAGATGGCCGACCAGAATACCAATACGCGAAAGGCACCAGCCACATCTTTGAAATGATATTACTCGTCGTTCGCATATAAATCATATGCTGAATTTCCAAAAAATTATGGAGTCAAATATTACGAGATCAAATCTAGTGTCATTAATATGCTCCCAAAGTATTTTGGACTTAGGACTGAGGACCCGTATCAGTATATTAATGTTTTATTAGAAATGGCCTTTACCGTCAAAATTGAGAATCTGAGTGCAAATGTTTTGCGTGTGCGTTTGTTTCCTTTTTCGTTGAGAGAGAAAGCTAAACAATGGTATGTCATTCTAGATAAGAATATTATAGGAGATTGGGAAACCTTAAAAGCTAAATTTTTAGAAAAATACTTTCCTGTAGGTAGGACCCATGAAGCACAGGAAGCGATTACCCACTTTCGAGAATTGCCCAGTAAGGAATTCCATGACGCGTGGAATAGATTCAATGAAATTCGGTGAAAGTTCCCCCATAACAATTTCGTGGAGCAGGATATCGTGTAACACCCCGTGTTATTTTCCCTTTTTCCAAAAATTATTTTCGATTTATTTTCGTTTGTGACGTCACTTGTTCATGACGTTCTGGTTATTCTTGGTATTTCACATGTAAATTTTTCGCGTTTATGTTTAATGTTGACTGAACGACTTTACAATTTCTCCTTGATGACTTTTTGGATTCTTTGTTACCTACTATGCGGGTTCGTTTCGACAATTGTGTTTAGTGTTTCGACTGGGTGACGACACGTGTTGTTGTTCAATGTTTAAGGTGCCGACTCGATTGTTCCAGTTCCGGCATTTAGTGTTTGTTTACCTTGTAGGTATGTCTCTATAATAGTGTTTATAGTTACGTGATACTTATTAATAGATTGGATTGGGTAGATATTTGTATTTACCTTCCTTGGAGTTTCGGGAGGATCGGACTTGTTGGGTGTTCTGATGATTGAGTTTTTACCCCGTGCCATTTATATCAGCTTATATTATTTATTTGGCATCCCATGGATTTTTGAGTTCGCATTATTTTGTTTAGGGGTTGATCCATTATTTTTTGGGATTAATCATGCTTATATAGATTATTAGTTATAATTATATAGATGTGGGGTTATTTTGTAATTATGGATATTAAGAATGTCCCTTTTGCAATTAAGATGTATATGTATATACAGATGTATATCTGCATGAGATAAAAATGTTGACCAGCTTATTTCTTCTTCCTCTTGACCATGGCTATGGTTTCTTTTCCCCATCGCGAATCCGGCCACGCATGGTCTTCTTCTTTGGCCAGCCTTTCACTGTCGGCGAGAGACAGAGAGAGGGAAGGGGAGGTCACGACTGAAGCGCGACCTGTTCGGTTGGGTCGCTGACTAAGGGCAACGGTGATGGAGAAGAATGATGGTGCAGATGGTGCGGTGGAGGAGAGGAGGAGCTCTAGTGATCGTACGGCAGTGGGCTACCATGGTTGACGTGTGACAGGCCTGTTTATAGCCGGAACTTAGGCCAATTGTTTGGTTGACTTCTCAACCTTCGATGACCTTGATTTTTGGAAGGTAGTTTTTTCTCGAATTCATGTTCGATATACTCGAATTTGAGATTTTTTGGTTGAGCTGTTTGATGAGAATTCGCTATTATAGGTACGAATTTTCATTTGGATTATTTTAGATTTGTCCAAATTTATTAACATATTGCTAATTGGCTTCGTATATATCGTATAGGTCATCGAGGTGGACCTTTTGGTATATTCTAAATTTTATTCGAACGACTTTGGTCGGGGGGGCCCATATTCGGGTGCCAGTACTGTTCACGGTGGGCCCCACTTCAAGCGTGAACATGTTGGGTCAGAATTGCGCATGTGTCTTAGGGAACGAGTCAGAGTATTCGATTCGGTTGCGGACGTGATGGTTTAACGCGTGGCGTGCGTTTTGAGGTGAAAAAAATATTCTCACTTTCGTATCATTTGCTATGGTTTTGGTGTGCGAATCCCGTACTAGCTTATATAGTATTTTAGATATATATATATATATTATATACAAAGGATTAGAAGCGAAGTAGGATATAGAAATTAATTTGAGAAATGAAGTAAATATTTTTCCTGTTAAATTAATACCTATTTGAACTGAATGAGAATAGATGGCCTAGTAACCCCTTGAGATTTAAAGCGGGTTAATAAGATTTGTAAAGTTTGGACGTGAACTTAGAACGTGATATTGGTTTCCCCTGTTGCTTGTGTTTTACGAATTTTAAAACATGTTTGAGGATATGTGAGAGTGAGGGATGTGAAAATTTAAACGTTATTCTACTTTCCCTTATGATTTGTGGATGATTGCTTTAATTGAAATAAAAAGCATGTTTAAAAGAATGAAATTGCATCCTTGTGATTTAAATGTTTTAATTGAGATAAAAGCATGTTAAATGAATGAAAATGTTATCCTTGTGAAATTAAAGGACAACTCGATGATTTGGAACATGAATGGTGCATGAGAAACCATCCTTGTTGATTATTGCTTTAATGAGATTTAGAAGCATGTTGTGGATTATTAGTTATAAGTGTGAAATTGTAAGCATGATAATTTTATTGAGTACAATATATTGCAAATTAGAAAAATAAATATTGTGATGGAACAAGATTGTTATTGAAAACCTGGATACATATTGAGTACATCGTGTAGTGTCAAAATCATGGTGTTGGTATATGCGGGTTGTGTAACCATGTGTAAGTTTGACTTGTGTCGGGTAGTCAAATATTTTCATAAATATGATGAGATACATATTTATGTTGGTGCATGGGTCATTGAGACATAGTGCATATGGAGTTCTCCTTTTGTATTGAGAATTTAATTGGTGTTGGTCTACGTCCGTTTATGTTATTATGCGTGAGTAGACTTGTGTTCAAATTATAAGTCACAACTGGGTTGTGCATCCGTCTTCGGATTTCGAAGTCGCAACTGGGTTGTGCATCCATTTTTGGATTATAAGTCGCAACTGGGTTGTGCATCCCTCTTTGGATTTTAAGTCGTAACTAGGTTGTGCATCTGTCTTCGGATTTTAAGTCGCAATTGGGTTGTGCATCCGTCTTCGGATTTTGAGTCACAACGGGGTTGTGTATTGTGTTTCATTGGTTGAACGGGTGTGCCCTCTTCAATAAACGACTAGGGAACACTTATATCTGTTGACCCTTAGAGTAGGGTGTGTGGTTGTGTGTGTACCATGAGGTTATGTTGAGTCACATTACATTCATGTTCCATTTATGTGATTCCGTTATACATGTAGATCATGATATCATTACATGTGATTTTGGAGCATGCTTATAATGAATATTGATAAATAAATTCATATTTTAATATAATGCTCAACTGAAAGTGGATACGTGAAAACATGATTTAAATACAGTAATTGTTAAAGTATAATGAAATGCAAATTCTTATATTTATGGTTATGTACTTTTATGCCCTTTGAGGGTTAAGTATGTGGGATTAGTGACCTCTTAGAGAGTTGAAGTCAGTGGTGGATTTTAATATCAACTGTGAGTTGAGGCCTTAAACAAGGTGGGTGATGAGATTGTAAACCTAGTTGATTGTGTAGTATCAACGGTAGGTTGAGGCCTTTGAGAAGGCGGGTAATAGTCTTTGTGGTCTTGGTTGTTGCGTAGTGCTGACCAAATAAATGTTTCTTTCACACTTAGAGGAATGTATTATTTCTCATACTTTTGAGGTTATGAGTTGGTTAGACGAGATTATGATTGAACATGTCTGGTTGCATGGAAATGGTCTCTTGATTCTGTTAGTGATGTAGAGAGTTGGTATCAAATGTGAATTTGAGGTTTGAATAAATTGAAAGAGGTATTGATTGAAAGAAGTTATTTCCTTGGTAGCGGTCACTAGTTTCCTCTTTTCAGGATCGTAAGGGATCGAAGTGTTTTTACTAAATACTCGAGGTACTGCAGCTTTACTTTTTGTTTCTTGTGCTTAGCTCATTCTCCTAAGCATTTGTTTCACTCTCCTTTGTATACTAGTATATATTTGTTACTAATATGTCACTCCTTGAGCCGTTGGTTACAACGTGGTGTCGAATATTTTCCTTGTGTTGTCAATTGATTTCATGGGGTTGGAAACGGATGGTTGTGTTCTACGGATCCAATGAGTTGTTTTTCCTTCATTGTCCTCTTGGATATAATAGGAATCATTGAGTTGTTGTTTTGGTTGGTTTGAGAGTATGTTCTCTCGGTATGATTGTTTCATACATCCTTTCATTTTGAGTCTCGGGTATGAGACTTGTTGTTGAGTGCACACACGTAGTGTTGCCTTTCCTCTTCTTTTGGTTTCTTTGTCCGGGTGTTTTCCCTAAACACTTATGGTTTTCTTAACCTTGACATGGTTGTCTCGGTTATCCGTTGGTTAGCATTGGGATATCTTCTCCATTGCTTTGTTTTTTAACCCTTATATGGTCGTTCTTGAGAGTAGTGTTCATGTACTCTCCATGTTTTAATTTGATTAGATTTCCTCACCTATAGTAAGAGCGTTGTTGGTTTGATTGACCTTATTGAGGATAGTATTATGAGATTGATGTGGTAATGCACTTAGTGGTATTGATGAGGCGATATGATTGAGGTGATTTAGTCTTTGAGAGGTAGATCTCCTCTAGGAATGGGATGATGGTTCTTGTATATATATATTATACATATATATATTGATGATGATTATGTTGGTATACAATGACGTGAGTGTTTTCCTTCTTGTGTTCTCGGGGAGTGGGTTATGAGTCTTCATTTGTATTATTTATGGATTCTTTCTCTTGTGGATATTAGAGGTGATTGTGATTCTCTCTTTTTAGATCATTTGGTTAGCGTTGAGAACGCTTGGTGATTAGTCAGTTTGGACGGGGTTATTATGTACTTGGCGTACATTTGTGAGACTAGTGTAGACTACTAGAGTTGGTACTTGGAGTACGAGTCTTAGTTGTACTTTATGAGACTCATGTTATGTACTTATATAAATATATGTATATATCCCCTATATACTTAGATACGGTAGTATATGAGTGTGTGCCTTATGATTCATGGCCGGGATTTGTAGTGTACGATGTATCTTGTAAGATGGTTTAGCGTTACCTAAACAGTCAGAGGATATGATAATTAGGATTTTGGTTTTCCCACTGAGCTTCTTTGCTCACGAATGTTTTATGCCCCTGGTATTCTACACTAGTTTCCAGGAAATGTTTCGACTACGGACAACATGCGGTGAAACAACACTTTACTTTGTTTTCTTCGTTACAGGTTTTGGAGTTGTGCAGGGTGATATGGTTAAGGTTGCAGTGCAACTGGATTGGGGATGATAGTTAACCACTGATTTCCCATTATTAGTCTTTTTACCCATGCTGTATGGGATTGCCATGTATTTTTCGTGGGATCCAGTCTGTTGGCATCGTCCCTATCGGTGTATCTTTTATTTCCTATATTTATTATTTACAGATGTCATTGTATCTCTTCGGCATCGCCATGTGCCATTCTGTATTCTTATTCGAGCATTGTGGCTCTGTAGATTATTGAGGGTTATGTAGAGGTGGAAGTGGTTTTCTTTCCACTACCTCAGCCCTAGTAGACTTATCGAATGTTGGGTTGTGTGCCATTTTGGTTATTGCACTTGTTATGGGCAGGTTTTCTGCTGGCTTACGTTTCTGGGATGTTCCATTTATAAACTGAACTCTGCCGGATTTTTGTTGGATTCCGTTGTGTATTTATATCAATCATTTGGGTATGGAATATGCCACTTTATTCATTATTCCATATGTTTTAATCGTTATTGATATTTATAGTTGCTCGCTCATTTTATGGATCACACCCCGATGTCCTTGGATATTCCGGTTTGGGAGTCTTTTGATTTTAGGGGCGTGACACATCGTGCGGAACTTCTATCTTGGATTGGGATCCGAGCATAAAAAATTTATTGCTGTAGCAGTAAGAGGTAAGTTCGCACTTACGCTGGAACAAGAACTTTTGCATATGTTTGACAGTATGAGCGATTATTCGATTCAACATGAATTTGAGATGCGTGCGCGGAATGGACATGAAGGAAGATCTGAGAAAACATTTGTCATTGATAGAGGGGATAACTATGATGATGTCAGAGAATCGGTGACTGTATTAGGAGAAAATATGTTCATCAATCTTACACAGTCAACCCCGAGAGAGGTTTTAGCAATAGGACTAGATTTTCCTAAAAATGAGTAATAGGGCAATATGATAGTTGCCACTGATGCAAATGTAGCCTGGATCTAATCATTTTCCACTTAAAAAATCAATATAATCATTTTCATGTAGCTATCTAATCGATGAACTCTCATTCCCAATCCATTGCTAAGATAGAAACCAAATAGGGTAACTAGCTAATGCGGTGAATAGGCTTGAAAAGGAAATATTGCCTAGACAACCAATGTTTAATCTAAAGAGTCAACAAGTATTGGAGCGTGGTTCATTTGTTGAGCATAATTATGAGACGGTCCAAGCCATTACGACTCTGAGAAGTGGAAATGAGGTGGAGAATAGGGTTGAGCAGCACTTTCAGGAGAGGACGAACAAGCAAAAGGCAATTGAAGAGTTCAAAAAGATCAACCCCAATAGGAGGAAGAACAGGATGAGACAATAACAGAAGAGCCAGATAGGGCAGACTAAGAAGAGGCAGCACCTTACCCTCAACATCTTCGAGAATCGACTTCGTATGGCAAGCATAAGGAGAATGACATGTTGGACACATTTCGACAAGTCAAGATCAATATACCTCTCTTAGACATCATAGCCCAAATTCCACCCTATGCGAAATTTTTGAAGAACCTCTATACGCAGAAAAGAAAAAGTAGAACTAACGTCCCGAATAAGATTTTGTTGACTGAACAAGTGAGTTCGATCTTACTAAGTGATACTCCACCTAAAAGGAAAGATCCCAGTTCTCCCTGATGTTCCGTCGGGGTGGCTAAAAATATATGTTAAAAATAGCCCCTTATGACGGTCTAGGTTTTACCTATCAGCAAGTGCACGAGTCAATTATAGTATAAAACGGCTTGTTATAGGGAATGTCGAAGCCACAAGGACTTGGTTATTCACTTCAACATTTTAAAACTATTGAATTATGGTTTTAAAAAAGTGTTTGATTTGATTTTTAAGAAATTAAACTAAATTAACTAAAACATAATTTAAATGATAGTTATGATTCAAGAAAGATAAAATTAGGGTTTTCATCGCTCCAGCACTAACCGCATAATATAACTTTCAATTTGCATAATTGTAAGAAGGAAGATCTATTCCCATGAATCAGAATGTACCACAAATAGTCGAATACATTCCCAAAAACAATACCATCAACCGGGTTCGCTACAACCCATCTCCGGACAGAGTGTATCTAGTGCATGTTATTTACGCTACTTTAATCTACTCCTAAAATATGAAATAAAACTAAAGCATGTCTATGATACCTTGCCGAGGCATAGCCTGTGTAAATCTAGGCTCTTAAGTGTTAAAAACCATTATTGTAGAAAATCACAATTTGTTTAGAATAATCATGATCGTGTAAGTAAGTATATTCATTCAATCTAAGACATATACAAACCTGTGTCAAGAATAAAACCGTTCACTCATCTACAATAATCATCATGGTATAGGCTCAACTTTCCCTTCATTACAATTGAATACAAATAATAAAAGCTACATTACTTGGCTAGGGTTTTACTAGAAAATCCTAGATACCGGTTTAGCCGTTCATGGTTGAAAAAGACTACACTGTTGATGTAGAATCAGCCGCCATGATTATCTGCTATGAATCTCTCGGTCTTCTATGGCTTCTCCTTTTCAAAATAAATATAATTCCAGAGGCTGCTCTGAAATTTCAACGTATGAAAAAGCTCTCCCTTCAACTGATGTGAAGTTCGGAAAGGCCAAGGGAAACCCTAATGGTTTCCCTTTTTGGTCATTTTACAGAAAAAATCATAAAAACCCTATACTCAGATATATATGTGTGTGTTTGCACGTGTATTGAGGTATCAAGTCGTAGCCGCCACCAGGAGAACAAGTCAAGGATAAAATGGACTTTTCAGCATTTTAAAATCGTTAGACAAATATGTGTGGCCCGTAGAGACCCTACGCACATCGCGTACACAGGGACTACAGGCGGCGCGTAGCTTCCTCTATAGGTGGCGTGTAGCACCTTCTGCAAGGTTCAAAGGTAGTCCATCAAAACAGCCTTTTCTAGCCACTTTTAGCTACTGAGTCCGTAGGTGGTCCGTAGTATTTTTCATGGAAACCACTTTTATTGGTAGTTGCATCATTTGGACCTCCTCGACTTCATTATAATGATTCTTGAAGTTGCGGCTCGAAAAAATACCATTTCTGCCCTCCGGGAACCACTTTTCTCTTGAAAACACTTCTTTAGCTCTCCTCTTTAATAGAAATGAGCATTTCTCTAGCTAATTCACTAAAGTTAGCTATTTTTCTTCATTAAGCTCCTGAAACACGCTTAAACACACAAATGGCATAAAAATACCAAATAACATAATGAAAAGACGTAACAAATGCAAGATAGGGGCTTAAAATGGACAATATTGAACACCTATCACACCCCAAACTTACATATTGCTAGTTCCTTAGCAATGAATTCAGAAAAACTGTATAAACCTACCCCATGATGATTTTTTTTCTAGCTAACCTATACTAATCTACACTACTTCCTTGTTTTCGTAAAGGTCAACGATTACACTTAGCATATGTAATAAGCCTTTTAAACCCCTCGGTAATACTGAATGGACGACTAAAGTCTCTTGAGGGTTAGATATATTACCCACAACTTCTCCATTCTTTATAATCACGCATTCATGAGTTCACACATTCATCAACTAAGTCATAATATAATACATAAGACAATATAGATGCAAATATTCCCAGTCACTACCGAACAATAACTATCTCTAGCTTTGTATCATGAATGGTTCTCACTTAAGTGCATTACTTCGTTACTCTCTACTCCCAATCCGGACAACCCCCCGTGTTTTATGAACATTATACCATGGTATTTCAATTCCTCTTCTCCTACTTCATTGATCAAACTTTGCCATTTTGTTTTCATAAAAACTCATCTTTCCATCTTTCCACTTGTCATCCTTTTTTGTCTTTCTAACCTCCGGACTTTCCAGCGAGGATTTTTAGTCTCGACCAACTGGGCCTGAGTTTCTTTAATAGGATTTATGCTCATTAGGTTTCTCTCATTTTTAGGCGAACAATGATATTGGTGATACCAAGGTCCGATTACTTAGTTCGAAGAACTACTTTTGCATTTTGTTTCTCAAAATAATTTTTAACTTTCTCCATTTCAATCATAACATCTTCCCTTCTCCCCTTTTATTTTGGCAAAATTATTATTTCAACTATATAGTTAAATATTAACTGTTTCTTCCATAGTGAATGTGTGTTTGTGCTTAAAGGTCAAGATCAACCTTTTCGGTTTTAATTTCACTAATTCACTCACCCATGTAAAATGACATCACTTTCACTCAGCTCAATCCAATCATTACTCTCATGAATGGGAATATCACAACATATACTACTCATGCATCATAAATACAAACTCAGTCAACTTGTAATGCAAAACAATCATGCGTGAAAACAAAAAAAATTATTCCAATTTTTAAAAAAAAAAAAAAAAATCAAAATTTTCATTTCTACACTATACCCTCTCCCCCAAACTTAAAATAAATCATGTCCTTATGGTTCACAATAGAAAGGATAAAATACAGTTACCCTTGAGGCGTACTTCCGAAATAACAATGTACCACTTGATCTCCTCCCCCAAACTTGATTTGGATCACCTGTAAATATGTTCAACAAAACACACATACCCAATATCATAGCAAGGGAAAAGAAATTGCATAAAAAATATCCGCAAATCATCAATCATATTGCTCAAGGAATGGAGAATTTTATTAAAATAAATGACAAAGATTTGGCCTTAAGGGCCTACAATCCCTATGAATTTAAATTGCAAAGACATTGCCTTAAGGGACAACCGTCTCTAGGAATTGAAATTGCACCCTATCTACTAAAATAAAATAAAATCCTACTCCTACATCCTAGTCCTCCTCCTAATCTCTCTCAGCACGTGGCATCTGTCCTAAAATACTATGGAGATCGGATGTCTTCTCCAATCGAATAAAATCCTCTTCTGGATATTCCTTTGTGAATTTCCAACGTACTTCACCCATATATTCCAATCGCTCACCCAACTGATGCTCAATGATCTTCGATATCAAAAATGGGTATGGGAGATAGTACTCCATCAAATCCCTGCTTCGCAATTTCCTACGCACAATCCTTTGAACCGTCAGAATATGAACCAATATCACTGTCGGAATCGACACCCAATATCCTTTAGACATAGCATATATCAACTTAATGTACAAGTATCCCCTCCAACTTGTCTTATGGCTCTGACGGACTTGAGCAGCAAGCACACAATCCAAATAAAGCAATTCCTTTTTAAAAAAAACTTCTCAATACTTGTTTCTCCTACTTTAGGAACATGCATGACGTATATCTCTATAATCATCTCCTCATCTGTTTGTGGCCATCTTGACGGGATTTCTTTAAACTTGCCCTTCAATTGAGTCGGACATTCCTCAGGGATCTTCCATGCCTTGGCAATCAATCTCCTGCTTATCTCTATAGGATCACTTATGTCAATCACTCGAGCTTTTAGTACCTCAGCCCTTGGCGGTCCCTTAATCCACATCTTCTTATAAAATTTTCGAACCAACCTAGGATACACTTTTTGTCCGGTCGGGCACTCTAAATTGCTCAATCCTAGTTGACTTAGGATTTCCTTCCCAAGTGCAGTCAATAACTCGTTCATTATTTTTGAATAAAAATTCAACTCAAATTGCATTATGTACATTGTAAACGTAATAGATGTGAGTCTTTTCCTCTTTCTACTTGTAGCTCCTCTATTTGTACTCACCTCCCCAATCTCCATATCTCCATCCTCGAGCAAGATATCTTCTTCAATGAATTATTCAGGATCAGATTCGATCTCATAATCACTCTCTAAACGCTCACCATCAAGATTATTCAAGGAAAGAGAAGAAGGAATAGAGTAAGAGGAACTAGCCATCTTGCACAAGTTCTTGTGTGAATTATGAATTGTGTCTCTCAATGGGTGTATTTATAGATGGATATACCAGATTCATGGAGGAAAAGGATTTAAAATCCTTGTTTAAATTGGATAGTGGAAATAACTAACAACCCATATTTAACTTGTATTCCAATTCCAATTCCCACTCAAACAAGGATTACTCTACAAACCCCTAATTGAATCCTAAAAATGTCTAAAAATACCCTAAAATAATTCATAATATAGTATAAGTATAAAACAAGCCGAAAAAACCCTCAAATTAGCCAAATTTAGAATTTCATGTATAACCCTATGCATGGCCCCTACATGTGGCACGTAGGGGAGCTACGCACGGCGCGTAGCTCCAAACGTAGGCTTAGCTTAAATGTTTAAGTTTTTTTTTTCAACCCGACATACTCACGTTCCAACATCGTTCTCCAATAACAAACTGCACTATCTTCTCCAAGATATTCTTTACTTCCCTGTTCAAAACCTCCACTTGTCTTTATGACTAGGTGTGATATGGTGTACCAATCCTATGATTGACGTCATACTTCTGACACAGACCACCGAGAAAATGGTTATCAAAGTGCTTTCCGCCATCATTCATTATCACCTGTGGCACACCAAATCTTGCAAAAATGTTCAATTTCATAAATTCATCTACCACTTCATGATCAGCATGTATCGTAGTTATCGTTTCTACCCATTTCGAAACATAATCAACCCCCATGAGTATGTAATCCCTCCCTCTTATCCACTTTTGGAAATGGTCCCATGAAATCAATCCACCATACATCAAACAATTCCACAATCAGAATCGAGGTTAGAGGCATCATATCACGTCGAGATATGGATCCCAACTTTTGGCATCACAAACACACCTTATAGTACTCAAAAGCATCTTTGAATATAGTTGGCCAGTATAGCCCATTTTGCAGCACCTTATGGCCTATCTTTTGAGCTCCAAAATGCCCTCCACATTCTAGCATTTGGAAAAACGTCAAAATACTTTGCACCTCACTTTCAAGGACACACTTTCTTATTATTTGATCAGCACAATACTTGTATAATCACGGATTATCCTAGATATAAAATTTAACCTGGCTGAAGAATCGATCTCTTTCATTCTTAGAATAACCTTTTGGAATCTGACCAGTGGCTTTATAATTGACAATGTAAGCATACCACGGTATCTGTTCCACAACAGCCACATTAAATAAATGTTCATCCGAGAAAGAATCCTTAAGAGGACTAGCTTCCTTTGTAGACTCAACAATAATCCTCGATAAATGGTCAGCAACAACATTTTCCGGACCTTTTTTATCTTTAATCTCCAAATCAAATTCTTACAACAACAAAATCCACCTAATCAGCTTGGGTTTAGAATCTTTCTTCGTTAGCACATGATCCAAATAAACTACTACCTTAGTACCCAATAAGTATGATCGAGATTTGTCCAAGGCAAACACAACCGTCATTAACTCCTTCTCTGTGGTTGTATAGTTGATCTGCGCATCCTTCAAAGTTTTGGTGGCATAGTACACCGCATATGGCAACTTCTCCTTTCTCTAACCTAATACTACACCTACGGCATAGTCCAAACATCACATCAACTCAAATGGCAGAGACCAGTCCGGTGGACAAATGATTGGGGTTGTTGAGAGTTGAGTACACAGCTCCTCAAAAGCATGGAGATACTCTTCATCAAAGACAAAGGTCACATCATTAGCCAATAAGTTGCACAGTGGCCGGAGAATTTTACTAAAATCCTTTGACGTTACCTAGACGATCAATGAAAATAGCTTAGATGGGGGGTGAATAGACTTTTGTGGATATATTGATAAATTAATATTAATTATGGAAAAGTCAATTTTAATGCAATTCTCTTTCAAGATAAATCATGCAAAGATAAATCTAAGTGCATAAAATAAAGCAATAGAGACACACAATATTTTTACGTGGAAAATCTTGGAAAGACTCCAACTAAAAACTACGGATACGCTCGGGTATCGATGTACTATGAATCAAAGAATTTATACAGACTTTATGAAAACAGTACTTACAACCGATGTAATATGTTGTTCTTCACTCAACGTTTGAAAGTCTAGATTTACTCGCGTTCCACGAAGCTCTTGCTCCGCTTCGTACTTTGACAACCCTATTTCTAAACAGATCAAATAACCACGAAGCCTCCTGTTTCGATCTCCACACTCAGACGACTCTATTTCTCAAACGGTTCTAAGTAACCACGTTGCACAAGGTGGTGTGTTGATTTTTCAGCAACTAGGACATTCAATTATGCATAGAGATCTTCGATGTAGAAGTACAATTGAACAAACCTTAATTAAGAGAGAATAAAAATATCTTCACTCAATTATTTTTTTCTCTCTATCTCTATCTCTGTAGAAGAATATGAATGATATAAAAACTGTAGAGATCTCTCAAAAAACCACCCATCAATTTTGTAGAGGCTTCTCCTATTTATAGAGTAGGAAACCCTAGTTTTGAGATAACTTGTTCCCCACTATGATTAGGATTCCTTCTTTGTGTCAAACCCTTCCAATTAGGAGTGAAATTGACTTATATTGATATATAAACATGTATATAGGTTAATAAGTTGGAGCCACATCATCAAACTTCAAGTTGGGGTCAAATTCGACAATTCATGAAATCTGCAAAAAATACCTTCCCAGGCACCTACGCCTTAGGAGTAGCTACGCCTTAGGCGTAACCCTTGAGCGTGGATGCGGCAGAACACTGAGCATACCCTTGAGAGTAGTTTTGCACTTTCTAGCCATTTTTAGGTTTTGTAAGACGTAGGCTTGAGCGTAGATACTTTATGAAAACCATTTTTCTTTGTAACTATGCCAAAATGACCATCTTGATTCCAATAGACTATTTTGCTTTAGGTGACGGCTTCGAAAAATATCAATTTTGCCCTCCGGGAAACATTTTTACTCAATACGCTCACTTTTCACTTCACTTGTATTCTTCACTACTTCAATATTTGATTTTGCCTTTGTCGATACTTGTAGATGTCATTTGAAATCAAAATAACATATCTAACACTCAACATGGTTATTGTCTAGAACATGCCATAAATAAACAATACTCAAAAGTGTTGTTACAATCTCCCCCGTAGCATCTCTGAGACAAAAATATGTTTTACAATATAGTCTCACAAATAACAACATAACATCTATACCTATGAACACACACCAATAAACATAGATATAAACTGTCACATTGCTTTCATAATGGTCTACCAATCTTGTAATCATAACACTGAATAAACCATTAAACGAAAGTGTGGAAAATAGATATAAAATGATCATAAGAAAAACACAATATCCATGTAAACATAGTGATTATAAAATACTCACTCTTTGTCCCTTACTCAATATTTCTCCCCCTAAAACCATTACTCCCCCTTACTCAATACTTCTCCCCCTAAAACCATTACTCCCCCTTTTTGTCACTGAAATGACAAGGAACAATAAAAACAATCAAAGCACATAAGAGAAATAAGGGAAAACCTCAAGATTAAAACATAGGGAAATTATCACAGAGGATACTCTAGAGAATCTAAGCCAAACATTAAATACTAAGATAAAGTACTCTATAAGATTCTTCAGATTCCTGAGTAACATAAATCTCTACAATGCATGAACTTAATACTAATGCATGAATGCAAAAACAAAAAAAAAACAAAAAATTGTTCTTAGAAACATGTGAGCAGGGCAGGAGAGACAATGAACTAATCATTAACATATCATATTCGCATATTTGACTTAGCTCTTATACACATGATAGTGAAGAAAATTAGCACACGTACCTTGTAGTCATAAGCAGTCACAAGACAAGTTTTACATAGCATTTTCGTACATGAAAAATATTCAGGTGCAAGTAAACAACTAAGATGAAACCAATACATGCTAATTCTAACAATCTCCTCACTAATCGTGATGATACTTCAGTTCAAAACCCACACTAGAAGTCAAATATTTAATTTGGACCTTATTACTTTAACAAAAAATAATCCATTGTCACAC
Organism: Cornus suecica; assembly: GCA_963922005.1. NCBI lineage: Eukaryota > Viridiplantae > Streptophyta > Magnoliopsida > Cornales > Cornaceae > Cornus > Cornus suecica. The sequence goes on along the minus strand of OY998245.1, from coordinate 35,504,831 downwards.
AATTTATTCTTTTCACCTTTTCAACTTTTTCCACCATATCCCTTTTTATCTTTCTAACCTCTGGACTTTCCAACGAGGATTTTTAGTCCCGACCAATTGTGCCCGAGCTTCTTCCATGGGATATATGCTCATTAGTCTTCTCCCCTTTTTATGTGAACACTCAATGGTTACTGAGGCAAGAGGCCCGGTTACTCATATCGAATAACTACTTTTTACATTTTTATATTTTAAATATCTCATAATTTCCTCCTTCAACATCACCACAACATTCATAAGCATGCAAAAGGTATTCAAAAGCATAGATCAATCTAGCATAACTCATGAACCTACATATCACTTCAAATTAGATGAAAAAGACTAAAAGTCTCAACAAGTATTACAATCATCTCCGAAGTAAAACAAGCACCTAAGTTTAATGAGTTCTAAAAATAATACTTAAACATGTCAAGTGAATAACTCATAACATCAGGTCACACTAACGACTCCAATTCTCATAAGCATAATAAGAAAAGTAAATATGAGAATATAGTGAAATATGACAACCATTTGTACCATTAACCAAGTTCACATGCTAAGAATTTTATTTAAAAATTTTTATCATCTTTGTCATAATAATTCATGCATGATCAGTTCTATTAGTTGCAAAACATGATGCATATATATATATAAAAAAAATAAGAAAAAATAAAAACATAAACATACAAATAATACAAAATGCACGATAATGTATCAATTCTAGGATAAAAGATAATGTAATATAATCCTAGAATGATACAAATGAAGACATCTATCCTAATGATAACATGCCACTAGAGTTTCTAAGATGCACATGCTTTTTAAAATCTAATGGTTTTGTAGAGATGTCTGTCAACTGAGAAGTTGTGGATATAAACTCAAAACCTTTCTCAATACAAAATTTAGGAAATATGCAATGTCGATTATTAAATGTACGTACACCTTCCATAAGACAATTTCCAAAAGAGTCATTAATAATGCATTTATCACGACTGAAATTGACATACTGATAATCATTGCATATCTGGCTAATGGTAAGCAAATTAGCCTTTAGGCTCTTATCACAATCAACATGTTCTAGTCTAGGTAGACCGGAAGAAACAATGGTGCATTTTCCTAAAACTTTAGATTTTTTTTTCATCAAAAGAACCATTCTTACCATCACTATCCTTGAGATTATAAACCAATGACTTATCTTCTATCATTTGCCTAAAGGATTCACTATCTAAACACAGGGAACTAGAGCCACATGCTCTAAGTTTAGTATGAGCCTTACAATAATGTAACTCACCTTTTCTAACCCATGTTTATCTAATCTTAGGTGTTTTACTTGCATGGTTAGACAAATTCTTTATATCTTTACTCAAAACCCTAATTTGATCTTCAACATTGGGTCTTTTCTGAGTTTCAGATTTCCTCTTAGATTTCAAAGTCTTTCCTTTTAACTTTGAACACAAAGGTCGAATATGACCCTTCACTCCACAATGATGGCATATTGGAACAAACTTTTGAAGACTATGATCAAAACTCTTATGATATCTAGAGGTAAACGGAGAATTAATCTCAACCGATTTTTTGACATAAGATTTAACATTATGATTCTTATCAAGATTACCTTTAGAAGTACAAGATGTTACTTGGGATCCCTTAACAAAAGTAGTTTTGGGAACATCATCAGACTTATGGGTTACTCCTTTGAATCCTAACCCCTTTAAATTTCCCGCAAATTTTCCTACGCTCAACATATGATCAAGCTTAAGAGTTCTACTAGACCATCTCTGAATAGTTGAGTTAGCATCTTCCAAATTCTTCTCCAAATCTCTAATCTTCACAGATTTCTCAAATAAATCAGATCTTGCAACTATTAGTTCCTTATTGAGATCTTTTACACTCTTTAAAACCTCATTTCTTTCTTTTTCATACTTTCTCAACCTTTCAATCCATCCAGACTTATCAGTCATGTGTTTATTAAAGTCATGGGTAATGTTGGTTAATTCTTCTCTTAAGGATTCTTTTTCCTTGTCAACATTTTTAAATCTACCAATAGATTTTGAAAAAACTTTGCTAAGATGAGTGTACTTATCATTCAATTTATTTTAGTTAGCTTGAAGCGAATCATCACAATCATCATCACCCTCATTATTTAACCTATAACCTATAGGGGGGCTATCAAGGAAACCTCATTCACAAAGAAATTTCATCATCTAATTTTAAGATCTAACCCTAAGTAGTTAACCTAAATCGGGGCAACCACGCTCTGATACCAATTGAAATTACCTAGACGATCAATGAAAATAGCCTAGAGGGAGAGTGAATAGGTTTTTTGTGGATTTATTGACAAATTAATATTAATTGGGGAAAAGTCAATTTTAATCCAATTCTCTTTAAAGAAAAATCATACAAAGATAAATCTAAGTGCAGAAAATAAAGCAATAGAGACACACAATATTTTTACTTGAAAAACCTTAGAAAGACTCCAACTAAAAACCACGAATACACTCGGGAATCGATACACTATGAATTAGAGAATTTGTACAGATTCTATGAAAATAGTACTTACAAGTGATGTAATCTGTTGTTCTTCACTCGACGTCTGAAAGTCTAGATTCACTCGCACTCCACGAAGCTCTCGCTCTTCTCCGTACTCTGATGGCTCTGTTTCTCAAAAGATCAAATAACCACGAAGCCTCGTGCTCCGATCTCTGCACTCATATCGCTTTGTTTCTCAAACGGATCTGAGCAACCACATTGCACAAGGTGGTGTGTTGATTTTCCAGCAACTAGGTCATTCAATTGTGCATAAAGATCTTCGATGTAGAAGCACAATTGAACAAACACTAATTAAGAGAGAATAAGAATATCTTCACTCAATGATTTTCTCTCTATATCTCTATCTCTGTAGAAGAATATGAACGATATAAAAACTACAGAGATCTCTCAAAAAACCACATATCAATTCTGTAGAGGCTTCTCCTATTTATTGAGTAGGAAACCCTAGTTTTGAGATAACTTGTTCCCCACTTTGATTAGGATTCCTTCTTTGTGTCAAACACATCCAATTAGGAGTGAAACTGACTTATATTGATATACAAACATGTATATAGGTCAATAAGTCGTAGCCACATCATCAAACTTCAAGTCGGGGTCAAATTCGATAATTCATGAAATCTGCAAAAAATCCCTCGCCAAGCACCTACACCTTAGGCGTAACCCTTAAGCGTAGATGCGGTAGAACAATGAGCATACCCTTACGAGTAGTTTTTAACTTTCTAGCCATTTTTAGGTTTTGTAGGACGTAGGCTTGAGCATAGATACTTTATGAAAACCATTTTTCTCTGCAACTGTGTCAAAATGACCGTCTTGATCCAAGAGAGTTTTACTTTAGGAGACGGCTTCAAAAAATGTCATTTTTGCTCTTCGGAAGATATTTTTACTCAATACGCTCACTTTTGCACTTCACTTGTATTATTCACTACTTCAATGCTTGATTTTGCCTTTGTCGATACTTGTAAATGTCGTTTGAAAGCAAAACGACCTATCTAACACTCAAGATGGTTATTGTCTAGAACATGCCATAAATAAAAAATACTCAAAAGTGTTCTTACATCCTTGATAAATCATCTGTAGAACCCGGCATGGCTGAAGAAAGATTGTATCTATTTAACAGACGTGGGAGGAGGTAATTTCGAAATCAATTCAACTTTTGCCTTGTCAACCTCAACCCCCTTTTTTGATATAATGTGGCTAAGTACTATCCCCTCTTAAACCATAAAATGGCTCTTTTTCTAACTTAGAATTAAATTCGTTTCCTTGTATCTCTTAAGCACGAGTGCCAGATGTTTTAAATAGTCTTCAAAGGTTGCCCCAAAAACTAAAAAATCATCCATAAACATTTCCAAGAACGTCTCCACCATATCAGAGAATATAGACAGCATACACCTCTGGAATGTAGCTGGCACATTACATAAACCAAAAGGCATCCGTCTATATGGTCGTGCATTGTGGAATCGGCTCTCCTTTTGAGTTAGGTACAACTGTGATGCCTGACTTCTTTGGCACCAACTTAGTAGGACTCACCCATGTACTGTCAAATATGGGATAAATAATACCCGCATCTAGCAGCTTTACCACCTCCTTCATCACCACTTCCTTCATGTTCGGATTCAGTCTCCATTGCATCTCTCTAGATGGTTTTGCATCCTCCTCTAGATGTATGTGATGCATACAAATTGAGGGGTCTATTCCTTTCAAATCAGCAAAGCTCCATCCTATTGCCTCCTTATTGTCACTCAAAACATGGACCAGACTCGATTCATGTTCTTCTGTCATCTTTGATGATATGATCACATGAAGAGTTTTATCGGGTCCTAAAAAGACATATTTAAGCTTTTCGGGCAATTCCTTCAGCTCTAAAGTATGAGTTATTAAAGACGGAACTGGTGGTGTATTCAAGATAGTAGGAAGCGGCTCAATCAGCACTTTCCATGGCTGTCAATATAATGCGATCTCCAATGCAGCAATGCCTGCATAGTTCTCACTCCTCTACTCTTTCCAATCCTCTGGTTCATCATCTAATCTTACTCTAATGAGAAAAGACTCTATCTCATCCTTTTCCAAGATTCTCGATGCAAATTTTTCTATAATCTCCTCAATCTCATCAACCTCATCAATTCGAAAATAGTCAACTGACTTAGGAAGTTGGTGATTGGCGTCAAATACATTTATCTGCACCTTCATATTTCCGAATGACAGCACCATAGCCCCTGTTATGCAGTTAATACATGCATTAGTCGTGGCCAAGAACGGTCTTCCTAAAATCATAGGGATGTGCTTGTTGGAATCATGGATAGTCTCTGTATCGAGAATTATAAAGTTTACCAGAAAGTAGAACTTGTCCACTTGAACAATAACGTCCTCCAAAATTCCTCTTGCTTGCTTGATTGACCGATCAGCAAGTTGGAGCACTACAGATGGAGGATTGAGCTCTCCCAACCCTAGTTGTTGGTAAACTGAATAAGGAAGCACGTTCACACTTGCACCTAGATAAAGAAGAGGTCGACCAATTTCCTGATCGCCGATAATGCAAGGAATAGTAAGAGCATTGGGATCTTTTCTCTTCGGTGGTGTGTTGCTTAAAAACAATGAACTTACTTGCTCAGTTAGCAAGATTTTCTTTGGGAACTTCGCTCTGCTCTTCCGTTTTTGGGTATAGAGGTCCTTCAAGAATTTAGCATAGGGAGGAATTTGGGCAATTATGTCCAAAAGAGGTAAATTGATCCTAACTTGCCGAAAAGTCTCCAGCATATCAAATGATTTCTGCTTACCATGTTTAGTTAGCTCTCTCAGACATTGAGGAAATGGCATTGCTTCCTCGTAACTCGCCCTTTCTGGTTCATCTAGTAACGTTTGATCTATATCTTCCTCCACTTGAGGTTGATGTTTCCGCACTTTCTTCGCAGACTTTTCCACTGCCTTTCTCTTACTCACCCTCTCTTCGTGTTGTTCCTCAACCTTATTTTCTATCTCCATCGATTAAATCGAAAGGCTAGGAATCATCTTCTCCTATGCCGACACTACTACAACTAATATCTAAAGGGTAGGATATTAGATCTAGTTGATTGGCTGGGAAATATTTAACGGGAAGAGATAGCACTGGCGAGTGACTTCAGTCGATAACAAATCAAGTAGTGCTTTATAGGTGACAGAATAGGGAAGGTCAGCTTACTATAACTGGACCGTCTCATGCGGATTTTGAGCAAAAGATCCGATCTCCAATGCTTACTTAAGCCTTGGCTTGACTATAAGTTGACTGGGCAATCTCCCTTCATCCCGCATGTTCATCGAATTACACACCTGACCCACCTGCACCTCCAGCTTTGCAATTGCTTGAGTATTAGCACCTAACTGGTTCTGAATGGATAGCAAAGTCCTGTCCAAGTTAGTAAAATCATACGTCGACAATGGTGTTGTGGTGGAGTCTGACTCGTTTAAGGTTGGGGTTGGAAATTTAGTTGGGATTGATAATTGAAAGATCGATTTCCTTGAGAGTTAGATTGGAAATTTTGAGTCATGATTTGTGGTTGCAAATTGAATGATTGTTGACTCGGATGAAAATTTGTTGGAGGATTTTCCACATTCTGAGAATGGTACGAGAGATGTGGATGATTTTGTTAGTTCAAATTATAAGTATTGGAAAAATGAGTATTATTTGAACTGGTTCATGCCGCATTAGCATCAGCGGTAACAAACTCAATACCCTGACACTCATTTTGGTGAAAATTTGGACCTACTACTAAGAACTCTCTCGGGGTTGACTATGTAAGATTAATGAACTTATCAACCCTCTCCCCTAACACTGCTACCGATTCTCTAACATCATCGTGGTTATCGCTTCTATCAATGACAAATGTTTGTCAGGTCTTCTTCCACGTCCATTCCGCGCACGCATTTCCGATTCATTTTAAATTGAATTATCGTTCACACTGTCAAATATATCCAAAAGTTCTTTTGCTGGTGTAAGTGCGAACTTGTCTCCTACTGCTGCATCAATCAAAGTTTTGTGCTCATATCCCAATCCAAGATAGAAGTTCCGCATAATGTCCTGCCCCACGAACTTGTGATGGGGGCACTTTCGCAGAATCTCATTGAATCTATCCCATACGTCATGGAATTCCTCCCGAGCAATTCTTGAAAGTGGGTAATCGCTTCATGTGCTTCATGGGTCCTACCTACGAGAAAATAATTTTCTAAAAATTCAGTTTATAAGGAGTCCTAATCTCTTTTAATAGCTTTATCTAGAATGACATAACATCGTTTAAAATTCTCTCTCAACGAAAAAGGAAATAAACGCACACGTAAACCATTTGCACTCCTATTCTCAATTCTGACTGTAGATGCCATTTTTAAGAAATCATTGATATGATGGTACGGGTCTTCTGTCCTAAGTCCAAAATACTTTGGGAGTGCACTAATGATACTAGATCTGATCTCAAAGTGTTTGACTCCATCTTCCTCTGAAAATTCAGCATACGATTCATACATGAACGATGCATAATATCCCTTCAAAGATGTGGCTGGTGCCTTTCGCGCATTGGCATTCTGGTCAGCCATCTCTTCTTACTCCAACTATCAATGATGTTCTTCTTCCTTTGCTCGATGATTTCGATGAAACATTCGTTCGATCTCAGGATCAAAGGGTACTAACGCAGTATTAGGGTCAAAAAGGGATCTCCTATTGATCATGCACTAGGCAAAAAATTTATTTTCCTTTATTTTTATTTTTGAAAACACAATTAAACTACTTCTAAATCACTCTAAATATTAACAGAAAATAATGCTAAAACTAAGTGTGAAATTAAGCTATTATAAAACTCACAAGAGGTCCGTCGACGCAACTTCACACTGCTCTGTTATCTCCCTTTATGCTTTCAGAATAACTATCAATCACACAAAAATTCTAACTTTAGATACACTACAATAACGCAATATCACTATACTACTAAAATTGTGAATAATGCCAAGTCCCCCGCAACAGTGTCAAAAACTTAATGTCCTATCGGGGTGGCTAAAAATATGTTAAAAATAGCCCCTTGCGATGGTCTAGGTTTTACCTATCCGCAAGCGCATTAGTCAATTGTAGTATAAAACGGCTTGTGATAGGGAATGTCGAACCCACGAGGACTTGGTTATTCACTTCAGCAGTTTAAAGATATTGAATTATAGTTTTGAAAAAGTGTTTGATTTGATTTTTGAGAAATTAAACTAAATTAAGTAAAACATAATTTAAATGATAGTTATGATTCAAGAGAGAGAAAACTAAGGTTTTCATCACTCCACCACTAACCGCATAATATAACTTTCAATTTGTACAATTGTAAGAAGGGCAAACTATTCCCATGAATCATAATGTACCGCAAATAGTCGAATACATTCTCAAAAAGAATACCATCAACCGGGTTCGCTACAACCCATCTCCGAACAGAGTGTATCTAGTGCATTCTATTTACGCTACTTTAATCTACTCCTAAAACATGAAACAAAACTAAAGCATGTCTATGATACCTCGCCGAGGCATGGCCTGTGTAAACCTAGGATCTCAAGTGTTAAGAACCATTATTGTAGAAAATCACAATTTGTTTAGAATAATCATGATTGTGTAAACAAGTATACTCATTCAATCTAAGATAAGAATTTCTGAATAAATATACAAACTTGTGTCAAGAATAAAACAGTTCACTCATCTATAATAATCATCATGGTATAGTCTCAGCTTCCCCTTCATTACAACTGAATACAAATAATAAAAGCTACATTACTTAGCTAGGGTTTTGCTAGAAAATCCTATATACCAATTTAGCCGCTCATGGTTGAAAGAGACATCACTGTTGATGTAGAATCAGCCACCATGGTTGTTTGCTCTGGATCTCTCGATCTTCTATGGCTTCTCCTCTTCAAAATAAATATAACTCCAGATGCTGCTCTGAAATTTCAACGTATGAAAAAGCTCTCCCTTCAACTGATGTGAAGTTCGGTATTTATAAGCAAAGGCCAAAGGAAACCCTAATGGTTGCCCTTTTTGGTCATTTTACATAAAAACTAATAAAAACCCTATACTCTTATATATAAATATATATGTGTATTTGCACATGTATTGAGGTATCAAGTCGTAGTCGCCACCAGAAGAACAAGTCGGGGACAAAATGAACTTTTTCGTATCTTAAAATCGCCAGACAAATACGCGTGGCCCGTAGAGACCCTATGCGCGTCGCATACACAAGGACTACAGGTGGCACATAGCTTCCTCTACGAGTAACGCGTAGCCCTTTCTACAAGATCCATAGGTAATATGTTAAAACAATATTTTCTAACCACTTTTAGCTACCGAGTCCGTAGGTGGTCCGTAGTATTTTTCATGAAAACCATTTTTATTGGTAGTTGCACCGTTTGGACCCCCTCGACTTCATTAGAATGATTCTTGAAGTTGCAGCTCGAAAAAATACCATTTCTGCCCTCCAGGAGCCACTTTTCTCTTGAAAACACCTCTTTGGCTCTCCTATTGAATAAAAATGAGCACTTCCCTAGCTAATTCCCTAAAGTTGGCTCTTTTTCTTCATTAAACTCCTGAAACACTCTTAAACACACAAATTGCATAAAAATACCAAATAATGGAATGAAAAGACGTAACAAATGCAAGATAAGGGCTTAAAATGGACAATATTGAGCACTTATCACTCCCATTATATCTTGTGTCATTGGTGACCAAAAGATTGGTAAAGCTCTTCTTGACCTCGATGCGAGTGTTAATTTATTACCTTACTCAGTCTATCAACAACTAGGGTTAAGAGAGCTCAACCCTAACTCGGTGGTGCTTCAATTGGCAGATATATCAACTAAACAATCGAGAGGAATTTTGGAGGAGGTAATTATTCAAGTGGGTAAGTTCTAATATCATGTAGACTTTGTGGTGTTAGACATGGAACCTGACCACAGATTAAGGAGACATATCCCTATTATCTTAAGAAGACCATTTTTTGCCACGGCAAATGCGTGCTTGAACCAGCTGAATGTTTTAACATAGATGAGATGGTTGAAGAAGATGTACCTCAGAGTAGTGTAAGAGATGATTTGGAGGCTGTGATGAAAAGGTCGGAGGTAAATTTTGAAAACTGGAAGAATCAATAGCGATCTAATTTGGAAGTTATCGCTGCATTAGAGGTTGCTTTGTACTCACAGCTTGAGATAACATCAAGAGAGTCACTTGGACCTCCATTTATTCCTCCACAAGAGTTGGTACCTGAATATACACTTTTTGAGATGGTGTTGTACGGTTTAATAGAGGAACAAGAGGATGGCGTACTGAAAGAGAAAAGAGGTGAAAAGACTGCTAGAGTTGATCATTTACCATGAACTGTCATAGAGTCTACTAAGGACGACACCCCTCTTAAGGATCCCTTTCCAGATGAGCAGGTGTTGAGTATAAACATGGTAGATAAGTTATATGACTGGGAAGATCCGCGATTAAGAATTGAGTATAAGGGGATACAAAATTGTGCGTATAAGGATATTCAAATTTATATAGCTCGGACAAGAGTGCATCATGCTAAGCATGTTTGACTTAAGTTCTTTAAGCTCGATCGGAAAGGACGGAGGTGTAATTCGAGACTGAAATTGTTTCGAAGTAAAATCTGATTCAGTTAGGATGGACCATCAGTTTATCCCCACGAAGAGGTAGGTTTCGAAAATAAGAGGTTAAGGAGGCATGGTCAGCGGCTGAAGATTTATGAGGAGATTGATCCGTGCCCATAATTTATGGCATATGTCAGTTTAATGGAGAGTGATGAATTGGTGGAAGGAACATTACATAAGGTGTTGATGGAGGATCCATTTGACACATGGATTGTACATGGGGTAAAGTTAGAACATGACAGATGATGTACTTTATATAGTGAGTATTGTTCTATATTTGATGTCATGGATAATACTAATTGTCTACAGGTAAAAGCACTGAGAGAGTCACCTCCTACATTTTGTCCTATGATTATGGGAAATGTTGTAGAGAGGGAGGGTGTTGGATAGCCCTTTGAGGAGTTGTCGTGCGAAAGACGTAAAACATTGTCCTAGGCTATGAAAGTTAGTTTATAGCCTCGGTTTGTAGAATATGATATCATTTAATTTCTGTAACTTTCAATTCTTAGAGATTGTAGGTCCTTAAGGCCAATCTTTGTTATTTTATTTTAATAAAAAAAATTCATTCCTTGAGCAATATTTTGATGATTTCCGGAAAGATATGATAAATTTTATTTTCCCTTACTATGATATTGGGTATGTGTGCTTTGTTGAGTATATTTACAGGTGATCCAAATCAAGTTTGGGGGAGAAGAACAAGTGCGACATTGTGTAATTTTGGAATCACACTTCAAATGTAACTGTATTATCTCATTTCTATGATTGTGAACCATGAGTACATAGTTTATTTTAATTTTGGGGGTGAGGGTATAGTTAAGGAATGAAAAGTTTAAAAAAAAAAAATTTAATTAAAAAAAAAATTAAAAGAAATTCGTTGTTTTCACGCATTATTGATTTGCATTACAGGTTAATTGAGTTTATGTATATGATGCTTGAGTAGTATGTGTTGTGATAATCCCATTCATGAGAGTGATGATTAAATCAAGCTGAGTGAGAGTGAGGTGGTTTTATATGGGTGAATCAATTAGTGAAATTGAAACCGAGAAGGACGACCTTGACCTATAACCATAAACACACATTTACTATGGGAAAAACAGTTAATCTTTGACTATGTAGTTGAAAAAATAATTTTGTCACAATAAAAGGGGAGAAGGGGAGATGTTATGGTTAGAATTGAGAAAATTTTGAAAATTTTTTTTGAAAAATAAAATGCAAAAAATAATTCTTTGATCTGAGTAACTGGGTTTGGTATCACCAATATCATTGTTCGCGTAAAAAGGGGAGAAAACTAATGAACATAAATCCCAATAAACAAGATAGGGCCCAGTTGGTTGGGACTAAAAATCCTCGCTATAAAGTTTAGAGCTTAGAAAGACAAAAAGAGATAAAAGTGGAATGATGGAAAGATGGAAAGATGAGTTTTTTTTATGAAAAATGGCAAAGTTTAATCAATGAAGTAGGAGAAGAAAGATTGAAATACCATGGTAAAATGTTCACAAAAACACGGGAGGTTGACTCGATTGGGAGTAGAGAGTAACGAAGTTATTTATTTTAGCGGGAACCATTCATGACACGAAGCTCGATATAGTTATTTATTATGTAATGAGTGAGAGTATTTGCATCCATATTATTTTATGCATTGTATCATGACTTGGTTAATGTGTGTGTGAACTCATGATTGGGTAATTACAGTGAATGGAGAAGTTGTGGGTAGTATATCTAACCTTCACGATACTTCACTCGTCCACTCAGTGTTGCCGAGGGGTTTAAAAGGCTTATTACATATGCTAAATGTAATTGTCAACCTTCACGAAAGAAAGGGGGTAGTCTAGATTAGTATAGGTTAGTTAGAATAAAAATCATCACAGTTTAAAAAGTTTTCCTGAGTTAATTACTAAGGGACTAGCAATATGTAAGCTTGAGGGTGTGATAGGTGTTCAATATTGTCCATTTTAAGCCCATATCTTGCTATTATTATGTCTTTACATTCCGTTATTTGGTATTTTTATGTCATTTGAGTGTTTAAGCATGTTTCAGGAGTTTAATGAAGAAAAAGAGCTACCTTTGGTGAATTAATCGAAGACATGTTCATTTCTATCCAATAAGGGAGCTTAAGAGGTGTTTTCAAGATAAAAGTGGCTTTCGGATGGCAGAAACGTCATTTTTTCGAGTCACGATCTCAAGAATCATAACAAGCGAGTCAAGGGAATTCAAATGGCGCACTATTCCCAAGAAAATTTGATTCCAGGGATTTTGCTACGCATGCCCTATGCATCCAGTAGCTAAAAGTGGTGGGAAAGTACTATTTCTATGTATATGCTATGCATCCTAAATTAAATACGCATTAGGTAGAGCTATACTTCAAGCATAAAAGCCTGGGAAAAAATAAAAGCTGAAAATTCCAAATTTTCCTCGACTTATTTTCCCTTGTGGCGACTGCAACTTTATACCTCAATGCACGTGAATATACACACACACACACATATATATATATATATATATATATATCATAAAATAGGGTTTTGATTAAGTTGTTTGTAAAATTACCAAAAAAGGGCAACCATTAGAATTTCCCTCGTCATTTGCTTATAAATACCAAGCTTTACATCAATTTAGGGAAATTTCAGAGCAGCCTCTGGAGTTATATATCTTTTGAAGGTGAGAAGCCATACAAGACCTAGAAAGCTGAAGAAGACGACTATGGTGGTTGATTCTACATCAACGATATAGTCTCCTTCAACCATGAGTAGCTAAACCGGTATCTAGGATTTTCTAGTAAAACCCTAACCAAGTAATGTAATTCTTAATTTGTTTTTAATTGTAACAAGGGGAAGCTGTGACTATACTGTAATGATTATTGTAAATGAGAGATCGTTTCTATTTTCTATACAAAACTTTATATTTATTCTAAATTCTTGTTTTAGATGTAATGAATATACTATTTTACTCAATCATGATTATTCAATATGGGCTAGAACTCGGATGCTTAATCTATGATTTTCTACATAATGGTTCTTAACACTCGAAATCCTAGATTTACACAGGTCATACCTTGGCGAGATGATATGATGATATAGACATGCGTTAGTTTAATTTCATGTTGTAGGAGTAGATTAAAGTAAAGTAGTTTGCATGCACTAGTCATACTCTGTCCGGGGATGGGTTGTAACGAATCTGGTTGACGGTATCCTTTTGGGGGTTGTATTCGACTATTTGCGGTACAACCTGATTCACAGTTATAGATCGTCATCTTGCAATTGAGTAAAGAGAAAACTATATTATGCAGTTAGTGGTGGAGCAATAAAAACCCTAGTTTTCTTTCTCTCTTGAATCACAACTATCTTTTAAATTATGTTTTAGTTAATTTAGTTTTAATTCTCAAAATCAAACCAAACACTTTTTCCACTATAATTCAATATTTTTGAACTGCTGAAGTGAATAACCAAGTCTCTGTGGGTTCGATATTCCCTATCACAAGCCGTTTTTATACTACATTGACTCGTGCGCTTGTGAATAGGTAAAACATAAGTTGTCATAAAATGTTATTTTTAACCACTATTTTTACCCCCTCTAGACAGACATCAACAAGTTATCACTTTGAATCTAATTAAACCAAGTATTAATTTTTTTTGTGTAGATTCATTATTTATTTTGAATTTTATTTTTGTCAATGTACCTTCAAACATATTTTGAGTCAGTTGAGGTGAGATAAAATTTTGATGCAATTTTCGTTCTTTAACAAAGCTTGGACTGTGAATATGTTTTGAGTCGGTTAAAGTGAGGTAATTTTTTTATGGAACTTTCATTCTATAATAAAGCTTAGGGTAAAATTTTGGTGCAACTTTCTTCCTATAAAATTTTTAGTCGGTTATATTTTTTTCCTATAACCAAACCCCCATATACATTTAAAATAAAGGGCATTATCAACATTTTCAACTGTTGATATTTATAATAAGGGAAAACTTGACTTTTTAAGACTCAAAGAGATGTAACTGCAAGACATTTTAAAACTCAGGAGTATCTTTGTAACCTAGTGCATTGACCGGAGGCCAGATGAAATTGGCCTATAACTCAGGGGTGTCACTGCAAATTACCTTCTTTCTTTCTTTCTTTCATTTTCACTGGTCTCAGTCTGTGTAGTAAGTACTAAGTAGCAGTAATATAAACGGCGTGAAGTAACGGCAAAAAGAACGTCCGGCAACGTGTTTTCCCCGTAGTAGTTAGTTCTTGTTACTCCTTCAGTTAGAGCTTTGCCTTCTTTCTTCTTTCTCTCTCTAGATTCGACTTATATATACATGTATATATATATAAATCAACAAATAAAACGTTCTTGCTCAATTTGGCTCTCAGATTCAAGCATTAATGAAGATTGAATCATCCAATTGTTGATTCTAGGGTTTCGGAAGTTGTTCGTATTCGATGGCGATCAGAGGCGTAGATTTCAAGTGGTATTTCTCAATCTTTCCTGTAATTAGGTTAGCCGAGTTCAGAGGTTTTTTTTATACATATATAATATATGTATATCGAACTATTTTTAATCTTAATTCTTGCAGGTACGATGGGTTCTTCTTGTCTATGCTTGCGACAAGTATGTATCCTTGTAATATTCATCTTCAGGGTATAATGTCTATCTAGATTATATATATGGTATATATATATATATATATATATTTGTTGCTGGAATGATTATTCTTAGTCTTGTTGGGTACTGAGTTTAAATCCATTCTTTTATTAGCGTACTTGAAAATTTGAGTTGTTGTGGTTTGCTATATGGGTCTTTTTTTGAAGATTTTCTGTTAATTCTTTAGCAATTCCACAATTGGAATCATAGGAAGAGAATGAGTATTGTGAGTCTTGGTGGGTACTTTATACATTTAGATAAAATCAATTGTAGTCTATTTGATTTTATTATTTCTGTGTGGTATGTTATCTGGGTTCTTGTTTGAAGCTGTTGTATAAATTCCTTAACGATTTCACAATTAGAATCATTGTCGCAATCAATTGGAAGCGGTACCATCTTTGCACACACCCATTGCACATATGGATCGTGGTGGGTATTAATCCTTCAATCAGTGCACCAACTTTCTCTTGTGCTTGCTTCTGATACAATTTAGCCTAATGTAGATCTTTCTTTGTTTGATCAGGTTGACTACACTACTGTGTTTGTTTTTCGGCTCTTGATGTTCGTAGATAATGGGCTTGCCGCTGGAATGGGTTTGTAAGGCCTCCAAACTTTGAACCGTTGATGCTATATTTTTGAGTTTGTGAAAAGCATAGGTTACTTATTGGATGCCATAATCAACTTATAAGAAAAATAGTTTTGGATCTTCATTTTCGTACATTGGCAACGATTTCACAATGTTTTCTTAGCATGTATATCATCATGTTTGTCACGGTACCTGTTGATATTGATCTAGAGAAGAGTTAAAATATCTCTAGGGTACCTGTATTGGTGTTTTGCTCCTTCCTATAGCCAGCTCTTTTAAATATATCTTACATCTATTAGAACCGCCTATAATCTGTTCTCTTACATTTAACTCATTATGATTTAGGGATTTTGGGTGGCAGCAAAGATATGCTCGATTTTGTGGAAGAATAGTGGTTCTTTCAGTTCTTTCATTGCTACTTTATCCCTTTCTTTGGGCTTGGACGATTATTGGTACTATATGGTTCACTAAAGCAAGAGACTGTGTAAGTTTTCATTTGTTGTCCTAGTATTGGTGAGGGATTTTGTGATCTATTAATGAGTGGGAACATATTTAAATTGCTGCAGTTGCCTGAAGAAGGTCAGAAATGGGGTTTCCTTATATGGTTGCTTTTCAGCTACTGTGGTCTCATTTGCATTGCTTGCATATCTACAGGGAAGGTTAGTTTCGCTTTCTGTATGTTCTCTAATTGAACTAACTGCTACTTTCCATAATGGATTAAGTTAAAAGTGCATCTCTACTGATTAAATGTTTCTAATACCTCAAGTTTGGTTTACCTGTATGCTGGATATCAAATTCCCATAATATTTTATGACTTCTATTCTTTTGATCTTTATGGTGTATTGTCTCTTCTTCAGTGGTTAACTCGAAGACAAGCACACTTACTGCGTGCTCAACAGGGGATTCCTGTTTCAGAATATGGGGTAACTTCCTGACATTTTATTTATTATTTATTTGTTCCATATATATCTGGATATTTTTAACTATGCATGCATTAGCAGTTTATCTTGAAATTTTACTTCTGCTGCTTGTTGTTTTTTAACTAATGCAAAGGGTACTGTTCCCCTAATAGTCATAAAAGCAAGATATAAATAAATTTCTTTTATATTTCCAATATATTTTGAATATTCTTGTGCACATTCTGCGTTTCAAATTGTGCTAAGTAGCTGCAAAGGTTGTTTCCTGTGGTGAATTCATGATTCACCACCCCAATTTATAGGGGAAGTTGTTTTACACTTTTTAGTGTTGACCTGCATTTTATCTCTAGTCTGGAAAAGGCTGCATATATCATACCTTCTGCGTCCTTAATGGAAAGAAAAATGTTAAATTGTCATACTCCTGAGTTTCAAATAACATCTCAGAGTTACTTCATGATGAAGCAGCTGCAAAGGTTTATTCCTGTGGCTAATTTATGTCTTGCCACACCAATTTATATGGGAAGTTGTCTTACATTTTCAAATGTTGACCTTGCATTTTCTTTTGTAGTCTTGAAACAGCTGCATGTATCATACCTTTGGTGTACATCCCACCTGCCATTGGCGCTGTTGCTGTTGTTGGCATTGCCACCACCAGTATGCCGATATTTAGCCACTACCAGACCCACTACTTTGAATTTGCTCCACAATAACCATTGAGCTATTACCTTGAAATTAGAAAAACCATGTCACAATCTCAGACGTTATCTGGAGTGAATATGCTTATCTAAATAAATAATCAATATCATCTTCAATGTGTTTTTATCAGGTATTTGAGCATATCTTTCACTTTTAAGGCCTCAAAGGTATTTAACAATTCCCTATTCACCCTGAGACGGAAATATTTGGAAATAATTGAAATATTAGATAATTTGAAAAGCTTAAGATTGCTGATTATTTGTCACAATTTAGCCACTATACCGCTGTCTATCTAACTATTATTAGGGCTTCCTTTGGTTGAAAGAAATTGGAAATTTGTTGGTATTCAAACTATGTGGGACGAGAATTCTACAAAAAATGAATATTCAGTGTAATTAGATTTTGTTTTCTGGATCAAGTGTGGAATTCATTTGATATTGAATCCTAAATCCAATTTTACTCTCTTGGTTATCTTTTGTCAAGAAATGTTTCCATGCATCCCATATTTCTTACTGTATTTCACCAAGAAAGTACAAGTTGATTACGGATTAGAATTGTGATCCTGATTGTTGGATTGCATGATTCCCAATCCAAACTTGTCAAATTAGTCTGGATTGCAAAAACGTTTGTAGAGGTAGGATTGTGGTTGGATCTCCTTGGGATCATTCAGGCATTAGGATTGTAGCCGGATCATGTCATGTATGCATTGAGGAGCAGAGGATCATACAATAAGATCATCCAAGAATTTTTAAGGCATGTGAAAATATGCAACTTGTTCCTTCTTCTTGTTTTTGAAAAAATAAACGATAAAAATAAAAAATTAAAAGTAAGCTTGGGATATTTCAAACCGATTTTCAAAGTTGTTGGTTGTTATGACATATCAAAGCAGAGTAAGTAGAAACTTCGGAGAGAAGAGGGCTCTCCTGGGATTCAGTAGATTGTCGTTATGAAAGTTTCTTGATTTTTTCCCTAAATAGAAACTTAATATCAAACATACATATTGTTAGGAAAATATGATAAAAGAAGAACATAAACCATGACCTTCCCATATAAACCCTAGCTTGTCTTTTTCTTGTTCTTTTATTCCCCTGATTAGTATATACACCCTAACTTGTTAGTTGCATGTCATTAAGGTTCTGTCTTGTATTTCATTTAATGTGGGTCTCCGTGTGTTTGTGTCAAACTTGTTCTCCATCAATTTATTATTTTATTTTTTGTTTTTAATAGTTACAGTTTAGTACATACTTATCAAAAAAAAAAAATAGTTACAGTTTAGTGTTCTTCTTTGTTATTTCTAGGATCTTATGATTCTTGAACAGGTCCTATAGCCCCTAATCAAGTCAATATAGTATTCTGATCCTAACAACTATCTGGCGGATCTAATTATTTAGTAGGCCAAGACTGGGGATGGAGCATACTTCAATATGTTTCCAAGGCTTAAAAACAGCTATTTGAAGATCATTACCATTGAAACAATGTGTTTTATATCAACTAATAACGATATCTGATTAATTGTGATTTTGCATTAGTGCTGATCCAGGACAGTAAAATATTATGCAGATTTTCATTGCTGAATTGTTTTACCACTAATCCCTTGTCACATTCTATTAAGATCAATTCTTGCTCACTTCAGGTGTTGGTTGACATGATCCGAGTACCAGATTGGGCATTCGAAGCTGCTGGCCAAGAGATGAGAGGCATGGGCCAAGAAGCTGCTGCATACCAACCTGGAATTTACTTGACGGCTGCTCAGGTTAAACTAATATACTATCAGGATCTAGAATTGATGACCCACCTTAAGATTTCGTTATGATTCCATCTGATGGTATTGGCCTTCAATGTGTTACCTATTAAACCATGGCATTTGGGCATGGCATTTGGGCTTGGGATTTGGGCATTGTTTGTGTGTTAAGATGACAAGCTAGAAACTCATTTCCTGTTTATGGAGAAAAACACTATGAAATTAATGAAGCTTTCGATTTGGATAAAATGAAGGATTACAGAAAATGGTTTCATGTTTAAACTTAATTTTTGGAGTTGGATTCGGTGACTGAGGGAGATATCAGAATAGAGTATAAGAGAGATATTTTATTGAATCATTTTATGGTAGGATTTCTTGCTAGCATGGTTTTCTAATAACTCCTTCCACCTTGTTATTTTAAATGCATATGTATGAGGTTCTCAAATCATTGTTAAAACTTAACCTAATTCACTCACTTTAAATTTTACTGTAATCCCAAAGTGAGTGAATTTTTTTTTGGAATTGCTGGCATGGATTTATAATAATTTTATAGTCTAAATTTAAAGTTAGTGAACATAAATACCTTCATTTGAAAATTCTTTAATTGAGATGGAGCCTAATAGAGTGTTTTGCATAGCACTGTTCTCTTCGATTCCCAATGGAGGTGTACTGGTTGCCATTGCCTCCCTCTGTACTTGACAATTCTCTATTATTCAGGAGTTAATAACCGTGGGTTCCTATTTACTTTCACTTTGAGAATTGAGTTCTAACTCTTTTGATAGCTGGGTTTGTTTTTCGGTGTGCAGAGAGAAGCAGTGGAGGCACTCATTCAGGAGCTTCCAAAGTTTAGGCTCAAGGCTGTTCCTACTGATTGCAGTGAATGTCCCATTTGTTTAGAAGAATTTCATGTGGGTAATGAGGTAAATATGCCTTAACTTATGATCACCCTCACCCAAACACTGCAGCTCTGTGATATAAGGATCCTTATACTCGTAATGCAGAATTGACTTAAACATAATGCCCCTAGTTTCCTAATTCTGTATTGACATATAAAATCTTCAGAATCTCAAAAAACACATAGATATGCATGGTTATATCTTGTAGCAGCGTAGTTATGTCATTTAGGCTCAGATTCATCACAAGATGTGGTGCAGGTTCGTGGCCTGCCTTGTGCTCACAATTTTCACGTGGAATGCATTGACGAGTGGCTTCGACTGAATGTAAAATGCCCCCGGTGTCGTTGTTCAGTCTTTCCAAACCTTGACCTCAGTGCCTTGTCAAATATCCGCCCTGAGTCTGAACGTTCATCTGTCAGCATTATGACAGCAACCAGATATGTGAGAAGCCAACCATCTAGCCAGAGCTATTTGTTGAGATTGCAAGGTTTGCTCCGTCCAGTCCGTGCAGAAAATGCAGGGCCAGGTGCTGATCCAGACATGGCTTTGGAAATGGCTGAGAATGGAGGCCTGCCACTGACAACTCAAGGCCACCCAAACCTGGAACCGTCACATTTTGTTGAACGTGTCCATGTTGATCAATCAAACTCACGATAACGGTAGATTGTTACACTTTTTACATCATATTTTTAACAGATGTGTCTAGGGAAGCTAAAGTGAAGTCTTACTCTGCCATAGTTCATTGTATCGGTTTCTCACTATAAGCAGAAAGTTCATTGTTTTTTGCCTTCATGGACAGAAAAGTGGCAAACTATACATGTTCTTTTCATAACAATTGGAGGTTAGACTCTGCTGCTGTATGATACTCTTCTTAAATGAGAAATTTTATGGATTTGATTTCCATGGCGTATCTACTGCGCGTGTTCATAAATTAGGTTACAACTTTATCTGAATGTAGTGCTAAACATTACCATAAGCCAGTTGCATGAACTATACTTGTTTCTATACATGGTATTACTCCATGGAGATGAAGTCTGTCTGGCATATACACAACTACTTAAGCGGGAAACTTAAGTAATGGTCAAGGCACTTCGGTTCTGTGTGTGCGTTTGACGTTATATCAGATAAAGGATTGAATCCTCTGCGTTGACACTTGCGCTCCAATCTAAAAGTTTTGGTGGTGTTTATACATGTTCCATCTAGATTGAAAGTGAGACGGAAAATGAGAACCTGCTCTGAAATTTTCCATGAAATGCCTTGCCTTTTCAATCGCTTAGCACCCTTTGTTTTCATGGCTGCTCTTTTCTTACTAGACTCGATCAGAACTCCATTGATTGGTCTATTATGCTTCAACCTCCTGCAGATGTGTTTAAAAACAAATTTTTTTTTTTTTTTTAAAAAACAAGTTTATCTAGTTCTTTTTCTTATTTTTTTCAAAGGTAAGAATCCACACTCACACATGGGGATGACAAAAATTCCCGCCCCGCCCCGCCCCACCCCACCCCACCTAAAGAGGGGGGGGGGGGGGGGGGGGGGGGGGGGAATCTGGCGGAGCGACCCGTCCCGCTTACATAGTAAATTACATACTTACTCTTATTAAGTTATATATATTACACTTATATATGTATATAAATACATACCCACAAGTAGACCTTAGGCTCTGTTTGGTAACCGATCTGGTCTGGTCTGGCCTGAGTATTTAGAGACTAGACCATGTTTTTGTTGACATGGTCTCACTTTTTGGACTCAGACCCAAAAAAGACCAAATTGTGTGTTTTTGGACCCAACAAATTGATGCGTCCAATTGGTCTGGTCTTGTCTTTGGTCCAAATTTCATAAACCAAAACACAAAAATATATGAATAAAAAATAATGAATAATAAACAAAATTAATTAAACAATACATAAATATAATAATAAATAAATTAATAAAAATAAATAATAAATTAAATAAAAATAAATTAATAAATAATAAATGAAATAAAATATATTTATAAATGGTCTGATTTCATTTTTCTCAGACCGAGAACATCAGACCAGACCGTTTACCAAACAGACTTTCAGTTCAGGGACCGGACCGGACCAGACCGGTTACCAAACAGGGCCTTAGTCTCCTAATTTATTTATTTTAGTTTTCATCACATTCCAAATTCTAATTTCCTTATATCTTTACTCTTTTCATTTTAATCTCATCTCAACTATGTACTTAAGATTTTTTTTTCAAAGAATTGGAAAATCACCCCGCCCCGTTGAATAACGTGTTATGGGGCGGGTGTGGGGGTGATAAAGTTAAACGGGGATGGGTAGGGGGAGTGCGATCCCCGCCCCGCCCCATTGTCATCTCTACTCACACACCCACAATATCTCCTAGGAGACTCGAATCTCTCACCTTCCTAACTAGAAAGAAAGGTTCTACCATTGCACCCTAGTTCTTTATTGAACTGTATTTTGGGAAATTGTACTGAAGACAAGTAATGTAAGGAGGTATTCGTCAACAAATCAAACATTTTGATATGAGGCTGAGTTAAATAAGAAGTTTGAGCTTTTTAAATATGTAACTACAGAAAAGTGAAAAAAATACTCCCTCCCTTCTAACATCCTTGTCCCTTTTTTCTTCTTTTTTTTTTTTGTTTTTTTTTTTGTATTTTTGTTGACACCCTAAATGAGCCAACACATGGAAAAAAAAAAAGGGGACAAGAAATGGGCCAAAATGGCCAGAAGCTGGGCCAGAAAAGTGGCCCGAAACTGGGCCGAAAATGGAGAAAATAGAGCAAGCCAAAAAATTAAGAGGTTGAAAATGGTTGTGGCCCAACAAGAAAGCCCAACATGGGTTGTCAATATAAGTTGTATTGGGCCATGTTGCTAAGCAAAGAAATGGTCTGTGATGGAATAAGGATTCGGCTTAATATGAAAACTTGGACAAGAAGATGGAGGAGTTTCGGCCACTGCATACAATACCCCATGTTGATCGAGATTGAATCATCATTTAGTTGTTTTAGTTTATGACTTTTTTAGGCTAGGTTGATTTTTAGGAATATTTATCTATTATTTTTAGTTATTTATCTCTAGATTATATTTCACAAATAATTTTAGGCTATAAATAATATACGTAGACCTCTGTTATAGTGGTCTCCAACCAAACACAAAAATGTCTTCCATTATATTTTACTCTTTTTCTCGTCCTTTCAATATATTTATTTTCCTTGCAATTTAGTTTTCTTGCACTATTTAAATTTCAATCCATTTAATTTCTTGCAACAGTCCTTTCAATTCCCAATATCTTTAAATTCATTGTTTCGCACTTT
Source organism: Cornus suecica (assembly GCA_963922005.1). Lineage (NCBI taxonomy): Eukaryota > Viridiplantae > Streptophyta > Magnoliopsida > Cornales > Cornaceae > Cornus > Cornus suecica. The sequence continues at coordinate 35,481,870 of OY998245.1, read as the reverse complement.
TAATTCTTTTCTAACCCTTTCGTAATTTTTCTTTCGATTACGAAAAGTCCTCTTTGTTGAGACAATCAGAACCTATTCGTGTGAGTTGAGTTCTCTCTCGCACAAATTGTCTGATTCTATTTTCCATGTTCAAATTAGACGAAAATCCGTTCCTTTTGAACCGATTGAACTCCGTCACCGTTTCTGGCACGCTCGCTTCCTATGGATACGAAGAATATTATCGGCCTTACTATTCGTCCAATGATTATTTACCCTACGGGACATACGAATAATATTATCGGCCATGCTATTCTGCCGATGATGATTGTTTTTTGGAGCGAACATATTTTGGCACGCCCGGTGGGACCCCACTAGGTAGCCGAGAGAATTGTAACATGCCACCATAAGGCTGAAAGGCCGCGCTTGCGGGTGAAATCCTATAATAGTTGAGGATAATGGCAGACAAACATCGAGCAATTTCTGATGAATTGCAAGCACATCTTGATAAGGAGAAAGCATGTCTTCCTGAGGAGAAAGCATTTTCTGAGATGATTTAGACCCTTAAAAAGAAAATATATAAGAATTCCTCAACTCGGCCACTACATCCTTTGAGACACGGGGGGCAGCCGGCTAATACCCAAATGGTAGCAACTGATACTATAGTGGCGGATTTCAATTTGGCCACTACCGCTGATACAAAAGTGGCTCATACCCCAATGGTGGTAACGACTGATGTTATAGTACCTGATTTCAATTTGGCCACTACCACTGATATAAAAGTGGCTCATACCCCTAAAACTTTGTTTTTTTTAATTTCAGTCAATACTGCTAAATTTATAAAAAAATATAAATTTTGAAGAGCAGTGTTCGTACGATCGCCTAATATGACTTTGCACAATTTTTTAATTCCAGTCGATCTTATTTGTTCCTTACTACAAGAGTTTAAATTTTTTAGTGCTGGAATCTTGCATGGGTTTATTGATCCACTATTGATGAACGTTAAATAATTTTCTATGTAAGAACATTTATAGTATTAATAGTGTTTGGCATGTTCTAGACAATAACCATATAGAGTGAAGTGTCATGTCGAGATTTGTTTTTATATTTGAAATCGAGTTGTTAGTATGTTCGTTTCTATCTTGAGAAAGAAGTCAGGGAGTGTGTCAAAGCAAAAAAAGCTTCCGGAGGGTAAAATTGTCATTTCCAGACATCGTCACTTCACCGGAGGACAAAAATTTCATTTCCAGACATAATGACTTCAACCAAAAGCATCGGGAGTTCGAGATGACCAGTCTAGCTCAAATATGAAAAAACTACAAAATATGCAAGATACTTACGTTGGCAGAGGCTGAAACAGGACCAATTGGCTCTGACCTACGCTGTGGTTTTTAGAGCTGGGAGGGGACCCTATGCCCTAGACCTATGCCCAAGCATAGGTCCCAGTGCTTGGTCATGTGATCACTTATTATGTAGGATTTGTTTCGAGGTGCTTTCGGATTTTTCCAGTTTGGTCCCTACTTCGAGTTTTTAAGTGATCGACGATTTCAGACCTCTATGTATTGGCGTATACACATATTTACATCAAATTTTAGAGGATTTATCAAGGTATTATGAAATTACGTAAGAGGGCAAGGTTAGGGTTTTCTATGACTTGGTCTATAAATACCAAGATTCTACAAGAGAAGAGGCTACGATTTTTTACGACGATTTTTCAAAAGGGTTTTTAGTGAGAGCTCTGCAATATTCTATCATTCATATTCTTCTACAGTGTGATACACACAGAGAGGTGATTATGGAGTGATCATATATATTGGTGTTCTCTCTTGTGTTGAGGTTATCCAATCGTGCTTCTACACTGAAGTTCTTTATGCACGATTGGATGAATGGTTGCTGAAAAATCATCACATTGTCCATTACAACGAGGTTGCATTGATCCGTTGAGAATCGGAGCCTTCCAAGTACGGAGCGATTCGAGGATTTCAGACCGCGAGTAGAGAAAGGAAAATCATGTGTGATTTATAAGTCTCTCATAGTGTCTGGCGGAGTAAGTGTGCTTCGTGAAGTACGAGTGATTAAAGGATTTCAGACCGTGAGTAGAGGAAGGCGTATCAAGAGTGATTGTAAGTCTAAAACTCTCATAGAGTATGTACTTGTTGATTCATAGTGCATCGGTACCTGTGTGTACCCGTGGTTTTTTCCTTCAAACGTCTCTTGCTTTATTTTCTGCACTACATTGATGTTTGCTTGATATTGCTTGAATGATGTGGTTTGAGAATTAGGGTTTTGTGGTTGGATTAAAATTGAATTTTCCGCAATTAAATATTAATTTGTCAATAAATCCACAAAAAGCCTATTCACCCCCCACCCCTCTAGGAAATTTTCACCATTGTCTAGGTAATTTCAATTGGTATCAGAGCGTAGTTGCCCCGATTTAGGTTAACTACCTAGGGTTAGATCTTGAACTTAGACGATGGATGTATCTCGTGAAAGAGGTTCCTTATCTAGGTCCCCTTGGTTTGATGGCTCAAATTACATGGATTGGAAAGCGAGAATGATGACATTTTTGAAATCGCTAGATGAGAGAGCTTGGTTGGCCGTAGAGGTAGGATATTCATCACCCACTGTGAAAGATGATGTTACTAATGAATCTAAGGTAAAACCGTCAAGTGAGTGGACTACTGCTGAAACTAATAGTGCTAGTTGAAATTCAAAAGCCTTGAATGCGTTATATAATGTTGTGACAAAAAGTGAGTTTAAGAGAATAGCCACATATGAAATTGCAAAACAACATTGGGACATTCTCCAAGTAACTCATGAGGGAACTTCAAAAGTTAAACAGTCAAAACTCCAAATTCTAAATTCTAAATTTGAACAGCTTAGGATGGAGGAGGATGAAGTTTTTGGTGATTTTGAGGCTAGGTTAGTTGATATAGTAACTAGTTGTCACAATCTAGGAGATCTTATTTCCAAGACGACCATTGTGAAGAGAATCCTTAGGTCTTTGCCTGAACATTTTCGGTCTAAGGTTACCGTCATATCTGAATTCATAAGTTTCAAGGAAATTAAACTTGAAGATTTGGCTGGTAATTTGAAATCGTATGAGATGGAGATGCGTGCCCAATCCTCTAAAAAGTTAAGCATCACAAAAATGAAGGACATAGCTTTGAAAAACACTAAGAAGGGTCCTAGTGAGTCAGATGAAGAGGGTGAGAGTAAATCAAGTTAGTTTGACATGATCATGAAGTAGTTTCACAAGTTTATAAAATCTTCTTGTGGTCAAGAATTGATTAAAGAACAAAATTTTGGAGATAAATCACATGATTCTAAAAATAGAAAAATCAAAAATAGGAATGATAAGTTTGTTCATAAAAAGAAGAAACATCAATGTTTTGAGTGTCAAGGGTTCGGTCACATAGCTGTTGAGTGTGCTAATAATTCAAAAAACGAAAAAGGTTTGGATGCTACTTGGAGTGATGGATCAGCTAGTGATTCGACGAATTGAGAGGTAGGAGATGAGATTGAGAATTTCACCATGTTTGCTGCACAAAGTAAGGAGGTCGGTGAAGTTGCTGCAAGTTGGGCAATGTCTGAGGATGATAATTATGAGGATAATGAAGATCATGGGGATTCATATGAAGATGCATATAATAAATTGTATGAAAAGTCTGTGCAGGTTAGCAAAGTGTACTTGAAATTTTTGGTTCAATACAACAATATTGATCAGGAGAGACAGTCCTTAAGAGAATAATTGACCAAGTCTGAACAAGAAAGGACTCAGGCTTTGAAGAGGGTAGATGGTCTCAATGAGGAATTAAAAACTCTAAGATTGAAATTGAGTGAGAAATCTACAAGGATTGAGAGTTTGGAAAAGGGATTGAAGGATGCTAACTCAACTATTCATAGATGGTCTAGTGGAACTAATATGCTTGATTACATGTTGAGTGTAGGTAAGTCAAAATACTAAGGGGTTGGGGTTCAAAGAAATGAGTGATCCTGACATTGTTTCCAAAACAACCATTGTTAAGGCTTCCCAAGTAGCATCTAGTTCTTCTTTAGGTAAGGCTGATAGGAATCTTAATACTCGATCTTATGTCAGAAAACCTGTTGAGAGTAAGCCTCCCTTTACCTCTAGAGTCAATAAGGGTTCAAATAATGTTTTTCAAAGGTTTATTCCAGTCTGTCATCACTGTGGAGTGAAAGGTCACATTCGACCAGTATGTTCAAAGTTAAGAGGAGAAACTTTGAAATCTAAGCGGAAGCATAGAATTTAGAAAATACCCAATGTTGAAAGTCAAATTCGGGTGTTGAGTGAAGAGGTGAAAAGGTTGACTAGGCTAGCAAACAGATAATCGAAAATTAAACAAATGTGGGTTAGAAAAGATGAATTGCATTGTTTGGTTGCTCATACTGCATGTCTAGTACGTGACTCTAATTCTGAGAAAGATCTCAAGTATATATCCACAGATTCTCAGTCAACAAATATCTCTACAAAACCATTAGATTTTCAAAAGCATATGCATTTTAGAAAATCTCATGGCGTATTATCACGAGGATAGATGTCTTCATATGTATCATTCTAGGAATATCTTGTATTATATTTTTATCCTAGAATTGATACATTATCATGCATTTTCTTTTATTTGCGTATTTTTTTTTGTTTTGTTATTTTATTATTATGCATGCATCAGGTTTTGCTACTAATAGGATTATTCATGCATGCATCCTTATGACAAAAATTCCATAAAAATTAAAAAAATAATTTCTTAGCATGTTGAGCTTGGTTAAGGGTAAAAATAATTGTCATATTTCACCATATTCTCATATTTACTTTTCTTATTATGCATATGAGAGTTGGAGTTGTTAGTCTAACATGAGGTTATGAGTTATTCACTTGACATGTTTAAGTATTATTTTTGGAACTCATCAACTTTGGGTGCTTGTTTTACTTTGGAGATGATTGTAAAACTTGTTGAAACTTTTAGTCTTTTTCATCTAATCCGAAATGATATGTAGGTTCATGAGTTATGCTAGATTGATCTATGATATTAAATAATTTTTGCATGCTTATGAATATTGTGGTGAAGTTGAAAAGAGGAAAGAATGAGATGTTTAAAATATAGAAATGCAAAAAGTAGTTCTTCGATCTGAGTAATCGGGCCTCTTGCCTCAGTAAGCATTAAGTGTTCGTGTAAAAAGGGGAGAAGACTAATGAGCATAAATCTCATGGAAGAAGCTCGGGCCCAGTTGGTTGGGACATAAATCCTCGCTGGAAAGTCCGGAGCTTAGAAAGACAAAAAATGATTTGGTGAAAAAGTTGAAAAGGTGCAAAGAATAAATTGTGTGACAATAGGGTATTATTTTTTAAAAAACAAGCAATAAGGTCCAAGTGAATGATTTGATTTCTAGCTTAGGTTTTGGACTGAAGTATCATCACGATTAGTGAAGAAGATTATCAGAATTAATGTGTATTGTTTTCATCTTAGGTGTTTACTTGGACCTGAATATTTTTCATATATGCAAATGCTATGTAAAGCTTGCCTTGTGACTGCTTATATCTACAAGGTATGTGTGTTGATTTTCTTCACTATCATGTGTAAAATAGCTAAGTCAAATATGCGTATATGATGTGTTAATGACTAACTCATTGTCTCTACTGCCTTGATCACATGGTTCTAAGAACAAAAAGATTTTTTGGTTGTTTTTCATTTTACATTCATGCATTAGTCTTTAGTCCATGCATTGTAGAGATTTATGTTCTTTGAGAATTTGGATATATTCTAATAGAATAATTTATCTTAGTATTTAGTGCTTTGCTTAGATTCTCTTGAGTATCCTCTGTAATCCTTTCCCTATGTTTTCTTCGTGAGGTTTTCCCTTATTTCTCTCGTGTGCTTTGATTGTTTTTATTGTTCCTTGTCATTTCAGTGACAAAAAAAGGGAGAAATATTAAGTAAGGTAGAGTAATGGTTTTAGGGGGAGAAGTTTTTAGTAAGGGGGAGTAATGATTTAAGGGGGAGAAAGAGTGTGTGTTTTATGATCATTATGCTTACATGGATATTGTGTTTTTCTTATGATCATTTAATATCTGTTTTCCACACTTGCGTTTAATGGGTTGTTCAATGTTGTGGTTACAAGATTGGTTGACCGTCATGAAAGCAAGGTGATAGTTTATATCTATGTTTATCGGTGTGTGTTCATAGGTATAGATGTTATGTTGTTATTTGAGAGGCTATATTGTAAAACATGATTTTGTCTCAGAAATGCCAAGGGGGAGATTGTAAGAACATTTATAGTATTAATAGTGTTTGGCATGTTCTAGATAATAACCATGTTGAGTGAAGTGTCATGTCGAGAATTGTTTTTATATTTGAAATCGAGTTGTTAGTATGTTCATTTCTATCTCGAGAAAGAAGTTAAGGAGTGTGTCAAAGCAAATAACGCTTTCGGAGGGCAAAATCATCATTTCCAGACATCGTCACTTCATCGGAGGACAAAAATGTCATTTCCATATATTATGACTTCAACCAAAAGCATCGGGAGTTCGAGATGACCAGTCTAGCTCAAATATGAAAAAACTACAAAAGATGCAACATACTTACGTTGGCAGAGGCTGAAACAGGACAAATTGGCTCTGACCTACGTTGTGGTTTTTGGAGCTGGGAGGGGACCCTATGCCCTAGACCTATGCCCAAGCGTATGTCCCAATGCTTAGTCACATGATCACTTGTTATGCAGGATTTGTTTCGAGGTGCTTTCGGATTTTTCTAGTTTGGTCCTTACTTTGAGTTTTTAAGTGATCGACGACTTCAAACCTCTATGTATTGGTGTATACACATATTTATATCAGATTTTAGTGGATTTATCAAGGTATTGTGAAATTACGTAAGAGGGCAAGTTTAGGGTTATCTATGACTTGGTCTATAAATACCAAGGTTCTACAAGAGAAGAGGCTACGGTTTTTTACGACGATTTTTTAAAAGGGTTTTTAGTGAGAGCTCTACAATATTCTATCGTTCATATTCTTCTACAGAGTGATACACACAGAGAGGTGATTATGGAGTGATCATACATATTGGTGTTCTATCTTGTTTTGAGGTTCTCCAATCGTGTTTCTACACCGAAGTTCTTTATGCACGATTGGATGAGTGGTTGCTGAAAAATCATCACATTGTCAATTGCAACGAGGTTGTATTGATTTGTTGAGAATCGGAGCCATCCGAGTACGGAGCGATTCGAGGATTTCAGGCCGCGAGTAGAGAAAGGAAAATCAGGTGTGATTTATGAGTCTCTCATAGTGTCTGGCGGAACAAGCGTGCTTCGTGAAGTACGAGTGATTCAAGGATTTCAGACCGTGGGTAGAGGAAGGCATATCAAGAGTAATTGTAAGTCTAAAACTCTCATATAGTCTGTACGTGTTGATTCATAGTGCATCGGTACCCGTGGCTATTTTCACCATCGTCTAGGTAATTTCATTTTACATAGTTAGGATTAGGTTAGGGTAATAAAGACCACTTTAATGTTGGTCGTAAATGAATAAAGCACTGGAGTCAACTAATTAATTTTTTCTTTCCAAGTGATAGACTCGGGGGGCAAGGAAGGTTGATACAAGATGGTGTTGGCATCATTCTGGGCTAAAGAAAAATTCCAACAGCCATATTTTTGAAGCAAAATAGCGTTGAAATTGCGAGGCATTGTTTACACCCTAAATGAGCCAATACATGGCAAGGAAAAAGAGGCCAAAACTGGGCCGAAATCTGGCAAACAATTGGGCCAGAATTTGGGCTGCAAACGGACAAGAATTGGGCCAGTAAAATAGGTCAAAAATGGGCTGGAAATTGGGCAAAAAATAAGGCCAAAAATGGGCTGGAAATTGGGCCAAAAATGGGCTAGTGCTAGACAGAAGAATTAAGCCAACCAATTGTATTTTTGCAATAACTTGTATTTCAAAACATCCAGACATGTGTAATTGCTTCTATGTTGGACAACTTGGATACCGTTTTATGGAGGTACAACAAGGTTGCTGCCAATCAAAAGCCCCCACCGAATTCGGCCAAGCAAGAAGTTTCGGTTTTTAGTTCAAGACTAAATTATCAAAGCAACGATTTGATAAGAATTGAGAGACAACATTAGTTAAGTAAACTTGATAATCAAGATTAGAAGATTTGTGGAGTATTGGTCACTTCTAAGAAATATGAGTTGTAGTTGATTAGTGTTTTGTTTAGATATGTTTAGATTTATATTATTTATCTTTTATTTTTATTAATTTATCTCTAGGGTATCTATGTTATCTTTTAGTCCTATAAATAATGTATGTAGACCTCTGTTACAGAGGTCCCCGATCAAATACAAAATGTTCATGCTACAATAAAAGTTTTCCATTATATTTTACTTTTTATCGCCCTTTATATTCCTTGCACCTACACTTTCAATACCAATTTACTTTCCTGCAAATCTTTCCATTCCCAATATGTTTCAATTCCCTATTTTGCACTTTTAATTCAGTCGTAGTTTATTTTTCTTGGTTAACCAAAAGTCCTCTTTGTTGAGGCAATCAGAACCTTTCACGAGAGTTGAGTTTTCTCTCTCGTAAATCGCCTGATTTTATTTCCCATGTTAAAAAAAGATGAAAATCCGTTCCTTTTAAACTGGTTGAACTCCGTCACCGGTTCTTCCACACCTGCATTATATGGATACGAAGAATATTATCGTCCTTACTATTCAACTGATGATTATTTACCCTACAGAACATCCAAAGAATATTATCGGCCCTACTTTTCGGTCGATGTATATTTTGGAGTGAACATATTTTGGCACACTATTAGGTATCAAATATTAAACATTTTGACCCCTTAACTCACTATTATTACGTTATTTCATTCCCTTATTTGGTATTTTTATTGCGTTTGTGTGTTAAAGCATGTTTCAAGAGCATAATAAAGAAATGGAGCTAACTTCGGTGAATTAACTGAAGAGTGTGTTCTTTCTATCCAAGAGAAGAGTCAAAGAGATAATCCGAGACAAAAATGGCTCCCGGAGGGCAAAAACGGCATTTTTAGAAGCTGTCATCATCAACAAAAAGTATCATGGGTTCAAGACGGTCGTTTTGGTGCATTAATGGAGAAAAGTGATTTTTTCATAAAATACCTACGCTTTCAGTTTTAAAAATTGGCTGGAAATCACATTTCTACGATTGGAGGTACGTTTAGGACCTACGCTTGAAGTGTAGGCCATCTACACTTTAAGCATAGGCCATGTATGCTTCAAGCGTAAGTGCGGAAACGTTTTGTGGTTTTTCGATGAATTTTGCCTATTTCACCCCTGGTTCGATTGGAAGACGTTGCCTGCGACTCTAGACCTATATATATATATATACACACACTTATATATATATGAGAAGTTAGGGTTTTCATGAAGTGGAGATTGAAAAGACTGAAAATGGCCTCTCTATACCATTGCTTATATATACATGATCATATATCAGAGTTAGAGGTTTTGGTTCTTGTTCTGGTACACGTTGGGGTTGGTTTTAGTGAGACATTCATTCAGAGAGGTTCATTCATTCAGACTCACTGTTGTTGAGAGCCATATTCAAACCTAGAGATCCGGAGAAAAAGACTATGGAGAGCGTTTATATATCAACGATACAGTCACCTTCCACTATGGCTAACTAACTCGATATCTAGGGTTTTCTAGTGAAACCCTAGCCAAGTAATGTAGTTCTTTCATTGTTTTTAATTGTAACGAGGGGAAATTGTTGACCATACTGTGATAATTGTCATAATTAACATACCATACTAATTTGCAATATAAAATTATATGTTTGTTCTAAATTCTTGTCTTAGATGGAATGAATGTATAGTTTTGTACAATTATGATTATTCACTATAGGCTGGAACTCAGATGCTTAATCATAGTTTTCTACACAATGGTGGTAATGAAACTTAAACCCTAGGTTGACACTAGTCGTGCCTTGGCGATTTAATATAGACATGCTTTAGTTTATTTTCATGCATTAAGAGTTGATTAGAGTAATATAATTGGCATGTACTAGTTAGGTCAGTCATAAGACGGGTTCTTGCAATCTGGTTGATGGTACTCTTTTTTTGGGTCGTATTTAGCTATTTGCGGTACGACCTGATTCACAGTTATGGATCGCCCTCATACAATTGATACAGTGAGGAACTATATTATGCGGTTAGTGATGGAGTGATGAAAACCCTACTTTTCTCTCTCATATGAATCACAACCAATTTGTTTTGCTTTCTAGATAATTATTAGTTAAAATAGATAATTTGGTCTTTGACCACCCAAATAAACCATTGTCAAAAGTATAATTCAGTGTTTTTGAATTGCTAAAGTGAACAATCTCAGTTTCTGTGGGATCGATATCCCTTACTCAATCCATTTGCTATTCTACAATTGATACGTGCGTTTGCGTAGGGTAAAACCTAAAGTCATTAAGGTGTTATTTTTAACCACATATTTATACACACTTGATGCGCATCAAGTTTTTGCCGCCGTTGACGGGGACTAAGCGTTGTTTATTAGCTTTAGTAGTTTATTTACATTGCGTTATTGTATTGTATCTAAAGTTGGAATTTGTTTATTTTTGCGAGGTACTCTGAGAATCGTAAAGGGATTTGCCGGAGCAGTGAAAGTTGTGTTGTTGGACCTCTTGTGACTTTTAGTTTATCTTAATTTTGCACATAATTTTAATTTATTTATTTTAATAGTTAGAAGAGTTTAGAAGTAGTTAGTTTTATTTTCTGGAAAAAAAAAATCTGCAGTTTCTGTATAAACTGTCAGAAACTCCGATTTTCACAAACGATGTGAGGTTTTTGAGTGGAAAAGGGCCATTGAACAAAAAACGTTACTTTGTGGTGAGCCCAGTTGATTTTAGGCCGAAATACATCATTTAAGACCTCAAAACTACGACTTTATGATTAATATATATATATATATATATATATATATGGATTTCGAGAAGATAGGTGACCAAAGAGTGAATTTACCAAGGACACCAGCCACATCTTTGAAAGGATACTATGCACCTGATGCGTATGATTCCTATGCTGATTTCCCAGAGGAAGAAAAAGCGAAGCATTTCGATATCAAGTCAAGTGTTATCAATATGTTTCCAAAATTTTCTGACGTTAGAATAGATTACCCATACCAGCATATTAATGATTTCTTACAGGTTTCCTTGACTATTAGGTATGATAATCTGTATAATAATGATTTGCGAGTGCGTCTATTTCCTTGGTCGTTGAGAGAAAAAGTCAAAATATGGTATGTTAAATTAAAGAAGACAATTAAAATTGATTGAGAAACCTTTTAATCTGAATTCATAGAGAAGAATTATCCCATAGAAAAGACCTTAGAGGCACAAGATGCGATCAAAAGTTTTTGAGAATTGCATGGTGAAAAGTTTTATTATGCTTGGGAGAGATATAGTAAAATCTTGTATAAGTGTCCCCACCATAGGTTCGTTGAATAGGATATAGTTAAGAATTTTTACATGGGACTTGGAGATAAACATAAGAATTTGTTAGATGCGTCGACACAAGGGCAATTTATCCTGAAGCCAACAAAATAACTCTTAGACTTGTTTGACAGTATTAGTAATAATACAATCTGAGTTGAGGTTTAGAAGTGTACTAGATAAAATATATGAGAAAGCTTATGTTGTGAATCGTGATGATGTGAGAGATTCAGTGGCGTTGATAGGAGAGAAATTATAAAGATTTGAAAAGCTTTTCCAGATAAATCATTCCCCTCGAAGAGAAGTGTTAGAGGTGGAAGTCGATTATTCCCACAATGAGTGTCAATGTGGTGAATTTGTTGCTACCAATGCTAATGTAGCATGGAACTACCCAAATAATGCTCCTTTCACCAATTCATACACATCAAATGTCCAAAATTATCCATCTCTTTCATCTCAATCTTTGAATGTGGAATCAATGTTCCCTTAGGAACAACAATCATCTAATTAACAGCCAAGGTTTCAACAGAGTTAACAATTATATAAATCCCCACCAACAATCATGGCTCGAAACTCTCAGTCAAATCACGAACCCAGACAGTCATCCACTAATTCTCAAGCTGTCCAACAATATAATTATCAAACTTAGCCTCAAGGACACCAAACCCAAGGATTCAATCCAAATCAAGCTTACCCTCCATATCCTCAAAACCATCTCCAACATCAAAATTCAACTCAAAATCCACCACCGAGACCACTTGGCTTTGAAGAAGAGGTGATGAGTGCCCTGAGGGAGTTAAAAAATCAATCAAATAATTCTCAGGCGACCATCCAAATAGTGAACTCTCATTTCCAATTCCTTGCTCAAATGGTACAACTAGCGAATGTTGTGGATAGGATAGAGAGAATATTGCCTAGTCAGCCAGTAGCTAACCCAAAGCCGCAAAAAGCACAAGAGCTTGAATCCTTTGTTGAGACTTGTCATGAGACAGTCCAAGCGGTCATAATTTTGAGAAGTGAAAAAGAGGTGGAAAATAGGGCTGAGTAGCAGCATGAGGAGAGGCTGAAGAAGCAAAAGGCACAAGAAGTTCAAAGAAAGGCAGAAGAAGAAGCTCAGAAGAAAGAGGTTGTGAAAGTTTAGAAAGATCAACCTCAAGAGGAGGAATAACAGGATGAGATAATACCAGGAGAGACGAATAGGGCATACTATGAGAAGGCAACACCATTCCCTCAATGTCTTAGAGAACCGACCAAAAATGGTAAGAATAAAGAGTCAGACATGTTGGAGACATTCCGACAAGTCAAGATTAATCTGCCTCTCTTAGACATTATAGACCAAATACCACCTTATTCTTAGTTTTTGAAGGACTTTTGTACCCAAAAGCATAAAAGCAGAACTAAGGTCTCGAAGAAAATTTTGTTGACTGAACAAGTAAGTTCGATCTTATTAAGTGATACTCCACCTAAGAGGAAAGATTCTGGTGCTCCCATTATTTCTTGTGTCATTAGTGGCCAAAAGATTGGTAGAGATCTTCTTGACCTCGGTGCGAGTGTTAATTTATTACCTTAGTCAATCTATCAATAGTTAAGGTTGGGATAGCTCAATCCTACATCGGTGGAGCTTCAATTGGCATACAGATCAACTAAACAACCGAGAGGAATTATGGAGGATGTCATTTTTTAAAATGGGTAAGTTTTATTATCCTGTGGACTTTGTGGTGTTAGACATAGAACCTGACTACAGATCAAGGAGACATATCCCTGTTGTGATACCCCCTAATTTTCATGCATAGGTTGGCCAGGCCTATACCGAAAACTAAGGCGCATCAACACTCAATAATAAACAAGCACGGAATAAAAATACATAATGAATAAATAATTGAGTCTCAAAAGTTCAATTTCCTTAAATAAATAAATTAAGAAATCCAAATCCCCAAAGGGTACAACTCGGGAATCCATAATTATGGACCCCTAACTATAAATGAAAACAAGAGTCTGAAAATATTTTTTTGATTTGAGTCCCTACACTGAAATAAAGTGAAAAGCTGAACAACTTGAAAATGAGTGACCAAATGAATTGAGTCATCAATCCTGTGGTGGAAACTACCGAGGACTTGAAATGTTAACAATGGTGGGTCAGACCCACGAGCAAAGTAGACTCTACATGATCCCAAACAGAGTACCCATAATCCCATCATCTACCCAACCAAAAATAAGAGTAAAATTATAATTCCTATAACGTTAAGTATCACTCCTGCATAAACAACCTCCAAAAATAAATAAATGCATAAATAAAAAAAAACAAATAAAACACAACCATAATTAAATCACAAATCAATAGACAAAAACATATAAGTGCAACATTAATTAAAACACAAGTCAGTAGACAAAAACATATAAATGCAACATTAATTAAATCACAAGTCAATAGGCAAAAACATATAAGTACAACATTAATTAAATCACAAGTCTATAGGCAACTTAACCATGCCTAACCATAACCACGTACCCAACAACTTATCAATATCGTGACTAGTCGACTATGGTACAGATGAGACTGACTTATTAGTCAGTTCATCGTGGTTTCCTCCGTAACAGAAATATATATATTATTCACGAAGTATGTCTCTAATTAAAGAATTTATTAATTCTTATAAAATAATTCCACTAATATGTAAAATCCATTAATACATTTAAGCGTGGTGTTCTAAAAATATTCTAAACAAAACGGGATGCTAAAACACTCACAAATTGGACTTGGAAAAATGACTACAAATTTGTTAAATTAATTTGTTACCAGAAATACCAACGGGTCACCGATAAATACATTTACCCATGTATATACTAATTTATACAAGATCTACAACACACACACACACACACACACACACATATATATATATATATATATATATATATAATAAAATCCAATATATTGCTCTGTATTGTCACAATTGTCGTGAGACCACTTGAGAGCTTCTGTTATACCCATATAATCATGGACAAATTACTACATAAATATATATATGCATTGTGATTACAACTTCAGGAACAAAATTGATTCACTCAATTCCTTTAATGGTGGGTTCGTTAACTACAAAGCATGAAACAAATAATTTGATGCCCAAATTGATTTCCACCTCATGCCCAAAATGATTTCCAGCTATGTACATGTAAAGTGATCATTGATGATTTGATTACTACAACCCCTACCACACCTATACATATATTTACCTATATACTTATGTATATACACATATAATCATTGACACTGACTTTTAATTTCTTTGCCCCAGCAACCCTTATATGAAGTTGGCGCAGGTGAGCGAGTCTGTTGCAGAGAACACACATCGTATATATATAATATATATATATATATATATATATATATATATATATATATATTAAATAGTGCAACGACACAGATATACATAATATAAATATTAACAGATAACATGTATGTATATAATAACACGAATTTATACATATATATATATATATAAAAGCTCCTCATAGATATTAACAGATAACATGTATATATATATATACATACATACGAATTTAACCAAAATTACAATATATAGAAGATGTTATCACGGGTTCAAAGGGGAAGAGAAGAACATTCTACTTGCCTGATCGTTAGGTTAAATCACGCACGAACTGTAGGCCGATCGATGCTCTCTCATCTATCTTCTACGCGACTCGTGACTTTGCTCTCTCCCACTACTTGTCTTACAGAAACGTAGGACTATATTAGGGTTTTCTTTTTATATATATATATATATATATTTATTTTACATAATTCCTATGGGCCCAAAAATATTATATATATATATAATATCCCAAAAGTAATTAAATAGTGATTCATTGGGCTTATAAGCCCAACTTATATTATTTAATTAAAGAAATAAATTTTATCCAACTTAATTTATATATATAGATTTAATTTCTTTGTCCCAAAAATCACGGGGTATTACATTCTCCCCCTCTAATAAAGGAATTCCGTCCCCGGAATTCACCACGTACTTGAACTAAATAGCTCTGGATACTTTGACCGTATTTCATCATCCATTTCCCAAGTGGACTCTATCTCACTGTGATGGCTCCACTGAATACGCACAAGGGGAATGATCCTCGTACAGATTACATGATCCTACGATCGATAATGCGATACAGTTGTTCCTCATAAGTAGTATCCGGCGCTAACTCGATCACTCTTACATCAATATGTTGATACACATCCTCCTTCCGTAGAAATTTTCATAACATAGAGACATGGAAGACATTATGAATCCTATACATGTGATCTGGCCGTGCTAAATAGTACGCCAATATTTTAATTATGTCAGTAATTATAAAAGGGCCCACAAAACAATGTGACAATTTCCTTTCCTTCCCAAACCGCATTACTCCCTTCATGGGAGATACCTTGAGTAAATACATGATCTCCCACTCTGAACTCTAAGGCTCGCGTCCGCCAATCAACGTAACTCTTCTGCCTACTATTTTCAGTCCGCATATGGTCCCGAATAAGATAAATCTTTTCTGATGTGTCTTTGATGAACTCATAACCAAATAATCTGCTATCTCCAACCTCAAGCCAACATACTGGAGATCTACATGGTCGACCGTACAATGCCTCAAATGGTGTTATACCAATAGTCTTTTGATAACTATTGTTATAGACAAACTTTGAAAGTGGCAAATAAAACTCCCAATTGCCCTTAAAATCAATGACACAAGCTCGAAGCATATCCTCCAAAACTTCCTCTCAGTCTGACCACCTGTCTGTGGATGATAAACTGTACTAATTAAGGTGAAACTCTGTACCCAAAGCCTGCTGAAAGCTCGCCCGAAACGCAGATACAAAGTTCGGATCTCTATCCGATACAATAGACAATGGAATCCCATGAACCTTCACTATCTCTGCAATGTAAAGCTTCGCATAATGCTCTGACGTATAATTTGAACAAACAGACATAAAATGGGCAGACTTTGTAAGTTTAACAACTATCACCCAAATGGAGTTATGGTTCCGATGTGAGGTAGGTAATCCCTCAATAAAATCCATAGAAATACTTTCCCACTTCCACTCTGGCACCGGAATTGGTTACGACATTCCTAGTGTTTTTTTTTTTTTTTTTTTTGCTGATCAATTTTAACCATCTAGCAAGTATTACACTTCGAGACAAATGTGGCTATGTCTCTCTTCATACCAACACACCAAAATTGGCGTCTCATGTCCTGGTACATCTTATCCCCTCCAGGATGCACTGCAAATGAAGAGTTATGAGCCTCTCTCAGCACATCTCTCCTCAAGTCATCGATAAAAGGCACAACTAATCTACCCTTGTACCTCAAACCTCTATCTGTGTCAACTGAGTAGAATGGAATATATCCTGATGCCAACTCAGCAACTCTACCCATACACTGTTGGGCTTCAATCACTTTTCGAATGATAACAGGTGTTACCACAACACATGCCGCAAAGCCTGAGCTAACTCATCAACTGACCTAAGCGCATTCCACTCAGTCTCGAACAAGGCTAAAAGACTAGCATAGGGTCGACGACTGAAAGTGTCTGCCACTACATTAACCTTCCCTGGATGATACTGAATGGAGAAGTGATAGTCCTTCACAAATTCTCGCCATTTGCGCGGCCTTAATTCAACTCCCTCTGCGTACAGAGATACTGCAAACTCTTGTGATCACTGAATAATCTAAAAGTCTCACCCAAGAGTTAATGTCTCCAAATCCTCAATGCATAAACCACTGTTGCCAACTCCAAATCATGGGTAGTGTAATTAAGTACATGTGGCTTGAGCTTACATGAACCATAAGATACTGGTCTCTCCTCCTGCATCAACACATAACCCAGACCCTGCAATGATGCATCGGTGTAGACAAGATACTCAACCCCACTTTGTGGAGTGGCTAGGATAGGTGCAAATGCCAACTTAGTGTTCAGTTCATCAAAAGTTGTCTGACAGTGATCATCCCAAACAAATGGCACACCCTTTCCAGTGAAGTTAGTGAGAGGACCAATGATCTTAGAGAAACCCTAAATGAATCTACGATATTAACCTGCCAATCCTAGAAAACTATGGACCTCTAAAGGTGAGTTAGGTTGTCCCCACTCCAAAACCGCTCAGACCTTCGTTGGGTCTACTGTAATCCCTTTCTCTGACATCACATGACCCAAAAATTTCACCTCTCTCTGCCAAAAAGCACACTTCTCAAAGTTTGTATATAGTTGGTGCTCTCTAGGAGACGATAACACTATCTGTAGGTGGTTGGCATGCTCCTCCTCAGACCGAGAGTATATTAAGATGTCATCAATGAACACAATGATAAATTGATCCAAAATTCCATGAACACTCTATTAATCATATCTATAAAAACATTTGGAGCGTTAGTCAACCCAAAAGGCATAACACGAAACTCATACGACCCATATCTAGTGAGAAATGTTGTCTTGGGCACATTTTGCTCCCTGACACGAAGCTAATGATAACCAGACCTCAAATCTATCTTTGAGAAGTAGGTGGCTACCCTTAACTGATCAAATAAATCATCAATCCTAGGCAACAGATACTTGTTGCGGACCGTGACCTTATTCAGCTCCTTGTAATCAATACAAAGACGAAGAGAACCATCATTCTTCTTCACAAACAACACCGGTGCCCCCCAGGGTGAAGTACTCCTGCGAATGAAACCTTAGCTAAGAAGCTGCTATATCTGATCCTTCAACTCCCACATCTCCATTGATGCCATCCTATATGGTGCCTTAGCAATAGGCCTGGTGCCTGGAGTTAAGTCAATAACAAAGTCAATCTCACGACTTTGTGGTAAACCTGGTATTTTCGAAACACATCCTAAAAATCACGCATTATAGGGATATTATTTATAAATAATGTAGTCTCCTCATGGTCTCTGTATCAATATAAAAGAAATGTGTACTAGACCTTCCCCGTGGGCGAGGCATAGCAATCAATTACATCTTATGACCCAGTATCGCAAAGACTATCGTGTTATCATGACAGTCCAACTGAGCATGGTAGTAAGATAACCAATCCATCAAAAATATCTCATCGTAAGAATACATATCAAGAACTAACAAGTCAGATAGAAATCTAACACTGCTAATCTCAATAGGAACATGTCTAAAGCTCTCCCGTAAAATCGAATCAACACCTAATGGCGTGGAAATACCGAGGGTAGAATACTAGGTTAAGTTAGGTGTAAACAGTGATAAGTTGGTGAACTCCTGCTCATATTGTGCAACAATCCTATCTCCCTGCTGTAAATAGAGAAACTCCCTCTTCTTAGCTGCCCTAACTACGAATGAGAAGTACTTTTTAGCAAAACGAGCTTGAAACTGAGCATAAGTCAATGTGTCCCTCTGCTTTGTAGTGGTAACTGACTCCCACCACTGCAAAACATCACCAACCAACTTCAAAGTAGCAAGCATCTGCTTTGGAACCTCTGTACACTCCACCATACGAAAATGACGCTCAATATCTTTCTGCCACTAGTGAGCAACTCTCACATCAGAAGATCCTGAAAACTCGGGCGGATGTCCCTTCGTGAAAGTGTTTCAAATCTTTTTCCACGTGACATGTTGTACTGCCTGCTCAACAACAGGAGCCTGCTGCAGAAGAGGTGGATGACGCTGCTGATTCTGAAGTGTGGTCACCACCCCTGAAGCAATAGCCTAAGCAATGATAGCTGATAGGTTAGGAGAAAGTTCAGCATTGCCATCCTGAGCATTGCCCTGACCCTGATTCACATTCCTTCTCCTACAAGGCGAAAAACTTAAACAACGATAACAAGTCGTTAATACCACAACAACGGACTTAAAAGAGTACAACGAGTCCTAATTTTAGGTTCTAAAGATAAGAATACGCAACGCAGAAAACCTAGCGAACACATTCCCTAGGACACTTGAACCCGGAGTGCTCTGATACCAATTGTGATACCCCCTAATTTTCATGCATAGGTTGGCCAGGCCTATACCGAAAATTAAGGCGCATCAACACTCAATAATAAACAAGCACGGAATAAAAATACATAATGAATAAATAATTGAGTCTCAAAAGTTCAATTTCCTTAAATAAATAAATTAAGAAATCCAAATCCCCAAAGGGTACAACTCGGGAATCCATAATTATGGACCCCTAACTATAAATGAAAACAAGAGTCTGAAAATATTTTTTTGATTTGAGTCCCTACACTGAAATAAAGTGAAAAGCTGAACAACTTGAAAATGAGTGACCAAATGAATTGAGTCATCAATCCTGTGGTGGAAACTACCGAGGACTTGAAATGTTAACAATGGTGGGTCAGACCCACGAGCAAAGTAGACTCTACATGATCCCAAACAGAGTACCCATAATCCCATCATCTACCCAACCAAAAATAAGAGTAAAATTATAATTCCTATAACGTTAAGTATCACTCCTGCATAAACAACCTCCAAAAATAAATAAATGCATAAATAAAAAAAAACAAATAAAACACAACCATAATTAAATCACAAATCAATAGACAAAAACATATAAGTGCAACATTAATTAAAACACAAGTCAGTAGACAAAAACATATAAATGCAACATTAATTAAATCACAAGTCAATAGGCAAAAACATATAAGTACAACATTAATTAAATCACAAGTCTATAGGCAACTTAACCATGCCTAACCATAACCACGTACCCAACAACTTATCAATATCGTGACTAGTCGACTATGGTACAGATGAGACTGACTTATTAGTCAGTTCATCGTGGTTTCCTCCATAATAGAAATATATATATTATTCACGAAGTATGTCTCTAATTAAAGAATTTATTAATTCTTATAAAATAATTCCACTAATATGTAAAATCCATTAATACATTTAAGCGTGGTGTTCTAAAAATATTCTAAACAAAACGGGATGCTAAAACACTCACAAATTGGACTTGGAAAAATGACTACAAATTTGTTAAATTAATTTGTTACCAGAAATACCAACGGGTCACCGATAAATACATTTACCCATGTATATACTAATTTATACAAGATCTACAACACACACACACACACATACACACACACACACATATATATATATATATATATATATATATATATAATAAAATCCAATATATTGCTCTGTATTGTCACAATTGTCGTGAGACCACTTGAGAGCTTCTGTTATACCCATATAATCATGGACAAATTACTACATAAATATATATATGCATTGTGATTACAACTTCAGGAACAAAATTGATTCACTCAATTCCTTTAATGGTGGGTTCGTTAACTACAAAGCATGAAACAAATAATTTGATGCCCAAATTGATTTCCACCTCATGCCCAAAATGATTTCCAGCTATGTACATGTAAAGTGATCATTGATGATTTGATTACTACAACCCCTACCACACCTATACATATATTTACCTATATACTTATGTATATACACATATAATCATTGACACTCACTTTTAATTTCTTTGCCCCAGCAACCCTTATATGAAGTTGGCGCAGGTGAGCGAGTCTGTTGCAGAGAACACACATCGTAAATATAATATCTATATATATATATATATATATTAAATAGTGCAACGACACAGATATACATAATATAAATATTAACAGATAACATGTATGTATATAATAACACGAATTTATACATATATATATATATATAAAAGCTCCTCACAGATATTAACAGATAACATGTATATATATATATACATACATACGAATTTAACCAAAATTACAATATATAGAAGATGTTATCACGGGTTCAAAGGGGAAGAGAAGAACATTCTACTTGCCTGATCGTAAGGTTAAATCACGCACGAACTGTAGGCCGATCGATGTTCTCTCCTCTATCTTCTACGCGACTCGTGACTTTGCTCTCTCCCTCTACTTGTCTTACAAAAAAGTAGGACTATATTAGGGTTTTCTTTTTATAAATATATATATATATATATATATATATATATATATATATTTATTTTACATAATTCCTATGGGCCCAAAAATATTATATATATATATATATATATATATATATATATATAATATCCCAAAAGTAATTAAGTAGTGATTCATTGGGCTTAGAAGCCCAACTTATATTATTTAATTAAAGAAATAAATTTAATCCAACTTAATTTATATATATATATATTTAATTTCTTTGTCCCAAAAATCACGGGGTATCACCTGTTATCTTAGGAAGACCATTTTTGGCTACGGCAAATGTATGCGTTGATTGCAAAATAGGGGTTATGGATATATCTTTTTGGAATCTTGAGATTATGATAAATGTATTTTATATCAACCATCAATTACCGGAACCAGCCGAGTGTTTTAATATTGATAAGATGGTTGAGAAAGTGGTACCTTAGAGAAGTCGAGCAAGGAATGACTTGGATGTTGTGAGTGAAAGGTTGAATGCAAAGTTTGACACGTGGGAGAAGCCAAGAGATTCGCCTGAATCTCCATTTATGTCACCAGTGGCATTGGTGCCCAACAACTCACTTTATAAGATTAGGTTGTATGACGGCACTGAAGATTGAGATAAGAGCTTAGTGACGAATAAGCAAGATGTGGAGGCTATTAAAGATGATTAATTGTCACGAACTTTTAAATAACCTACTAAGGATGACTCCCCTCTTAAGGACACCTTTCTAGATGAACCAGTGATAGGTATACACATGGTATAAAACTTATATGCCTTAGAAGATCCACGATTGAGAGATAAGTGTGAGGGAATACGAAGTTGTGCGTATAAGGATGCTCGAAGATACATAGCTCGAACAAGAGTACATCATGATAAGCATGTTCATCTTAAGTTCCTTGAGCTTGGTCGAAAACGGCAATGTAATCCAAAGCTAAAAGTGTTTCTAGGTAAATTCCGACAAAGATGGGACGGATCACACAGAGTTAGATCAGTTTACCCCCGCGGAGAAGTAGGATTTGTTAAAAGGTTTGGGATACATGGGCAGAGATTGAGATATTATGAGGAGATTGATTCGGGACCGAAATTTATGGCATTTGTCAGTTTAATGGAAAGTGATGAATTGGTGAAGGGAATATTACATAAGGTGTTAAAGGAGGATCCGTTGGACACATTGCCTGTACATGGGGTAAAGTTAGAATGTGACAGATGATGTACTTTATATGGTGATTATTGTTTTATATTTCATATCATGGATAGTACTAATTGTCTACAGGTGAGAGCACTGAGGCAGTTACTTCTTACATTTTGTCCTATGAGTAGGAGAAGTGTTGTAGAGAGAAAGGTTATTGGATAGCCCTTTGAGTGGCCTTGTCGTGTTGACGACGTTAAACATTGGTCCTAGGCTGTGAAAGTTAATTTCTAGCCTTGGTTTGTAGAATAGGATGTCATTTAATTTCTGTAATTTCATTTTTTTAGAGACGATAGACCCTTAAGGCCACGTCTTTGCATTTTTAATTCATAGGATTGTAGGCCCTTAAGGGGGGGGGGGGGGGGGGGGGGGGGAAGAATTTTTAATTCCTTGAAAATTTTGTGTGAATTTCTGGATATTTTTGAAAAAATCCATTCCCTTGCTATGATTGGGTATTTGTGCTTTGTTGATCATATTTACAAATGATCCAAATCAAGTTTGGGGGAGGAGATCAAGTGTTTCAATGTTGATTCCAGAATTGAGCTTTAAGGGTAACTATATCCGTTCTCATACATTATTTTTTACCATAAGGACATGGTCTCATTTAAGTTTGGGGATGAGGGTATAGTATTACAAGGAATGAAATTTTTGAAAAAATTTGAAATTTTAAAATTTTGGACCAGTTCTTTGTTTTCACGCATAAATGTTTTGCATTACAATTTGATTGAGTTCATGTTTATGATGTATGAGTAGTATATGTTGTGATATTCTCATTCATGAGAGTTATAGTTATATTGAGTTAGTGAAGTAATGTGGTTTTACATGGGTGAGTGAATGAGTGAAATTGAAATTAAGAAAGACAACCTTGACCTATAAGCACAAACACACATTCATTATGGGAAGTAGGTTGAACTTTGACTATGTAGTTGAAAAAATAATTTTGCCATAATAGAAGGGAAGGTGTTACGGTTGAAATGGAGAAAATTGAAAAAAAAAATATTTTGAGAAAATAAAATGTGAAAAGTAGTTCTTCGATTTGAGTAACTGAGCCTTGGTATCACCAATATCACTGTTCGCGTTTAAAGGAGAGAAAACTAACGAGCATAAATCCCATGGAATAAGCTCGGGCCCAGTTGGTCGGGACTAAAAATTCTCGCTGGAAAGTCTGGAAACTTAGAAAGATAAAAAGGGATTAAAAGTAGAAAGATGGAAAAAGTACATTTTTACTAAAAATGGCAAAGTTTGATCATGAAGTAGGAGAAAAGAAACTGAAATATCGTATTCGAGTGTTCACAAAATCACGGAAGGTTGTCTGGATTTAGAGTAGAAAGTAGCGAAATCGTTCACTTTAGTGGGAACCATTCATGACACGAAGCTCGATATAATTATTGTTCGGTAATGAGTGAGAGTATTTGCATTTGTGATGTCTTTTACATTATATCATGACTTAATTGAACTTGTGTGTGAACTCATGACTGCGTGATTATAGAGAACTGAGATGTTTGTAGGTACCATCACAGGAAACCTTGACGAGACTTCACTCGTCCACTAAGGGTAACCTAGGGATTTAAAAGGCTTATTACACGTGCTAAATGTAATTGTTGACCCTCACGAAAGCAAGAGATTAGGTTAGATTAGTTAGAATAGATAGAAAAGAAATCATTACAAGAAAGTTCCATAAGTTTATTGCTAAGGGACTAGCAATATTAAGTTTAGGGGTGTGATAAGTGTCAAATATTAGACATTTTGACCCCTTAACTCACTATTGTTACTTTCTTTATTCCATTATTTGGTATTTTTATTGCGTTTGCATGTTAAAGCATGTTTCAGGTGCTTAATGAAGAAATTGAGCTAACTTCGGTGAATTAAATGAAGTGTGTTCTTTCTATCTAAGAGGAGAGTCAAATAGGCAGTCCGAGACAAAAATGGCTCCCAGAGGGCAAAAATGGTATTTCCAGAAGCCGTAATCTTCAGCAAAAAGTATCACAGGTTCAAGACGGTCGTTTTAGTGCATTCACGGAGAAAAGTGATTTTTCATAAAATACCTACGTTTTTGCCTACGCTTTCAGTTTCAAAAAGTGGCTAGAAATCACATTTCTACGTTTGGACCTATGCTTGGATGTACGCTTGGGACCTATGCTTGAAACGTACACTAGCTATGCTTGAAGCGTAGGCCATGTACGCTTCAAGCATAAGTGCGACAACTTTTTGTGGTTTTTCAATGGATTTTTCCTGTTTAACCCCTGGTTCGATTGGAAGATGTGCCTGCGACTCCAGACCTCTATATACATGTATATACACTTATATATATGAGAAGTTAGGGTTTGCATGAAGTGGATAGTGAAAAGACTAAAAATGGCCTCTATACCATTGCCTATATATACATAATCATATATCAGAGTTAGAGGTTTTGGTTCTTATTCTGGTATACGTTGGGGTTTGTTTTGGTGAGACGTTCATTCAGAGAGGTTCATTCATTCATACTTGCTGCTGTTGAGAGCCATATTCAAACCTAGAGATCCGGAGAAGAAGACCATGAATAGCGTTTCTACATCAACGATGTTGTCACCTTCCACCATGGGTAACTAACTCGGTGTCTAGGGTTTTCTAGCAAAACCCTAGCCAAGTAATGTAGTTTTTTCATTGTTTTTAATTATAACGATGGGAAACTGTTGATCATACTGTGATGATTGTAGTAGTCAAAAGACCGTACTGATTTGTAATATAAAATTCTATGTTTGTTTTAAATTATTTTCTTAGATTGAATGAATGTATAATTTTGCACAATTATGATTATTCACTATGGGCTGGAACTCAAATGCTTAATCATGGTTTTCTACACAATGGTGGTAATGAAACTTAAAACCCTAGGTTGACACAGGTCGTGCCTTGGTGATTTAATATTGACATGCTTTAATTTATTTTCATGCATTAGGAGTTTATTAGAATAATATAATTTGCATGTACTAGTTAGGTCTATCATGAGACGGGTTGTCGCAATCCGGTTGATGGTACTCCTTTTTGGGGTCGTATTTAGCTATTTGTGGTACGACCTGATTCACAGTTATGGATCGTCCTCGTACAATTGATACAGTGAGAAACTATATTATGCGGTTAATGGTGGAGTGATGAAAACCCTAGTTTTCTCTCTTATCTAAATCACAACCAATTTACTTTACTTTCTAGATAATTATTAATTAAAATAGATAATTTGGTCTTTGACCACCCAAATAAACCATTCTCATAAAATATAATTCAATGTTTTTGAATTGCTAAAGTGAACAATCTCAGTCTCTGTGGGATCGATATCCCTTACTCAAGCCATTTGCTATTTTACAATTAATATGTGCGCTTGCGTAAGGTAAAACCTATAGTCGTTAAGGTGTTATTTTTAACCACATATTTTTACACACCTGATGCACCATCACACGCTCAGTAGGACACCACTAGGTAGCCAAGAAAAGATTGCGAACATGATACCACAAACAGTCCATGATGAAATCGTACAACAGTCGAGGGAATTTGCTCGACGAATGGAAGAAAATCTTGATAATGTGCAAACATATCTTGATGCAACTCAGCCAGTCCATCACCCAAAACATGGGGGGCAACCAATGGAAAAATCCCATGAGCCATCGTCGTTTGAGAAAAAAATTGTTGTTGCTGATATTAAAGTTTCGGCAGAAACAAAGGAAGCTGCCGAAACCAGACTTGCCAAAACTAACTTGGCAATTATCAAAGAGGCTGCCGAAATAATTCTTCCACCAAGTATTGATATTTCGGCTAGTAGTGAATAGGCCGCCGAAATTGATCCTAAGACGACTAAGGAAATTTTAACCGTTTCATCTAAAGCTACCACAACCCATCTGTCCAAAACTATAGTGGTTGATGCTAGAGTTATAGAGACTAAAATTGCAGCGGCGGATGTTGAATTTGAAGAGGCTGAAATTGCATGTGTCGATCCCAGTTTGGCCCATGCTAAAGTGGTCGATTCCAATGTATTTTTGGTTTATAATGATGAATTGGCTAAAACCAATTTGGTCGAGAAAGAAACTTCCTATTTTATAATTTCAGCCAATACAATTGAAATTATTAAAAGGTATAAACTTTCACGAGCTCTTGCCGCGGAAAACCTTCATGGGTATGGTGCCATTTTTTTAATGGAACCGGCAATGAGATCGGCTAACATGACTTTTCACAATTGTTTAATTCCGGTCGATCGTATTTGTTCCTCACTATAGAAATTTAAATAATCAAATGTTGAGGTTATGTATGGATTCATTAATCCATTGTTAATGAATTTCAATCAGTTTCTTGCAAGTTAGGAGTAGGAGTTTTGCTAAAATAAAGACCACTGTAGTGTGGTCCTTAATGGATAAAGAATGGAATGTACCTTTTTTATTTTCTTTCCAAGTGATGATTTCGGTCAACACACGAGCAACGACAAGAATACTGCTGACTCGGGCGGCAAAGAAGAACAGTGGTTTCGGTGAGTAGTAAAAGGTTGTTGAAACAAATTCCAAGCCAAGAACAATGGTTGGCTGCAGTAAAGACGAAATCAGGGCCGATACCGCAGAATACTAAAATACATACAGGCTGGTGGAGGGTATGATGCTTGGAGGAGAATATCAGTCGTTGTTGTTTTGACAAGCACAAAGCCAAAAGGCCATTATGTAGCTATAAGTGTTACAAGTGAGGATCAATATGATAGTTTTGAACCTACTAGTGGGAAAGTCCAGGAGCTGAGCTTCAACGGAAAGCGAAATATGTGGGCTTATTTTTCTATCAAGTCTAGAGGATACTTTCACAAGTTCTCAATTCTTAATTTGGATGAGGAAAGTGAATAAGAAAATAATTGGGGACTTTGGAATGAGAGGAATAGTGAGATATTGGGTTATAAATATATATAATATATGGATATAAATATATATATATCCAAATTCCATATATTATATATATATGTTGTGACTTGATAGGGCAACTGGAAGGCTTTAACATTAATTGGGCCGTTGAAAAATATTTTGATACAAGAGAATGTGTTGGCATGAATTTAGACAAAAAAAAATTCCAACAACCATATTTTAGAAGCAAAATGACGTTGTAATTGGGGGGGCATTGTTGAAACCCTAAATGAGCCAACACATGGCAAAACAAAAGGGGACAAAAAAACGGCCAAAATGGCCAGAAGTCAGGCAAGAAAAGTGGCCCAAAACTGGGCCAAAAATGGAGCAAGCCAGAAAAGCAATTGGTTGAAAATGATTGTTACGCCCAAAATTTCCTAAGACTCCAAAACCCGAGCCTAAGAAATAAGGAAGTGAATGCGGAAGTAAAAAGAAACAAGAACAAATTACCTATAGTCATCAAACACCCACACAAGGGTAAAAACATCATTTCACGCCTAAAATATGCCAACAAGATCACTTGGGATCGAAATTGGAGCGAAATGAAACAAACGGCACCTTAAACGGACCGTTTGAGCACCCGTGCCCACTCAAGGATAAAATGGTCATTTCAGGAGTAAATTAATAATGCCAAAGAATATAGGCAAGGTTTGGGCCAAAATTAAGTCATAGGAACAAACGAAACTAAATTTGAAGGTGTGAGAATGAAACTATGACATTGTCAAAATCGACCGTCGTGACGTGTCGAAGTTCAAAACATAACATCACATTCAAACGACCATTACGGCCTCGAAAATGACTCGAATGAAGTGATTCAAAAAAATAACATCAGGATCTTTAAGTCCTCTTTCTAAAAAGATAAACATAACCTCCATCCGACACCCGTAGCTTGAGATATGAGCAAAATAGTAAAATAGGGTCATAATGGAGCCGAACCAGAATAACCCAGTCGACTGGGTTACAAAGCCAGTCAACTGGCTTTCAAACCTAGTCGACTGGCAGTTCAAAATGAGCCAATCAACTGGAATAGACAGCGAATTTTGATGGCCAATTTCCCGATTAGCCAGTCGACTACCCGGAAGGGTCAGTCAACGGCCTTTCCCTAGAAAGCCCCAAAATGACTTCCAAACGGCTTTAAACTCGTAGGAATCATGAAACTAAGTTCTCAACTCATTTAGGAACTTAAAGAATGAGAAATATAATCTAAAATCGGTTTATTTTCGTCAAAAACACATTCCACAAAAATAATCATCTTGCCCCCAGTCTCCATTCTAACAACCACCGGTTTGAAAGAAAAATTAAAATCTTTATAAAAATGAGTTTAAAATCATTTCTAAAACAAGGAATTTTTACGGGGCTTCGGGGGTAAGCAAAAATGGGTTTTTTCATTCGAAATGAAAAGATTGGTTTAAACACCAAGAAGAAACGCCGTTTTCGGCCGAACTCGTAAAAATCACATTCCATGGCAAATAGTCCATTTCACATTCACAACTTCAAATGAAATGATGAAAGTTTACATTCCAACGCCCTAAGGCGAAATATGTTATAGTTTATACGAAATACATATTCGCACAATCCGGCACCGAAGTGCAACAAAAGAACATAATCCCTACGTATAGCGCTCCAAGGGATGTACATCATGAAAGCTACTCAGCTAACATGCTAGCCGGCAAAAGATAAACATCTACCATTTGTTTACAAGTTTTTCAACAAGAGTAACATGTTATACATATGAATTACACTACTACACTACAAAATAGGTACTCCGCCTTCTTATGCGCAAAAGGGCGAAACCCATACCATATCTTTACCGAACGGCTACGGACCTCCCGAAAAGGGATCACCACCTGAATAAAATATATAAGTCGTGGGGTGAGCTCACTAACTCAATAGAGGAAGTGTCATCGCCTCAATCTCGGTTTTTCGAGTGGTACCACCCAACCAAAGTTCATGCCACTAACCCTAGATAGGTCTCTTGTTCCACATGACTCTCACGCCAATCTGGAACCCCATCAAACCCCACAAAAAAGTCCCCCAACATGCTCACATCATAAGTATTCACAATTCTAGCATGTTTCAATATCAATATCATAATCACACATATATGATACCTCAAATGCAATATAACTCAACACACCTCATATTATACGTTTGCCCAATACAGGTTAACGAATACGCACTTTACTCATTTACAACGAGAAAGAGTACCGCACCGATTCTTCCTAAGTGATTTTGACACTTCTCACTTTCAAGAAGGAATGCGGTTGCACGATATGACCTGTGACTAAATATTCGTATATCGAATGTACGAGACGACCCACGACTTTGAGAATGAGACAACTCACCCTGTACCCCATTCTCGGACTCATTATTTCCGTAGATTGTTAACACCCCCTGGCCAATTGTTGCGACGATTCGAAACAAGACTACTTACACACGAGTACACAACCCGTATAAACCGACACCCATGATTTTTACACTACATGGTGTACCCCAAAATGCATGAAGGTTCTCAATCACAACCATATGATATCACAATACATGCTTCTATCAATTAGCATTATATTTTACCCAAATTATCACAAGGCTTATCATTTCACATTTACTAAGCAAGTTCACATTTATAACAATTTTTCTCAACATGCTCTTTCACAATACATGCTCATTTATTAGGCCATATGTTGCACTCCCATCCTCACAATGCTTACAATTTCATATTTAATAAGCAATAAACCACACATGAATTTATATCACATAATCATGTTCTCAAGGGCCTAAATCATCGTCTAAGTTGTCAAGACCAACTCATATATGTATCTACGGTCGGCATATATACACATAGACGCACACACCCTCGTACAAAGACCAACACAATTCGTTTTTCCCCTACCTCAATTCCAAGCAAGCTAGTTCAAGAGTGCCCAAGAGAGGTCCAAGTAAGCTATCAACTCAAGGGTTCAAGGGAAGAGCTTCTAAGCTTGCAATACACCATTCAATGAATAATAATATTGCAATGGAGTTTTCATAAACCGAAGTTATCAAAGTGGCTCCAACCACAAAACAAAACCAACCCTAATGATAACAACTTAAGGTTTTATGAAAGACACAATTCAAGAGAAGCGATTCTTGAACTTACCACAAACTCTTCTACAATAGGAGCCAAGAATCACAAGATGAGCTCCAAGCTTTCAATAACCGAAACAAGTGGTGAAAAGGTTTAACTTATGGCCCTTAACAAGATTCAAGAGAGAAGGGAACCAAATATCAAAAGTTGAACACATAAATTCTCAAAAATACATTCCAGGGTTGAAGTTGTAAAACTCAACAAAGTGAGATACTTACCCCAATACCTAGTGCAGAGGGAAGAGGAGAACAACCTAAGCAACTCCCATGTTGAACACTTCCTCAAACTCCAAGTGGAAGGAGATGAAATCAATGAGGAAATGGTGAAGTGGAAGAGGGAAAGAGAAGTGTAGAGATATCTGTGTTGTAGAGAAAATATCAAATTCTTGCAATGAAATACTTTGATATTTGTAGATATCCTCCACTCACCCTCTCACAATCCAATGGTTGAGGTTAAAGCTAGCAAGTTGAAGGTTTTAATCCAAAGGCCACCAAGTAGTCTTGCAAGTGAAAGACCATGAATAATGGATTATTGCATTTGAGTGCCAACCAAACAAGGCCCTATGATCCAAGGGTTGAGAACAAAGATGGGAAAAGAAGATCAAGGGCTAGAAATGAGACATCACTCCAAAAGTGTAAAATGACCAATATTTTCCCAATTTAGGATTATTCACAAGAGTGCCACCAAGATTATTAAATACCCTTCTACCCCTTGTCATCCTCTTTAATTACTAACATGCCACTCATGCCCTAACACTTAGCCAAATTCTCTACATTTTTCACTAAGTGCTCAAAATGTGAAATAACTCATTTATCCTTCAGCTATTTCGTTCCCGAAATCGTTTTTCATAATTTTCATTATTCTCAAAATGAAAATACAACATGCAACTTATAATTTTTTATATCATATACAACATGTAAGTCATGCTAGAACACATAAACACATTAAGCACATAATCACATAAGCATTTAATTGTTCAAATAAAAATTTTAATTAACATGTAAAAATACCGAACATTACAACCTCCACACCTTAGGAGATTTCGTCCTCGAAATCAAGACGTACCTATAGTAATAAACAAGTTCGGGTATTTTTCCTGAACTTCTCGCTCAAGCTCCCAAGTCGCCTCCTCGACTCCGTGATGGTGCCACAAGACCTTAACTAAAGGAATAGTTTTGCCCTGTAAAACTTGCTCTCAAGCATCCAAGATCCTCACAGGTCATTCCTCGTAGGACACGTCCTCGGTAACATCGACATCAACCCAACTCAATACATGAGAAGGATCTATCTCGTACTTCCGAAATATAGACACATGAAAAACATTATGAACTCTCGACAATTTCGGTGGCAATGCTAAATGATATGCCACCTCGCCGACACGGTCAAGAATCTCGAAAGGTCCAATAAAACGTGGAGAAAGCTTTCCGCTCTTCCCAAATCGCATCAAGCCCTTGTGAGGTGAGACCTTTAGAAACACATGATCACCGACCTCAAAGAACAAAGGACGCCTACGCCGGTCCGCATAGCTTTTCTGTCGGCTTTGTGCCATAACCAAATGCTGTTGAGCAATCCTAATTTTCTCGGTTACCTCATGAACCATACCGGGTCCCAAAAGTGCAACATCACCAACCTCGGCCCAACAAGTCGGTGAATGACACGGTCTACTATACAACGCCTCAAAAGGTGCCATCTGAATACTGGACTAAAAAATATTGTTGTATGCAAACTCCACCAAATGAAGATGATCCTCCCAATTGCCTCTAAAATCTATAGCACAAGCTCGAAGCATATCCTCAAGGATCTAAATAGTACGCTCTGAATGACCGTCCGTCTGAGGATGAAAAACAGTACTAAACCGCAACTGCGTATCCAAGACTTTCTGAAAAGTCTCCCAAAATCATGATGTGAATCGCAGATCTCGATCTGAAACAATAGTCACCGGAACCCCGTGAAGCTTGACAATCTCCTTCACGTACAGCCTACTAAGAACCTCTACATTATCCGTCTCACGAATAGGTAGAAAATATGCAGTCTTTGTTAATCGATCAATGATTACCCACACTGCATCTTTCTGATTCTTTGACTTTGGTAACCCTGTCACGAAGTCCATGCAAATATGCTCCCATTTCCACTCAGGAATCGGTAATGGATTCAACAACCCGGTAGGTCCTCGATGCTCAGCCTTAACATGTTGACAAGTAATACATCAGCTCACAAAATCTGCAACTAATTTCTTCATTCCTTGCCACCAATAATGACACTGAATATTCTGATACATCTTGGTGCCACTCGGGTGAACTACAAGTCTTGAACAATGAAACTCTCGTAAAACCTCCTCACGGAAAGTCTTCGGTACATAGAGTCAACCCCTAAAATGATAACCACCGTCAGAATGCAAAACCCAATCGGCCACAACCCGCCACTAGCAATGCGAGTGCGAACCGAAGCAATGATGTCATCGTGTCCCAGAGCCTCAATCACACGACTCACAAGTGAAGACTATGCCACCATGCTAAATAAAGTCACTAGCAACTCCCCACCATCACTAAACTGGAGACCCAACTCTACGATGTCTTTCATCATCCGCCACTCACGAATAAAAATGCTAGCTAATGATGCCTATGACTTACAACTCAACGCATCTGCCACTACATTAGCTTTCCCGAGGTGATACTGGAGTGCAAAGTCGTAGTCCTCCATGTACTCGACTCATCGACGCTATCGCAAATTCAAGTCCCGCAACGTAAAGATATACTGCAAACTCTTGTGATCGAAGAAAACCTCAAATCTCTCACCATACAAGTAGTGCCGCCATCCCTTAAGTGCAAAAAGAACCGCTGCAAGCTCTAAGTCATGCGTAGGATAATTCCGCTCGTGAGTCTTTAACTATCGAGAGCTATAAGCCACAACTCTCTTGAACTGCATGAGTACACATCCTAGTCCCTCGTGAGAAGCATCACAATAGATCACATAACCGATGCCGCGCTCAGGAATAATTAACACCGGAGCCGTAGTCAAACGTGTCTTCAACTCAATGAATGTCTCTTCAAACTTGTCATCCCACACAAACTTGATACTTTTTCATGTGAGATGACTCATAGGAACCGCCAAACGAGAAAAGTCCTTCACAAATCGCCGATAGTAACCCGCTAAGATAAGGAAACTACGAACCTCGAAAACATTACTCGGTCTCTTCTAACTTAAAACCGCCTCTATCTTTGAAGGATCAACTGAAATGCCGCCTCCGGAAACAACATGCCCCAAAAATCTAACCTCTTGAAGCCAAAACTCACATTTACTATACTTAGCATACAATCGGTGCTCTCTTAGGATTTGAAGAACGGTCATAAGATGAACCTCATGCTCGCTTTCCATAGTAGAGTACACTAGAATATCATTAATGAACACTACTACAAAGCTATCCAAGAACTCATGGAAGATACGATTCATGAGACCCATGAATGCCGCCGGTGCATTAGTCACACCGAAAGGCATCACGAGAAACTCAAAGTGCCCATACCGAGTGCGAAACTCGATCTTCGAAATATCAATATCCCTAACCTGTAACTGATGATAACCGGACCTTGAGTCAATCTTGGAGAAGAACTTAGATCCCTTGAGTTGATCAAACAAGTCATTAATCCATGGCAATGGATATTTCTTCTTGATCGTCACTTAATTCAACCTATGATAATCGATGCATAACCGTAGTGAACAATCATTTTTCTTAGCGAAAAGAACTGGAGCACCCAATCGGAAACACTAGGCCGAATAAAACCCTCTTCCTTGAGTTCGTCAATTTGCTCCTTCAATTCCTTTAACTCCGTCGGTGCCATGAGGTATGGTGCCAAGGAAATAGCATCGGTACCCGGTACAAGATCAATAGAAACTCCACCTCACAAATCAGAGGCAAAGAAGTCAATTCATCGAGAAAAACATCGCAATACTCGCCCACGACATAAGGTACCTCGACATGACCACAAGCCTCATCGTCGAAAAAAAGACTTGCCTAAAGAAAATTGGACACATCATAACTTCATATACAATAGGAAGAAGTAGAAGAGTCGTTTCGATCACCAAAGAAGTGGAAACACTCGCCCTTAGGCGTGCACACCGACACCCAACCTCTAAAATAGTCAATCTATGCATGAAAGGTAGATAACCAATACATGCCCAAGATGATGTCAAAGCCCGTCATGTCCAGAAGAATGAAGTCGAACCTTAACGATCGTCCGACAATCACAATATCACAATTACGACACACTTTAGATAAATATGCACTACCCCTAATCGGCGTGTCTACCCACAAAGGTACCCCAAGATATGAAACAGGTATACCCAAGGTACATGCATAAGCAAAAGCAATAAAAGAATGCGAAGCTCCAGAATCAATAAGAACATGAGCCCAACAACCGTATACAGGAAATGTACCTCTCATGATAGAAGGTCCTGCTACACTATCTACTGTTGTGACTGCATAAGCACGGCCCTGAGGAAGCTGCTGGATAGTCGATGTAGATGTCTTAGCTTGAGAACCCTGAACTGATGGTGTTGGCTGCTATGGTGCTCTATACCCAGATTAACCTGTTGGTTGTGTAGCCCTAGACGACTGCCCAATCCCACTCGTAGGAGTGCCACTACTAAGGACAATACTTGGCGATGTGAGCTGACTGTCCACCCTGAAAGCAACCCCTGTTACGCATTACACCACTACCCTGTCCCTGCTGACGAAATGGACATTGTGGCCTTGTGTGTCCTGACTGATTGCACTGATAACACGCCACATTCCGGCGAGTAGAACCAGAAGATGCTCTAGAAAAAGATGCAGACTGTCCCGGATGTTGCTGTTGTGCAACCAGAGCTGAAATACTATCACGCTGCCTCTTCTTGTTCCCAAAACCTAAAAGAAGAAGAACCTCTGAAGCGCTTGTCCCTAGCCTCATGAGCTAGTCAGCCATCCCTTGCATCCTCCTTCGCAAGTAATGCCTTTGTAACGGCCTCGCGATACGTCGACATAGTAAGCACCGAAATATTTAACTTGAGATTGCCCCTCAAGCCTCTCACAAAACGTCGACCTTTAACCTCATCATCCACCACCATTTTTAGTGCAAATCGAGATAAACTGGTATACTGAAGCTCGTACTCGGTCACTGATAAATCACCCTGAACCAACTCATTGAACCGGTCCCTCATGCCCATCCTATCAAGATGGGGAAAATATCGATCCATGAAACACGTGCGAAATTCCACCCATGTGATAGTCCGAATGTCCCTCGTATTTGTGACAGACTTCCACCAACCCTTAATATCGCCCGTAAGTCGAAACGACGCAATCATGACCCGTACATCGTCATCAACCACCTTAAGAATATCAAACCCCATTGGTTATCTGTTCCAACCAATCATCAGTTATAAGCAGATCCGGACCGCCCACAAAGGTAGGTATGTCCAAACGTACAAAATCCCGGAGAGCCTTTTGAGCACGCGAGCCCTTGTCCTCAACATGTTGCCTCTGAGGAACCTGTGCCATAGTTTCCTCTAAATCATTCACAAACTGCTCACCATCCATGAAAGGTGC
This sequence comes from Cornus suecica, assembly GCA_963922005.1. Lineage (NCBI taxonomy): Eukaryota > Viridiplantae > Streptophyta > Magnoliopsida > Cornales > Cornaceae > Cornus > Cornus suecica. The sequence continues at coordinate 35,445,656 of OY998245.1, read as the reverse complement.
AGCCGGTACACGTTCCCCTACATCCGGATGTACTAGCACATTCTCGTCCATAACCGGAGGTACTTAATCCGGAGCATCACCCTCTCTAATGACACACGATCGACCTCTACGTGGAAGCATGCTCTCTACATGATAACAACTAAACATGTAAGGCATAAGTACAATCATAGTACGCCAAACAAAACCACAAAGCCATGCCGACACACGCATAAGCCAACGACGTATAAGAGACGAGAACTAATACGTAAACACGTAACATAAAAGCAAACAAGAAGCGTAAAGTGGTAATGACCCTCACCCATAAAAATAATACGCTCTAATACCAAGTTGTCATGCCCCAAATTTCATAGGACTCCGAAACCCGAGCCTAAGAAATAAGGAAGTGAATGCGGAAGTAAAAAGAAACGAGAACAAATGACATATAGTCATCAAAAACCCACACAAGGGTAAAAACATCATTTCACGCCTAAAATATGCCAACAAGATCACTCGGGATCGAAATAGGAGTGAAACAAAACAAACGGCACCTTAAACGGACTGTTTGAGCACCCGTGCCCACTCAAGGGTAAAATGGTCATTTCAGGAGAAAAATAATAATGCCAATGAATATAGGCAAGGTTTGGGCCTAAATTAAGTCATAGGAACAAACGAAACTAAATTTGAAGGTGCGAGAAGGAAACTATGACATTGTGAAAATCGACCGTCGTGATGTACCAAAGTTCAAAACATAACGTCACATTCAAACGACCATTAAGGCCTCGAAAATGACTCGAATGAAGTGATTCAAAAGAATAACATCAGGATCTTTAAGTCCTCTTTCTAAAAAGATAAACATAACCTCCATCCGACACCCGTAGCTTGAGATATGAGCAAAATAGTAAAACAGGGTCATAACGGGGCTGAACCAGAATAACCCAGTCGACTGGGTTACAAAGCCACTCGACTGGCTTTCAAACCTAGTCGACTGGCAGTTCAAAATGAGCCAATCGACTAGAATAGACAGCGAATTTTGATGGCCAATTTCCCGATTAGCTAGTCGACTGCCCGGAAGGGTCAGTCGACTGCCTTTCCCTAGAAAGCCCCAAAATGACTTCCAAACGGCTTTAAACTCGTAGGAATCATGAAACTAAGTTCTCAACTCATTTAGGAACTTTAATCATGAGAAATATAATCTAAAATCGGTTTATTTTTGTCAAAAACACATTCCATAAAAATAACCGTCTTGCCCCCGGTCTCCGTTCTAACTAGGGCTACACACGGTCCGGTTCGGTCCTGATTCCGACCGGAATCGGAACCGAACCATTATTTTTGGTTCTTTAAAAATGAGAACCGGAACAGAACCATTAATACAAAGAACCGAACCAAACCAAACCATCTTTTTCGGTTCAGTTCCGATTCCTATTATTACTTTTAAAAAACATAAAAAATTTCAAAACAAAACATAATTATAAACCAAATTATAGAGTATTTCAACTATTAGTCTATTAAAAACCCAAAATAAAATGATAGTTAGTGTAATGAAAGTAATCATTTTGAAATTACAATTCTAGGAATTCAAACTTGTCCTCTAAAAAAGCAAAAAATTGCATTTCATGGTTAAAAAGAAAAAGACATCCTTGAGTTGGTATGGCTACCAGTCTAATAATATATGGGGTTTTCATAATTAAAGCTCAAGCTACTAGGAGTCTTGGCCCAAAAGTGTCATTCACATGTTACTTATATTAGTGAATCAATGATACTGATACAATTATACATATCATTTTAAAATTTTAAAATTATACATTATTTATCTAATAATAACTTTTAAATATATATATATATATATATATATAACCGGTTCAGTTCGGTTCCGGTCCGGTTCTATGTGGTTAAGGACCGGAACCGAACCTAAAAAATTGGTTCTTTAATTTTGAGAACCGGAACCGAACCGAACAACCTTAAAACTGAACCAAACCGTCGGTTTCGGTTCAGTTCTTTGATTTTTTCGATTTTGTGTGCAGCCCTAGTTCTAACGACCACCGGTTTGAAAGAAAAATTAAAATCTTTATAAAAATGAGTTTAAAATCATTTCTAAAACAAGGAATTTTTCCGAGGCTACGGGGGTAAGCAAAAACGGTTTTTTTTCATTCAAAACGAAAAGATTGGTTTGAAAACCTAGAAGAAACGCCATTTTTGGACGAACTCCTAAAAATCATATTCCATGGCAAATAGTCCACTTCACATTCACAACTTCAAATGAAATGACGAAATTTTACATTCCAACGCCCTAAGGCGAAACATGTTATAGTTTATACAAAATACATATTCGCATAATCCGGCACCGAAGTGCACCAAAAGAACCTAATCCACACGTATAGCGCTCCAAGGGATGTACATCATGAAAGCTACTCAACTAACATGCTAGCCGACAAAAGATAAACATCTACCATTTGTTAACAAGTTTTTCAACAAGAGTAACATGTTATACATATGAATTACACAACTACTTTACAAAATAGGTACTCCGCCTTCTTATGCACAAAAGGGCGAGACCCACACTGTATCCTTACCGAAAGGCTATGGACCTCCCGGAAAGAGATCACCACCTGAAAAATATATATAAGTCGTGGGGTGAGCTCACTAGCTCAATAGAGGAAGTGTCATCGCTTCAATCTCGGTAGTCTGAGTGGTACCACCCAACCAAAGTTCATGCCATTAACCCTAGGTCGGTCTCTTGTTCCACATGGCTCTCACGCCAATCTGGAACCCCATCGAACCCCACAAAAAAGTCCCCCAACATGCTTACATCATAATTATTCACAATTCTAGCATGCTTTAATATCAATATTATAATCACACATATATGATAGCTCAAGTGCAATATGACTCAACACACCTCATATTATACGCTTACCCAATACAGGTTAACAAATACGCACTTTACTCATTTACAACGAGAAAGAGTACCGCACCTATTCTTCCCAAGTGATTTTGACACTTCTCACTTTCAAGAAGGAATGCGATTGCATGATATGAGCCGTGACTAAAGATTCGTATATTGAATGCACGAGGTGACCCGCGACTTTGAGAATGAGACGACTCACCCTGTACCCCATTATCGGACTCATTATTAATGTAGGATGGTAACACCCCCGACCAGTTGTTGCGATGATTCGACACAAGACTACTTACACACGAGTACACAACCCGTATAAACCGACACCCATATTTTTTACACTACATGGTGTACCCCAAAATGCATGAAGGTTCTCAATCACAACCATATGCTATCACAATCATGCTTCTATCAATTAGCATTATATTGTACCCAAATTATCACAAGGCTTATCATTTCACATTTACTAAGCAAGTTCACATTTATAATATTTTTTCTCAACATGCTCTTTCACAATACATGTTCATTTATTAGGCCATATATTGCACTCCCATCCTCACAATGCTTACAATTTCATATTTAATAAGCAATAAACCACACATGAATTTATATCACATAATCATGTTCTCAAGGGCCTAAATCATCGTTTAAGTTGTTAAGACCAACTCCTATATATATCTACGGCATATATACACATAGACGCACACACCCTCGTACAAAGACGAAGACAATTCATTTTTCCCCTACCTCAATTCCAAGCAAGCTAGTTCAAGAGTGCCCAAGAGAGGTCCAAGTAAGCTATCAACTCAAGGGTTCAAGGGAAGAACTTCTAAGCTTTCAATACACCATTCAATGAATAATAATATTACAATGGAATTTTCATAAACCGAAATTATCAAAGTGACTCCAACCACAAAACAAAACCAACCCTAATGATAACAACTTAGGGTTTTATGAAAGACACAAATCAAGAGAATAGATTCTTAAACTTACCACAAACTCTTCTACAATAGGAGCCAAGAATCACAAGATGAGCTCCAAGCTTTCAATAACTGAAACAAGTGGTGAAAAGGTTTAACTTAGGGCCCTTAACAAGATTCAAGAGAGACGGGAAACAAATATCAAAAGTTGAACACATAAATTCTCAAAAATACATTCTAGGGTTGAAGTTGTAAAACTCAAGAGAGTGATATACTTACCCCAATACCTAGTGTAAATGGAAGAGGAGAACAACCCAAGCAACTCCCATGTTGAACACTTCCTCAAACTCCAAGTGGAAGGAGATGAAATCAAGGAGGAAATGGTGAAGTGGAAGAGGGAAGGAGAAGTGTAGAGATATGTGAGTTGTAGAGAAAATATCAAAGTCTTGCAATGAAATACTTTGATATTTGTAGAGATCCTCCACTCACCCTCTCACAATCCAATGGTTGAGGTTAAAGCTAGCAAGTTGAAGGTTTTAATCCAAAGGCCACCAAGTGGTCTTGCAAGTGAAAGATCATGAATAATGGATTATTGCATTTGAGTGTCAACCAAACAATGCCCTATGATCCAAGGGTTGAGAACAAAGATGGGAAAAGAAGATCAAGGGCTAGAAATGAGACATCACTCCAAAAGTGTAAAATGACCAATATTTTCCCAACTTAGGGTTATTCACAAGAGTGCCACCAAGACTCTTAAATACCCTTCTACCCCTTGTCATCCTCTTTAATTACTAACATGCCACTCATGCCCTAACACTTAGTCAAATTCTCTACATTTTTCACTAAGTGCTCAAAATGTGAAATTACTCATTTATCCTTCGGCTATTTCGTTCCCGAAATCGTTTTCCATAATTTTCATTATTCTCAAAATGAAAATACAACATGCAACTTACAATTTTTTATATCATATACAACATGTAAGTCATGCTAGAACACATAAACACATTAAACACATAATCACATAAACACTTAATTGTTCAAATAAAATTTTTAATTAACACGTAAAAATATCGAACGTTACAATGGTTGTGGCCCAACAGGAAAACCCAATATGGGTTGTGAATATGAGTTGTATTAGGTCATGTTGCTTGGCAAAGAAATAGGTTGTGATGGATTAAGGATTCAGCCTGATAAGAAAACTTGGACAAGAAGATGGAGGAATTTCGGCCACTGCATACAATACCCCATGTTGATCAAGATTGGATCATCATTTAGTTGTTTTAGTTTATGACTTTTTTAGGCTAGGTAATATTTAGGAATATTTATCTATTATTTTTAGTTATTTATCTCTAGGTTATATTTCACAAATAATTTTAGGTTATAAATAATGTACGTAGACCTCTATTACAAAAGTCCTCGACCAAACACAAAAATGTCTTCCATTATATTTTACTCTTTTTATCGTCCTTTCAATACTTTATTTTCCTTGCAATTTATATTTCTTGCACTATTTAATTTCAGTCCATTTAATGTCTTGCAACAGTCCTTTTAATTCCCAGTATCTTTAAATTCTTTGTTTCGCACTTTCAATTCTTTTTTGTCCCCTTTGCAATTTTTATTTTGATTACGAAAAGTCCTCTTTGTTGAGGCAATCAAAACCTATTCGTGTGAATTGAGTTCTCTCTCGCACAAATCGCCTGATTCTATTTTCCATGTTCAAAAAAGATGAAAATCCGTTCCTTTTGAACTGGTTGAACTCCATCACTGGTTCTGGCACGCTCGCATCCTATGGATAAGAATAATATTATTATCGGCCTTACTATTCGGCCAATTAATATTTTTTGGAGCATTTTTTCGGGTTCCAAGATTCATGCTTATGTCTCATACTAAAATATAAATATTTAAAAATTCCTATATCAACGTGTTCGCTCCGAAAATATTCATTAGCCGAATAGCAGAGCCGGTAATATTCTTCTTCGTTTTCGTAGGGTCGTTCCAAAAAATAATCATCGGCCGAATAGTAGGGCCGATAATATTCTTCGTATCTGTAAGGTGCGGGCGTGCCAGAACCGGTGACGAAGTTCAACCGGTTCACAAGGAACAATTTTTTGTCTCTTTTGAACATGTGGAATAGAATCAGACGATTTGTGGGAGAGAGAACTCAACTCACATGAATGGTTCTGATTACCTCAACAAAGAGGACTTTTGGGTAACCAAAAGAAATCGTAAAAAGAATTGAAAAGTGCAATTGCAAGGAATTGTAATAGTGTATGAAAAATAAATTGGTATTGAAAGTGTAGGATAACATAATTGAAAGGAACGATAATTGAAATTTGCAAGAAAAATAAATGATATTGAAAATGACGAATAAATTTTTGTGATAACCAGGGACCCCTAAACACAGAGATCTACGTACCTTATTTATAATTTAAAATTATTTGTGAAATATAATCTAGAAATAAATAACTAAAAATAAAGGATAAAACAACCTAAATTCTAAACATATCTAAATACTAGCACTAACTCAATTACAATTCAAATTTCTCCAAGTATCCAATACTCCAAAAACTCTATAATCTTGGTTGGCAAGAATTCTTCTTCTCAAATGGTCTTCCAAATTGGGCCAAAAACTCTCCCGCAAAAAAACAAACTCATCTTCTAGCCCAATTTTCGCAGCTTAATTTTGGCCCAACTCCTGACCCAGATTTCAGCCCAGTTTCGGACCAGATTTTGGCCATTTTCTTCCACATTTCTCTTACCATGTGTTGGCTCATTTAAGGTGAAAACACAACTATTTGACATTTAAAACGTAAATGTGTAGTTTCAGTTTCTCAAAAGGGAAAGATATAAACAATTTTATTTTTAAAAAATCGAAATAGGAAAGAAAAGAATTCAGAGGAGTCTCCGGTACCGAATTTTCTATTTGTATAATTCTGTATGTTAGAAGTTAAATCTAATTTCATAATGGGCCTCAAAATTTGAAATTGAGGGAGTAGAGTAACAAGACAAAAACCTAACAGAAAAATGAAAAAAAGAATTAGTTTGAAAATGTGACACAGTATTTGATATTATTAACAAAATAATGGGAAAAAAAATAAATAAAGGAAAAAAACTCATTACTTGGGCGAATCAGCTGCCAGCCTGCCATTTATCAAAGCAGGCCTACTTACATTTACCTAAGTTGGGCTAGTATTCATGAACTACATTTCATAGTTGTCCGAATTTTGATTTATGATTTTACGATTTTATTACGATTCTGTGTGATTTTACGATTTTACAACGATTCTATTGCGTTAAAATAATGGTTGGACGATTAAACCCTCAATATGAAATGCCCAAAAATTTAATGATTTAGTCAAATATTTCAATATAAAACCTAAATTTATGAAAAAATATTTAAAGGCACAATGTATTAGAAAATTTTGAAAATTTTAATATGATTTTGACTTTTAAATTAAATATTTAATACTTAATATTTTTTAACAAAATTTAATACGTTCATACGATTCCGATTTTACGAATCCCAAAACGATTCTATCTAGATTCCTAATTCTGACAACCTTGCTACATTTCTGAGTGAGAAAAAAATCTAGCTGAGTTGATCTCTATGCTGGACCTACTGAATCAAAACTCATTTAATGGCAAGTGAGTTTTACTATCAACCTATTATAATACCAGATGGAATATGTTCCATTCGATTTCACTGAACTTTGAAAAATGTAATCATCATAAGAAAACTAGCCCAAATTATTAGTGGACGAGCCCGAGAATGAAGATCCATTCTATCCATTTTGTAATAATAACTGGCTGTTGATTCTATATATATATTTTTCTGAAATTTAAGTTTTACTCATACATCCGGTCTTCATCGAAACTTGAATCTTGAACCTCCCATTTAAAAGTTAGGCTCCGGTACTGCTTGGTCATTAGGCATCTAAATCTTTTTTATTACTATCTATTTCAAACTTCTGTTCTCCTTGAAAATTTTAATATTTTTTTGTTATATTATGCTTTGTCTCCTTTTAAGTATCTGAAATACTCATTAAAAATTCGAACCTTCATACTACTAGTGTAGAAAAATTTGGAAATGTGAGAAAGAAAAAAAAACAAATATAACGCAAGGTAAGTTTCAATTACGACATGGATTTGGGACACAAAACAACATTAATAAGACAAAAATAAATAAATAAAGTGAGGAAATATTTTATTTCTTTTTCTATAGTTACAGGTGCAGAAAGCTCAATTTTTCATTTCTCTACTTTGTCTCCTTTTGACTGGAAAAAACTTGCAATCAGACCATGTTTCATTGAAAAGACCATGTGGGTGTTTCATATTCTCAGCTCCTCCACTCTTTTGACCTATTTTTTATCTGAAGATGAAAGGACCTCTACCTTCCATTACTTGTCTTCAATACATTGGGCAAATTACAACACAACCAAGAAACTAAAAAAAATAAAAAAATTATGAGCCCAGAATGTGACACTATTAGTGCTTACATGCTGTAAAAGGTGAATAAATTGAAGGTTTTGCCTTTGTAAGTATTACATTAATAAAGACAATTATGATTTGACATAAAATCCTTTCTTCATTCAATAAAGTAGGAAGCAAAAATTTTTGGTTGTTTCTTTTTGTAATCAAGGCATTAAAAATGAATTTCATGTTGAGTAAAGATCATATGATTGAGAAAGAGATAAAGATGCTTTTCTTAGTGCTTTTAGCGTTTTAGGTGTATATGCTTTGGGTCATTACTATGGGTTTACAGGGTCCTCTTCGGTTCCTTAATAATAGAAATCGGAATCAAACCGACAGTGCAAGGAACCAAATCAAAATGATTCCGTTTGATTCAGATCCGGTTTTTACTATTGCTATTTAAAAAAAATAAACACACTAAATATTAAAAAATAATATAATTATAAACTATAATACTTCAACTATTACAAATCCAAAATCATATGGATAATTAGTGGAATGAAAATAATTACATTAATATTACATCCCCTAAAATTACAATCATCATATAATAATCAAACAAAAATTTGCATTTGAAAGTTACAAAAAAAAATAATAATAATAACATTCTTGAGTCGGTGTACACTGTGATACAATATGATATAATATCTTGAGTTAGTTTAGAATTGTGACTTTATATACTGTATACATACATGACATAATATCTCTCATATAATTTGTAAAATTAATATAGGCAAAAGTGCAACCAAGTAAGCACAATACCCCTAAACTTTAAAAGTGGGCAAATTTTTTCCTGAATTTTTTTAAAGTGAGCAAAATACCATTTGAACTTAAAAAGTGAGCACTTTGCCCCTTTCAATCATTTGTGCATTTACTGATTTACCCTTTAAGCATTTTGCTCTCTTCACTCATATATGCATTTAGTCATTTATTCTTAGTAATATTTAAATAAAAATTAAAAAAACTAAACTATTTTTTTTAGAAGTAAAATTAAATTAATTTGTTTATTACTTAATTATAGTTTAATTATAACTCTGGTTATATATATTCATATTATACTTTAACTCTAAACTTGTTTTACTTATTTTATGTTCTAGATTTTTATATTTTATATGGTATGTTTTAGATTTTACTTAAAACATTATTAATACAATTCAATTGTAATAAGACTAATTGTATTTATAACATAAAAAATTAAAAATTAAAAAAATGGAGAAATTTCTAGTCTTCTACTCCTATTAATTTTTTAACTTATTTGTATTTAATATAATCCAAATAAGTATTAGGTTTTAGTGATGAAATTTGAATACAATTAGGCTTATTACAATTGAATTGCAAGAAGTTAAGTAGAATTTAAAACATAACATATAAAATATAAAATTGTAAAAAATAAAATAAATAAAATTTGGAGTTAAAATATAGAATGAAAATTTTAAAATATATAAAACAATTAAATTATAATTAAGTAATAAACAAATTAATTTAATTTTAATTCTCAAAAAAAAAATAGTTTAGTTTTTTTAATTTTTTATTTAATTATTATTAAGCATAAATGACTAAATGCACAAATGAGTGAAGGGGGCAAAATGCTCACTTTTAAAGTTCAGGAGAGTATTTTGCTCACTTGAAAAAAATTCAGGTGATTTTCTTGCCACTAATATATGTATATATATATATATATATATCATTTATAATTATACGTAAGAAACTAACAATAATAAAAAATATATATAAATTAATTCGGTTCCACGAAATTAAGAATCAAAACTGAACATAAAATTTTTATTCTTCAATTTTTAAACTGGAATCGATACCTTTGAAATCGAACCGAACCAAATCGAAATTTTGATTCGGTCCGATCCGATTCTTCGGTTGCGTCCATTCCATGAACACCATAGTCACTACTCACTTGTCCATAAAGTTGTTGTGGAAAAGAGGATTGATACTTGGTCGAAGGAGAAAAATTATTTGTTTGATAGATTATAATTGTTATCTTTTATTGATGGGAGAGTTATGGTCATGTACATTACTGTAGGAGGAATTTGATTGGCATAAGGAAAATAAATAATCTAGTTCCAAGAGAAATCTAAAAGCACTTTATGATAAATCATGAAGTTCTCTCCATTGCTTTTTGTACCAATAAAATGAAAAACTTTAAAATGTTCAAAACAGTATAATAATTTGATATACAATATATACTATCATATTCAATTTAAAAGATAACATTTAATGACTTGGTGGTTTAATCACTTTTTTTTTTCTAATTAAATATCTCGTAAGCCATTTAAGTAAGTATATATATATTTGTAATTATGTAGACGCTTGAATTATATATTTACATATTACATATATATAAATATATATGAAAATTATTTTTTTTTAAAAAAATCAAAAGTTAAAGTGTCGTATACATGGGCAATTTTGGCATTATTTGAAAAAATCAAGTGAAAATTATGTTTATTGAAAATATGATGCAACAAAGGAAAGTTCTGGACGAAAAATTGATGGAACAAAGCAGCAAATGGCTTTCGTAAAGGGCCTGGGTATAAATAATAATGGGTCGTATACATGGGCAATTTTGGCATTATTTGAAATCAGTACGCAACTGAAAAAGTGACTTTTTGTATTATTAGTTCGTGGGGGTATTTTGCAACTCTCATAGTTTAGGGGTCTTTTGAAAGTGCATAATATCCCTTGCACTTTGATTCAGTTGCAAAATACCACTATATATTATTTTTTTCCTCAAATTACTATCCTGTATTTTTTAAAAGTTACAAAATAGTCTCCTTGCCTTGTTTGCACAAAAATATTGATCATTTTGCCCCTCATTGTCTTGTAATAACCCATTTTTAGTATTTTGTTTACTCTTTTTTTTTTCTCTTTTTCAATAATACAATTCAAAATTCAAAATTTCACACACATATATTTATTTATAAGGGTATTCAAAATCAGTTCGGTTCCGATTCGTACTATCATTGTTTTTCAAAAAAAAGAAGTAAAAAACACCAAATATCAAAAGAGAATATAATTTTTAAAAAAAAAAGAAGTAAAAAATACCAGATAATATAATTTTCGATATTTGGTGTTTAATTATATTATATTTTTATATTTGGTGTTTTTTACTTTTTTTTTCTAAAAAAACTAATAATATGAATCGGAATTAGAACCGAAATTTTGGTTCCGGTTCGGTTTGGTTCGGTTCCGATTCCTATTTTTAAGGAATCGAACCGATTTTGAACACCCCTATAAATAAATATGTGTATGAAATTTTGATTTATTAATTTTATTATTGAAAAAGAGAAAAACAAAAGTAAATAAAATATATTAAATGGGTTATTAAAAGATAAGGGGGACAAAATGATTAATATTTTTATATAAAACATAACAAAGGGGGGTATTTTGCAATTTTTGGAAAGCACAAGGTAGTGATTTGAAGTTAAGTAAAGCACAAGAGAGTATTTTGCAATTTTTGGAAAGCACAAGGTAGTGATTTGAAGTTAAGTAAAGCACAAGAGAGTATTTTGCAATTTTTGGAAAGCACAAGGTAGTGATTTGAAGTTAAGTAAATCATAAGAGAGTATTTTGCAACTTTTGAAAAACATAGAATAATGATTTTAGGCAAAAAATATAGCACATGAAGTATTTTGCAACTGAACCAAAGCATAAAGGGGTATTATGCACCTTTGACTCTTTTTGGCAATTGTCTTCTAAGATTTTGAGACATTAATTTCTATTTTAAAAATCATAAATTTAATATTTAAATAATCAACCTCGAGGTAAGTGTTCTTAAAGAACAATATTTCCTCTTACCGGTAGATGAGGTCCAATAAAATTTCGACACTGAACCATATTAGCGAAGGGTAGGAGGCAAGTAGTTCATTCATAAATAGTCCCTTATTAAAAATTAAATTTTTATTTTGATGAGGCAAGTAGTTCATTCATAAATAGTCCCTTATTAAAAATTAAATTTTTATTTTGATGACTATTTATATTTTTGCTTACCTTGTAGTTTATTTAAATCATTTAGATTTGTTTTTGTTAAAATATAATTTTTCAAAAATAAAAAAGATCATTCTTTCAGATTGTCATACGAACCGACTTCACAAATCATATCACATTAATTCGCAGACTCTTGTAAAGGGGCAGGGAAATTAATTCGCAAACTCTTGTGAAAGGACGAGAATTCGAACTCGCACTTAGTACAATAAATACAAATCGTTCAGACACCGAAGGTTTCGTCCTTCTAACCATATGGCTATAGGTATATCCACTACTAGGGAGGGACGGATCGCATGTGACGTAAATCAATTTATTTCATTGGTGGCTTCATTTGCTTCTATATTTATTTATAAAAATTCCCCATAAGTCATACTTTATATATCAAAAGATAAATAAGTCATAAAATATTTTTCTTTAAATCAATAAATTTTACTTTTGAGATATATTTTCAATGAAGTTCTAAAATATTTCTCTTTAGACCAATAAATCCTACTTGTTTAGATTCCTTTCTAATGAAGTCCTAAATTTTTTTTCTTTAGACCAATCAAATCCTACTTTTTAAAATTCCTTTCCATTTAAGTCCTAATTTATTTTTATTTTTATTTTTATCCATCCTTAGTAAATTAGTTTTGATGATAACTTTATTCATTAATTCATACATAGTTTTTTTTTATTATAAGTTTTAGTTACGAAAAATAGTATAATATGAATTTAAATAATAATTGATCTAATTTAAATTTAATTTAATAAACTTGAATGCATATATAATAACTTTACTAAAAATATAATAAATTACTATGCATAAAAATAATAAAATAAAGTTTCATTCAATTTTTATAGTTTAATGTAAGTGTTCATGCCAAATTTGAACTAAAAATTTATATTTAATTTAATATCTTTCATATAATTTAATAAGGGTGTAAATAGATTATTTAGTAATTTAGAATTTATATGGAACAAGAACACCAAAATTAAGAATCTCTAAATAATTCAACCCTTATCAAATTGTATAGAAGATATTAGACTAAATATAAATTTGTTATTCAACTTTATATATAGGAAATTATTATTTTTTAATTAAAGTTTATATATAGGAATTTTATTATTTATTATTATATATATATATGCATTCAAGTTTTCTAAATTAAATTTAAATTATTATTGAAATTCATAGTATAATATTATTCTTAACTAAAACTTATAACAAAATAAATTATGTATTAATTATTGAATAAATTTATCATCAAAATTAATTTACTAAAGGTATATATAATTTTGTTTTAGGAATATAGGACTTAAGTGGAAAGAAGCATCAAAAGTAGAATTTATTGATTCAAAGACAAAAATTTAGGATTTAATTGGAAATGAATCTCAAAAGTAAAATTTATTGGTCAAAATTTTTTGTTTAGGAATTATTTGCCTAATATATCTTCTATATGGAATATTAATATATCCATGGAGGATTCTTCCTTAATTCTAATACATTACAAATTGAAAAAGTTTCCCCACACTTTCTTTTCCAACATCCTCCTCAAACAAAGACTTTGTCACCTTTTCCTTTTGCTTTCCCTTTTTCCTCTTTTCTTAGCACCAAAGAGAAAGTGAGCTCAAATAAATGGAACACCTACACAAACTCACACACCACCGCCACCACCACCGCACTATCAATCCCACACACAAAACAAATGGAACACCAACAAAAACTAAAACACAACAAGAAGATATCAATGTCAGACACCGAGTCACAAACGAGTCAAGTCGACTCCTTCTACTCCCCCTTCCGATCCGACTCACCCCTCAACTCCGGCGACCCCATCAAGTGGCCGGAAAAGTCGCCGCCGTCCAAGGCCATAGTCCACCGTGACAAATATAACTCCCCGGTCCGGTCACCGACTCACCACCACCGGAAAACCTTCCCGCCGCCGGGGAATTCGAGTCTGCCGGCGGGGACGTTGCTCCCGCCGCCACCTCCGCCGCCGGTGATGGTCTTTAATCGGACGGTGAGGGATGAGGTGGCATTGGGGGTTACGAAGGTGGGTCCGGCGAGGGCGGAGGAGGGGTTTGGCAGCGGTGGGGATGGTGGTGGGAGGAGATTGAGGGCGGTGGCGGTGAACAGAGCGGCGTTGGGGTTTAGAGTTTGTGAGATGGTATTGTGCTTGATTTCGTTCTCGGTGATGGCGGCTGATAAGACTCAGGGATGGAGTGGTGATTCCTTTGATCGTTATATTGAATACAGGTTTGAATATTAATCTGTATTAATTTCTCCATATTTGTGTACTTGTATGTATATAAACCATGTGTAATATAGAATTCATGAGTGATGATTTTGGTAAGTAAGAAATTCATAAGTATAAGAGAATAATTTTGATCTCATATGATTATTGTGACAGGTGTGGATGAATTTTCTTGTTTGAATCATATATGAGTAAACAATCTCTTTGGATATCACAACTCCATATTTAAAGTTTCAGTACTGTTTCTCGGAAGTTTAAAGTAATGGTGGTGTATCATAAAATAATGGTTTAAGTGTTTGTTACTTCCCACAGTTCGTATTTTTTGTTGAATATCATCCGAGGGTTTAAATAATTATGTTGAAACTTGGAAAATGATGTTCAAGCTTTCTATTTTTACACATTTTCTACGAGTAATTTTATTAACCTGTGAAAATAATGGTGTTGAAGCCTATTGTCAACATATTCTTTCCCGAATTTGAACACCTTTACTCCTACTTTAAAGTAATAGTGTTGAATGTGCTACATGTTACAACACTCTAAACCCAACATCAGAGGAACAGGGTCCCATGGGCGATTAATACTGAATTTGATATAATTCTCTGGTATATTTCTTTCTTCATATGGCGGGATATTTTTTGATGAACCGAGTTTCTGCATTCCTTTTTCTCTTTGGAGTTGATTGAAATTCTACTAAGAAATGGGAAGAGAACATGATGATGAGGACGTGCCTGTTGGAAATCGAAACCGTGTTTTGCAATTGATATATGGCCGACATTCTCGGAGTCAAGAAGCTCAAATTTTGACAGATGGATCAAGTCCAACTGGAGTAAAATGTAACTCCACTGAGTTTGTACAAGCTGGGGATTTATCTAGAAAAATGATTATTTGAAAGCTCTGTTGGTTTAACCTCAAAATGGCAAAATTTCTTAATATTGAACAAAACAGAAATTGATACATGTGGGTTCTCCCTTGAGCAATTTGGGTGAATATGCCAATCTATTTGGTGAATGAAAACTGTGATCAACACTTGTACCTGTACAAATTAGATTAGGGTAATACTAGGAACAGGCTGCAAACTAGTAATTCCATTTCATCTCATACATTGTTGTGTTTAATGTTCCGGGGTTTCCCCATCAGGATTGATGTAGTTGGGCTGCTAAGAACCAACCTATCTGCAATAAAACAAAGATTTTAGGGTTGACATGGTTCGGTTTGAGGGAAACCGACGTCGATAATTCATGAAAATAAGGAACTCTGTGTATTAAAATATCACAATTGGTGCGGTCTATTTAGCCAAGTATGCATCTATACTATACTTAGGATGACTGAATGAAGCTCCAGTTTGGTCAATCAGATCCGTCATTTTCCTCCTCTGTTCAACACTTGAAATAGCTAGTAATGTTATTGTTTACTTTGATGTAATGGATTAGGGTTGAATTCTCCACTAGCTTCTTTATAGAAAACTAAAGTGCTAATGAGTAAAAAAAACCTATGTGCATTAGCGAAATGGCTTTTGCATAGCTCTCTCCATCGCTTCTTGCCTTTAGGAACTTTTATCATATCTTCATGGCACTGACCAAAAACCTGCTTTGAGAGTGAAAAATTATGCCTGTAGTTACTGGATTTCGAGTCAGCAAATATTTGTAAGAATTCAGTTCTAACATGTTATCGGGTTTGTCCCAAAAGTGTATGTTTTTCTTTACCTCTCTCAAGCAATCAATAGATATTTTATACATCTCCTTAGGGGATAAACATGTTCATCGATCCGTTCCAGAAAACTTCTGCATTTACATACGATTGAAAATCACAAATCTGTAGCGGTTCTATACGAATTTATATGGGAAGCATTAGAATTTTGGTCGTCCCTAGGTCTATCTATTTGTTCTTTCTCAATGAAAATTAGCATAATTTTTTCATCAATAATTGCCAGTACCTGTTATAGTATGATGCTTATATCTCTGTTTGGTTAGTATTAAAGATTTTCCGAATATTAGGTACAAAGATTTGAAATTTTGGTTGGTTGATTATCTAAGCAACAAAACTACATTTAATCCTCATTATTGCTTGAAGTATTAAATCCTGATATTTGCATCTAACAATATAGTTTTCTCATTTGAATGCATTTGACAAACACTTACCCCTTCTCCTAGATCCGTGCTTCTCTTTTGTGGTCTCTCCATTGGTTTAATGTGATGATGGAACTCCTCTGATGACAGGTATTGTTTAGCTGTGACTGTGATTGGATTTGTATATTCGGGCTTTCAAGCAGTTGATCTAGCCAATCATTCGATCACTGAGAAGCATCTTATCCCTCACCACCTCCGTTGTCACTTCGATTTCTTGATGGATCAGGCAAGTAATTCATCATCATTGTAAATCAACCATTTTCTACTTCGATGATCCGTACCTCCATAACATGATATATATATATATATATATATATATCTATAGGTTTAATTAGCAATTGGTTACCAAGTTCATTCCACCAGATGGTGCTCTAATTCAGTTTGGCATAAAATCATTGGGACTTGATAGATTTTAAGTAAACAATAGACCAAAAAAAGAAAAAGAGGTACCTTGTGGCCTCTGGCCTCATTATAGTTTGAGTAGCCATTAGAGGATTTTATTTAGTGGATGTGATGACTAGTAGTCATCTCCATGAGCTTTCATTTTTCTGCTGCTGCAAATATATCCCAACCACCCTAGGAACTTGGTTGCGCCAGTTATGATAGGGTTTTTTTTCCCGATAACCGGGATTTCCGGGGCTTTCGCCCCGACTAATCCACGGAATCTCTGCAAAGCAACCCCCACACAAAAACTGGGGAAAGCTCAAACTATATTCACGGTAGTGTCCCCCATGAATTGTTTAAACGCTGTAAAATTCAAATGACCTGATGCCAAGTCCCAAGTATTTTCCAACTAGGCCAACCTTTTCCGGTCTAATTATAAGAAAAAAACTCATAATAACTTTTCAACGAGATGATTGTAGTATTCTGTTTGTTTGCTGAGAAAATGTTGCGCTTTATTGATGTAATTGCAGATACTAGCATATCTTCTGATATCGGCATCGTCATCAGCAGCCACCAGGGTTGTTGATTGGGTATCGAACTGGGGTAAAGACGAGTTCACCGAGATGGCTAGCGCGTCCATTGGTATGTCTTTCCTGGCTTTTGCAGCATTTGCCTTGAGCTCCCTCATATCTGGTTACAACCTTTGCAACACTGCTTGAGCTTAGTACCATTTTACATCCATATTCTTCGACCCGATTTGTATTTGGGTGAGAATTCTGAAATAGTTCACTTGCTGCAATTCAATTCTTAGGCTGTACATCGGAAGATAATATAATAGATTCATTAGCAGTTTTTGTGGGTAAATGTGGTATATGGAATAGTAGTTTTCTTATCGTATAGAAAGGGTGAGAACAAGATTGTAAGCCATAGGTTTGGTTGGATCTCTTTGGAAATAAAATTATTCCCTTTTAACTAAAATATACCATGCTGATTTAATTGCACACCCGTATGGGCCATATCCTCCATTTCCTTCTTTTCTTGTTCCAGAGGACATTGATGAATTAACATATTATTACTTGTCTTCGTATTCTAATGTTGGAAGGTTATTTTAGTAATTTTGAAGTAGTAATTTTGGTTTTTTATTTTTAATTCACTGGAAAATTGAACAAAACAAGCTTCATTTTCTGTGTTTGACAATCTAGTGAGAATTGTATAACTCCTCGAATCCCTTGAAATACAAACATGTATACAACTCCTGCGTCTCTTATACATCCAGCTTGGTGCTCTAAGTTATTTTCTGGGTCTTGAAGTTGCTAGGTCCAAGCACGGGATCTTTGTTTCCCAAAAGAAAATATGTTCTGAATTTACTGGCTGGCTGAGACTGGAATGTTGGGTGAAGGCACATGTGAAGATTATACCAAGCAAAGGTTGGTCGGAAAGCTAATATATTTGGCTCATACTCGCCCCGACATAGCCTATGCAGTGAGTGTAGTAAGTCAGTTTTGCTCCTTGCAAAACAATCATATAAGTTTCCACCCACCTAAACGGGCTAAGATGTAAAGAAGATGGGTGCGTGTTATTTTTCTCAAATTCGAGCTTGATTAGTGCTATAAGAGGAGGTGAATGTTATAATAACATGAACTGGATGATACTATGAATTAGGGTTATAAAATCCAAGGAATTAATATAGGTCATGTGTAATCTTTCTAAAGTTCGAATTTGATCAGTTTTTTAAGAGGAGAAAATAGCAAGAGATGTAGGATACTATCATTTAGGATGTTAAAAGAAAGAGAGGTTGACGGTGTTATCAGAGTTGTTGGTTAGTGGTGATTGGTGAATGTTAACATCAGTTCTCTGAACCATGTTGAATGTGGTACTATTAAAATGTGATAAATGGTAACATGTCACGTATCTCTAAGCAAATTTAAATTTTGTTGCTTTACTCTCTTCCACTTACAGCATGACCTTGGATGACTATGCCATATATTGTGGCTAGCCACCTCAGCTAAAATTTATGGCTAGTCCAACACTATATCCTAGTGTTGGTAGGATGAATCAAATTATAATTTTTTTTAAAAGTATATATTTATTTAGTTATATATTTGCATTTTTCTAATAAGTATTAATAATTCATATTTTGTTTTTCTAAAAATAAAAATTGCCAACAATTCTTAATGAAATAAATATAATTAATTAAATTAATATAAATAAAAAAGAACATACATTATAATTTTTTTGATGAGCAATGATACTTATATCGAATTGGTAAGCAGAATTGGGATTTTGCGGGAGCCAAACATCTTTACTGTTCCAACTCTGTCTAATAATTCTAAGAGATATTTTACTTTTGTTATTCGGTTAAGTATATAAAGTGAAAAGAAATAAATTAAAAATAAAAAATAATTAATTTTAAAATTGATTAGTATTTTTTTTGAAAGGAAAATTGATTACTATTGCCTTGTGTATATATGTATATCTTGTGCCTCTTGTTGATTATTATGGATTTGTATGTTATGTGTGTTCACCTTTTTGTATTGACAATCAACATTGTGGAGCCCACTTGAGCCGGCCAAGCAAGTGGTCAAGAGATCCGGATCTTATGAACTTATTGCAGCTGCAATAATACCCAAATGCTGCAAAACGATGTCATTTTGCAGCATGAAAAAAGAAGAAGAAAAGAAATAAAACCAAACGGCGTGATGCCCTACCCATTCTGTGTATAGGTTCACTTATTTTTTTCCCGCCCATCTTCTTCTCTAATCTCTCTTCAATCCATCCCCCATCTTCATACCATCACACACACATACATATATCTGTCGAGAGTTGTAATTTGAAGCAACAAATCGATCTGGAAGGGGAAGAAACCATTTCATCTGATTTTAGGTACTCACTTTGCTATACATATATCCATAGTGAGATATATGTTACAGTCGACTGATACATGTATATATGTGATTGGTGGTTTGCAAATTTGAAAAAATGAAGAAAAGTTTTGTATATGAAAAATTATCAGGGTTTGAAATCCATGAAATTGAAAACTCATCATCGATGTACTCACTTTTTTTTTGTTAATGATAATGATTAGTGGTTGGTAATATAAGATAATGGGCAAATGTAAATGAATTTTTCTAGGGTTTTCGCTCCATTATTTTATAGATTAGTGGACTGATTTGGTTTGGGAAAGAGAGAGAGAGAGATGTTACAGTCGACTAATATGTATGTGTGTGTGATGGTATGAAGATGATAGTGGTTTGCGGTTTGCAAATTTGAAAAAACAAAAAAAAAATTTGTATATGAAATTTTTCTAGGGTTTGAAATCCATGAAATTGAAAACTCATCATGGATATAGTTACTTTATTTTTGTTAATGATAATGATTAGTGGTTGGTAATATAAGATAATGGGCAAATGTAGATGAATTTTTCTATGGTTTTCAGTCCACTATTTTACAGATCAGTGAACTGAATTGGTTTGGGAAAGAGAGAGAGATATATATATGTTACAGTCGATTGATACATTGTATATTTGTGGTTGATGCAATTTGTTAAACATTTGTTGACTTTTATATTTATGGTTTTATTTGAGTGGAGTGATACATGTTACAGTCGATTGAAATTTGAATATTTTTAGGGATAATGTAAATAGTAAAATTATGAAGCCCAAGCCCATTTGTAAGGTCCAAAATTAACTGGGCCCATATATGTATATTTTATTAATAGGCCCATGATTATTTCATAGATGTAAAACCCATGTACTAGGTTAAGCCCATCAGTACTTGACCATTAATTGTAAGCTAGGAAAAAATAACCCATTAACTGTGGATAGTGGGTGGTTATGAACGAAGAATTAGGGGCGTGTTCCTGCAAAAGGGGAAAGAAACCCATGAGTATGATGTATAAATTCGTCCATTGTGGCCTCAATAAAATTGATTCTTGGTGTGAACAAAATTATACACTTACACTTGGCGCCGTCTGTGGGAAACGAAAAAAGTTTCTTACTCGTTTTCATTCCAAAATCCTCTTATACAAAAGAAAATTAACCATGGTTTCCACTCGGTCAACAAATAATGATGCTTGGTTTGAAGAGGTGATGCGGCGGCTGGAAGCAGTAGAGCAAAGAAATGTCATCCTCGAATAATAAAATGCCGATTTGCTCCATCGGGTCGCTCAAACGCCGATCCTTCCCCGAGATCCCAAGCTAGCCGAAGGAACGAGTTAGCAGAGGAATGTTGGTCACGACCCAGCTAACTCCTAACATGGGCACGAAGGTTCAGCCAATCGGGTAGGAAAGGGACCAAGAGAAGATGAGGAATCATCACACCCCATGATGAAGGAGGCTACCGCAGGACATATCCCCACTCTGAATGACCTGCACAAAATGACAGCCAGGATACAGAGGGATGTGATGAAGGACTTGAAGATGCAGACCCCTGACGATCTGGCTATTCATGCCACAACTGATATGACTCAATCCCCTTTCATAGAGGAGATTGAGATAACTGACTTCCCAAAGAAGTTTGTACTGCCGATCTTCACCTTGTATGATGGAACGAAGGATCCACTCGACCACATCTACCAGGTACAGATGAAGATGACTATGTACGGCAAAAACCAGGCACTCCTATGCAAAGTATTCCCCACTAGCTTAACAGAGGCACCCCTGCTCTAGTTTACAAAGCAACCTCCAGGGTTGATTAGTAGCTGGAGCAATCTCTGCAGGCGATTCATCGCTCAGTACTTTGGCAACCGAAGACATAGGAAGACAATCTCCAGCCTCTTTACGATAACACAAGAAAAAGGGGAGAGCCTCAAGAGTTTCCATTCCAGATTCAATGTGGAGATGTCCACCATCGATGACTGCGACCAACTATCGGTGGTAAAAGCATTCCGTATGGCGATTATCCCTGGCACAAAATTCCATTCTTCATTGGTGAAACGGCCCCCAAGCAACATCGGTGAACTCAACTCTAGAGCTCAAGGTTACCACAGGATAGAAGAAAAAGAGGCAGTCAGACAGAAAATGGCATCTTTGGTAACAGTGGGAGCCAAATCCAAAGAACGAATAAAGGATCAGAAATCTCAATGCATCGGTCCATCATCATATGCTTCATCTTCCAGGCAGAGCGACAAACGCCAACGGACGAAAGAAAGACCGACTCCCCTGAGAACCAGTTTGGGCAAGCTTTACCAAGAGAATAAGATTAAGGGGATCTTCAGACCCCCTCCGCCAATCAGACAACCGATGGAGCAAAGGGATATGACTAAACACTATGCCTTTCACAGTGAATACGATCATCATACTAATGATTGTAGAAATCTCAGGAGGCAAGTAGAAGCAATGCTTGCCAGAGGGGAACTTACAGACTACTTGGTGAGAGATTAGATGAGGCCTAACAGAAGCAAACAACCACCAAAGAACAATACTGCAACAAGATAGTCAGTCAGAGTTATTCACATGGTCCAATGAGGGGAAGAGGCCGACGAACCAGAAGGAAGTAGGAGGTCAAAATTATGAAAGGCCCATAAAATCAGACGCGTGGGAGAAGTGTGCCAAACGTCATTCAGGCAAGAAGATTCAAGGATCACTTTTTCAGAAGCGGATATGCAGAAATTCCAGACCCCTTATGAGGATCCTCTGGTAATTACTCTTCTGGTAGCCAATTGTTTGATCAAAAGGGTAATGGTAGATCCACGAAGCAACACCAATATCATGACAAAGTAGGCTTTTGACAAGCTTGGAGTCGATGTATCACAGCTACATCTGGCTCGAATCCTTTTGGCAGGCTTTGATGGACGATGGGTAAAGCCCATCGGGGTTATTCACCTATCGGTATCAGCTGCCTGACGAA
Source organism: Cornus suecica (assembly GCA_963922005.1). Classification (NCBI taxonomy): domain Eukaryota; kingdom Viridiplantae; phylum Streptophyta; class Magnoliopsida; order Cornales; family Cornaceae; genus Cornus; species Cornus suecica. The sequence continues at coordinate 35,422,801 of OY998245.1, read as the reverse complement.
CCCTAAAAGAGAGCTTTGTAGTGGTGGATGTCAAGCCATCATACAACTTGCTAATGGGCAGAGGATGGATCCACCACATGTAGGGGGTCCCATCAACCCTACATCAAGTCATGAGGTGTCTGGATCCCAACGACATTGATGTGACAGATATACCCGGGGACCAAGTAATATCGAAAGAATGCTCACGGTGACCCTAAAGAACCTGAATTCCAAGGACAAACAGATAATGGAGCAGTCAGAGAAGCCCCAATACAACGATAAATAACAATTACAATCAGACCCTTCTGATGAGGGTCAAGAGGCTTAGGTTACTACTGAACCATTGGAGGAGGTGAGCATCATTTTAGGAGATTGCAGCAAAGTCACATACATCGGCTCTTCCCTTAATAAGGAGGATAAAGACGAGTTGGTTCATTTTCTTCAGAAGAACTCCGACGTCTTCGCCTGGTCACTCTTGGACATGCTGGGCATCAGCCCATCAGTGACCCAACATAACTTAAATGTAGACCTAGACTTCAGATCGGTGAAGTAGAAGCAGAGGCGCTTCAGAGTCAAGAGAAATCAAATCATAGCCGGAGAGGTTGGAAAGTTGCTGGAAACAGGCTTCATACGGGAAGTCACGTACCCATCTTAGCTATCAAATGTGGTGGTGGTCAGAAAGAAGAACAGGAAATGGTGGGTCTGCGTGGACTTCACCAACCTAAACATGGCTTGCCCGAAGGACCATTTTCCCCTCCTGAAGATAGACCAGATGGTAGACGCCACAGCCGGATATGGAAGACTATCCTTCCTGGATGCATACTCTGGATACAATCAGATCTCGATGAACCGATCCGATGAGGAAAAAACCGTATTCATCACCGAAGAAGGTACATTTTGTTATAAAGTAATGTCTTTCGTACTAAAAAATGCAGGTACGACCTATCAGAGGTTGGTCAGAAGGATATTCAAAAATCAGATGGGGAAGATGGTAGAAGCCTGCATAGACGATACGGTAATCAAGAGCAAGAAGAAAAATGAGCATCTCCGACACTTCGAAGAGGTGTTTGAAGCAGTTCGAGAGTACGGAATGAGGCTTAGCCCATCAAAATGATGCTTCAGGGTATCCTCAGAGCAATTTCTCGGTCACATAGTCAACCGAACTGGTATTGAAGCCAACCCCGCTCAAATGAATGCCCTAATAGGTTGTGATGAGCCAAAAACTCATAAGGAAGTCCAGACCCTAACAAGGAGGGTTGCCACACTAAGCAGATTCATCTTCAGGATGACCGACAGATGCAAGCCATTCTTTCAAGCTATTAGAGCAGGCAAAGGAAACATATGGGGAGAAAAATAAGCAGAAACACTTCAAAAATTGAAGCAATATCTCCAAAATCCACCAATCATGGTATCACCAAATCCGGGTGAACCTCTGCATCTCTATATGGCAGTATCAACAGCTTTAACCAACGCGGCATTGGTAAAAGATGACAAGAAGTGTTAGAGGCCAATCTTCTTCAACAACAAATCTCAATCCGATGCAAAAACAAGGTACACAATGGCAGAGATAGTGGTTTTATCGTTAATTAATGCAAAGAAGCATCTAAGGCACTATTTCAAAACCCATTCGATAGTGATTCCAACCACACTACGCATAAGGGCTATCATGGCAAAGCCGGACCTGACTGAAAGAATCACCAGATGGGTCTTGGAGCTCGAAACATTTGACATCACATACGTGCCTAGAACAGCTGTTAAGGGTTAAACCTTGGCAGATTTTCTTCTTGAAGCCAAACCCAAGTAGCCCTAATTGAGTCTGCCGAACCTGAATGGCCACTCTATGTAGACGGATCGGTCGGATCAGCAGGTTCAAGAATTAGACTTGAAATCATAACCCCATATGAGACCTGCATCCAGTAATCAATCCGTATGGAGTTCCTAGCCACCAATAATGAGGCTGAGTATGAGGCCCTTTTGGCAGGACTAAGATTGGGCCGAAGCTTATGTATCCAACGACTTTGGATATATAGTGACTCACAGCTAGTGGTCAGGCAAGTGCAAGGAGAATACGAAGTAGGGGAAAAGCTGGAGCCATATAAGAAGTTGGTTATGACGGAGTTGTCCTGCCCGGACTAGTATATCCTTGAGCAGATTTCCAGAGGGGAAAATGAAAATGCCGATCGCCTAGCCAACATGACAACAATCAACGATCAGAATCTGACAAGGGTAGCCCCAATCGATTACCTCGATACCCCTAGCATTTAGAGGCATGACTCCGTCTGTGTGATACCTTGGGAGCCGAGCTAGATGGATCCGATCATTGCATAGTTAAAAGATGACACACTTTCTGAAGACAAGGCAGAGGCTCGGAAGATCCGCCTCCAATCGGCCAAGTATGCCCTCTACAATGGTCACCTCTACCGAAGGTCTTTTGGTGGACCTTACCTCAGATGTCTGACCCCCACTGAAGAATCAAACATAATGAATGAGGTTCATAAAGGATAATGTGGAAACCACTCCGGAGGAAAAACGCTTGCCCATAGGGTTCTGAATCAAGGGTACTTCTGGCCTTACCTCTCTAGAGATACAGAAGCTTATGCTAGAAGGTGCAAGAAATGTCAGATCCATGGAGATAACATCCATCATCCCCCAGAGTTGTTGAATCCAATGTTCAACCCTCACCCATTCGCACAGTGGGGGATCAATGCGGTAGGACCTCTGCTGATGGCCTTAAGGTCGGCGAATCAAGCACTGATAGCAACCAATTACTTTACAAAGTGGGTAGAGGCAGAGTCCTACTCCACCATCACTCACAAACACATGATCAAGTTCATATGGACTAACATCATCTACCGCTTTAGAGTTCCCAAGGTGATAATAATTGATAACGGAAAGAACCTTGACAACAGATGGACCAGAGAATTCTGCAACCAGCATGGGATCCAACTCAAGACTTCATCAGTGGCATACCCACAAGGCAACAGTCAGGCTGAAAGATCTAATAGAACCATATTGAACACTCTGAAGAAGAAGCTAGAAGACCTTAAAAGAGCCTGGCCAGATAAGCTTCCAGAGGTATTATGGTCCTATAGAACCACTCCAAGACTCCCCACAGGGGAGACGCCGTTTTCAATGGCCTACGGAATAGAAGCTGTAATCCCGACCGAGCAAGTGGTTCCAACCCTAAGACCAGAAACATACTAGGAAGAGCGCAATAATCGACATTTGACCGATGAACTAGATCTACTTGGAGAAAAATGAGACTGAGCCGCTATTAGACTCGTAACCTATCATCAGAGGGTCAAAAATGCCTTCAATTAGAAAGTTAGAAGGCGAGAATTTCAGGTTGGAGATATGGTTTTAAGAAGGAAGATTGGACTCATCGGGAAGCTAAGAGAAAACTGAGAAGGTCCTTACACTGTAACGGAACTCATAGTGCGTGGAGGCTACCGCCTCAGGCATAATGATGGACACATGGAACCCCTCTCCCAAAATGTCTCGCGGTTAAAGAGGTACTATCCTTGAAAATGCTTACTCTATTTTTAGTCTAAGCTAAATAAACGGCTGAGGCATTCAGATCCCAACTCTGTCTTTACTTTCAAGTTTCAGTTTTCGAGTTTGTTAAGCTGGCTGTGCCAGGATTGCTTTGTTCATGTAATGTTCTTAGATGTGCAATAAATGACCAATTTCTTCATTTTGCAATGTCTAAAGATATTTTCTTGCTCAAAACAAAACATTTCCTAAGTGTTGAGATGATAGAGGCTCTCAAGCCTGATCCACACTGTAAGAGGAACAAAATTAAGAAAAATATCCTAAGTGTTGGGATGACAGAGGCTCTCAAGCTTGACCCACACTGTCAGAGGAATAAGAATGATAATATTTCCTAAGTGTTGAGTTGGTAGAGGCATATAGCCTGATTCATACTATCAAATATAAAAATATTTCCTAAGTGTTGGGATGAAAGAGGCTCTCAAGCTTGACCCACATTGCCAGATGAGCAAAATTAATAAAAATATCCTAAGTATGGGAGTAACATAGGCCAAATGGCTTGACTCATACTGATAGAGGAATAAAATAATATGAAATGTCTTTTTCATTAATAAAAGACCCTCAGGTCCTACTAGGGCCATTGAAGTCCTTCTCAAACAAATCTACAACCCGGGTTGGAGTGAATAATTGGACAGAAGGATCAAGAGGGTCAGCTGACAGCCATCCTTTTATGAACTCGCTGAAGAGATTTTAAGCATGATCAGGCTCAGGACTAACATAGGGCTTCTTCACTCCTAGAAAAGCATCCACAACATTTGGGTCAGCAAATTTCCTTTTTGCAGGATCTTTAATGTCAGCGTTAAAGCCTTTGCGCTAGAATTCACCAGCCACGATCTTGTTGAGGACCTTATAGCGATCGGTCATACTGGAACCACCTGTTTTGCACATCTCCAAGGCAGACTGGGTGATGCCGAGGTTATGCTCCAATTTCTCATAGTTAGAGGCCAGTTTAGCCTTCTCACTAGACAATTGGGCATTCTGCTTCTTTTCCCGAGCAAGCTCACTTTCTAACTCAGCAACTCCAGAAGGAAGCTCTCCCAGCTAAGCCTTCAAACCATTCTCCCTCTCATCCCTCTCGACCAGATCATCCCTGAGGCGGCTAATCTCTTCAACATCAACCTTATCAATCAAACACAAGACATTTATGCTTAAGAGATCCTAAAATGGTTAAGGCAAAAAGAAATCATTAAAGAAAACAAAGAACACGGCTAAGGTAAAACAACACTTACCCCCATTATAAAGCTAGGGGTCCTAGCAATAAGCTCCTCCGGATTAGTCTCCCTTTGAGCCTCAAGCTCTTCGGGAGTAAAGAGATTCTTGGCCCTGGCCATCATCACACCCATTGAAGTGAGGCTGGGCGCAACTTGATCAGAGGACACCGAGCTCTTATTTTTGCCCTTGTTCTTTCGCCTCTTTATGGGTTTGTCTTCGCCCACGGGTCTGGTCCGGGCGGAAGATGACTGAAGCAGGCCTGGAATAGTGGTCTGCGCAAGTGCAGACCCATACGCATCACCAGGAATAGCGATTGTCACACCTTGATATCCAGATGCAGGGGCCTCATTCAGAACCCCCCATTTGGGGCATCAATCTCTTCAACATCATCATCATCATCATCTTCAACCATGGGTTTGATCGGGGACGTTGTCATCCTGAAGTTAGAACCCAACCTTGATATACCCTGCAAATTGGCAGGAGTAAGCAGGTCAATGCACATTTTACGATCTGACCAGACTTTGGACTTCAGCAAAGCAAATCGGGCCTCTACATCCCGAACCATAATATCCCTATCATCAAAACCTAAAAATTTATGTACAAAATCTTCTCTGAGTTGATCACACCCAGGGCAGAGGCAAGTTTCTTTATACAGAAAGGAAAATGGCTGAAGGGTAAGAGCTCCAAAGACTCTAGGGATCGGCCATTCCCGGGAGTGAGGGTAGAACCAAGATCCCTTCACCAAAACCATCTTCTCCTTCCAGAACTTCTCTGTCTTCTCCGTCCCATTACAGATAGATCCATACTCACGAGGGATTTGATCTTTAGTTGAAATTATGTTACTACTATCACACATGATGAAAGATAGATTACTTACACAAAGGATTCTGATGGAAATTTGAAAAACTCCAGCGAGAGAACCCAGAAAACGACAAGAAAATGATAATCACTTTGAAGGAGAGTAGAGCAAAATTAGAAGAATAGAATAAGGATTCAAATCAAGATTATACAAAAGAAGGGGGAGGAACATTAATGGAAGAGGGAGACACTCCAACATCCAATGCACCATATATGGAGAAAGAAGAAGGGCCAGCCGCCTTTTCAAAATTCAAAAGGCACACGCCTTTCCGAAATTCAAAAGGCATATGCCTTTCCACAATGATGACTCTGACATCATGTGGCGACAATAACCTACCCATCAAATCAGTAGGATTCGGGTCAGGCCCACTAACCTGTATGCCAAACCCGAATGAGGCCAGTGTAAATAGTAAAATTATCAAGCCCAAGCCCGTTTGTAAGGTCCAAAATTAACTGGGCCCATATATGTATATTTTATTAATAGGCCCATGATTATTTCATAGATGTAAAACTCATGTACTAGGTTGAGCCCATTAGTACTTGACCATTACTTGTAAGTTAGGAAAAAATAACCCATTAACTGTGGATAGTGGGTGGTTATGAGCGAAGTGGGTCATGACTCCATAAAATTAGGGGCGTGATCCTGCAAAAAGGGGAAAGAAACCCATGAGTACGATGTATAAATTCGGCCATTGAGACCTCAATAAAATTGATTCTTGGTGTGAACAAAATTATACACTTATAGTTAATAAGCAATGGAAAAAGAAATTAGATCATGTATGAATGGTTGTTCAATCCACTATTTTAGTAATCAAATGCCCTAATTTATTTATTTTGGTTTGTTGTATTTTGCTCAATATAATACAAAAGCTTAATATCAAACAATAACTTAAGATTAGTTTTCCAAACACTACTTGGACGCCAAGCTTGTTTTTGGCTTTACTTTGCTTTGATATGGTGCAATTTTGAAGAAAAAGAATTGTTGAATATTGTATTTGTGTTATATTTGAGTTGACTGATATATGTTACCACATACGTTCAACAAAATACAACATATATTACACCAAATGTAGTAATGTTTCTATTTTATTTAATCTTGAACTTAGTGCTTGAGATATGAAATCAACAAAGGTTTTTTATACGATAATGGTTTACTTTGCTTTGATATGGTGCAAAATTTTCTAAATTATATATTTGTGCATTTTGTGATCTTGGTGGTGTTTTATCAGTCAACTGAAAAAGAGTTCTCTGCAGTCTTTAAAAAAAATGTAGCAAATATGCAACAAAATGCTCATATATTTTATAGTCGACTTATGTTTATTAATCTCACTGTTTTAATTGATTTCACTATAATCAATTGAATTATCATAGTAGTATGACCCCCAAAAGAAAGAAGGATGAAGAGAAATAGGGGTCCATTCATAATATATGTTCGTCGGATGTTGAAGTGATGGCCCAGAAACTTGCAAATGGCTTTATGATTTTGAAGTAAGTAAGTGATTAATTTATTTTCTTATGTGATATGTTATTGTATATTAGGAATCATATTTATTGCACTGCTTAGGAACAAGTTTCAAAAGGCACACAAGAGTACAATCAAGAATAACGAAGAAGTTTCACAACAAGCTTTAACGTTATGGTATAAAATGAACTATGCTGCAAAGTATCCATACTTTCAGCAGTATAAAAAAATGGCCACAAGATACAAAGCACTAAAAGAAGTATTAAAGAACAAAATTGTCGGAATGCCCAAAATGGCTAAAAAGCAGAAAGTTAAAGAAATAGTGGAAACAAATCAGAAAATAAAAGACCAAAATGAAGGAGATGAAGAGGATGAAGAGGCTGTAAGTTCTATTAAATTTAAATTGTTCATTACTTAGCTTTTGTTTTATACCATTCATATTGAATGCATTCTTGTCCATTATGCAGGTTAAGGACGACCGCATATCGTACATATCGCTTGATAGGTGTCACATGTTAGAATTTTTTACCCCTTAACACACTATAGTATGCCATTTCATTCCATTATTTGGTGTTTTTATGTCGTTTGTGTGTTTAAGCATGTTTTAGGAGCTTAATGAAAAAATAGAGTTAACTTTGGTGAATTAACTAAGTACATACTCGTTTCTATCCAAGAGGAGAGTCAAATAGGTGTTTTCAAGAAAAAATGCCTCCCGGAGGGCAAAAATGGCATTTTCCGAAGCCGTGACCTAAAGTGAAAAGTCTCGTGGAATCAAAACGGTCATTTTGGCACAGTTGCGGAAAAAAGTGGTTTTCATGAAGAATCTACGCTCAAGCCTACGCCTACAGAAGAAAAAATGTCTAGAAAGTGAATTTCTACGCTCAGGCTACGCTTAAGGTGTAAGTGCTGCATCTGCTACAGTGTTTTCAGCACAATTATTAGTCAACTTCGGGTTATCGTATCTCGGTCAAAACAGGTCCAAATGAGGTGATTCTTGAGCCTAACATCAAGAGCTTGAAGTTGGATTTATAATAAGATATTATATGCCTCCATAAAATGTGTGTAGCTCCAGATATGATCAAAGAGTAAGAAGTGTCCTGCAAGAAAAAACTGGAAATTTCAGATTCAGGCCAAAATCCTAGTTTGACCCGAATTGATCTGAATTGACCCAGATGACTTTATATTTAACTCCAACACCTATATGCAAGTTTGTTTATACATATTGTACATTATATTGAAGGATTTGGCTTGGTTAGGAAGGAAATCATACCAAAGGAGAATCCTATTCTCAATAGGAATCTAACACAAGTTAGGGTTTCCCTCACCTTTGCCTATATATACCAAGGTTTACTATAGATTTAAGAGAATTCTCTTTACATAATTTTGGGACTTCTTTCTACCCAATTTTCAGAGCTTTCTTTTTAGATTTATATACTCAAAAGAGATGAGCCATTCAAGACTTAGAGATCCGGAGAAGAAGATCATGGAGGCCATTTGTACATCAACGATGCAGTCTCCATCACCCATGATCAACTAATTTGGTATCTAGGATTTTCTAGCAAAACCCTAGCCAAGTAATGTAGTTCTTATTTATTTTCAATTGTAACGAGGGGAAGCTGTGACCATACAGGTGATGATTGTAGTAGATAAGAGACTGTTTTTGTTCTTGATACAAGTTTATATATTTATTCTGATTCTTGTCTTAGACTAAATGAATGAATTTATCTTACAAAATCATGATTATTCACTATGGGCTTGAACTCGAATGCTTAATTCATGATTTTCTACACAATGGTGGTAATAAAACTCGAAACCCTAGGTTGACACAGACCATGCCTTGGATAGTTGATATAGACATGCTTTAATTTATTTTCATGCATTAGGAGTAGATTAGAGTAATTTAATTGACATGTACTATTCAGTTTAGTCATGAGATGGGTTATCGCAATCTGGTTGACGGTATTCCTTTTTGGGGTCGTATTTAACTATTTACAATACGACCTGATTCACAGTTATGGATCACCCTCTTGCAATTGAGCAAGTAGAGAGTTATGTTATGCGGTTAGTGGTGGAGTATGGAAACCCTAAATTTTATTTCTACTGTTCTTGTCTTAATCTATATTTACTTGCTTTATTAGTTAATTAGTTAATCAATCACAAACCATAAACTATATTTTTCTAGCAATTCAAGAGTATTACTTTACGAGAATTCAGAATATTGTTTAGTCTCTATGAGACCGATAACCCTTCACAAGCCATTTATATACTACAATTGACTCGTGCGCTTGCGATAGGTAAAACCTAGGCCTTCATAAGGGTGCATTCTTAACACATATTTTTAGCACACCCCGACGGGACATCAAGTTTTTGGCGTCGTTGCTGGGGACTAAGCATTGTTCAATAGCTTTAGTAGTTTATTTACATTGCGTTATTGTAGTTCTAGCTAAAGTTAGATTTTTGTGTGATTGACATGTAGTTTAAAAAGCATAAAAGGGAGAAAACGGAGCTTCTGAAGTTACGTCTGGAACCGTTTGTGAGTTTTAGTTTTGCCGTAATTTTTGCATTTAATTCTTGCTTTATTTTCTGTTCATAATTAAAATAATTTAGAAGTAGTTAATTTAGTTTGTATTTATTTCATAAAATTTCAAAAAGAAAAAAAATATAGTCGTTAGTATAACGTATGACCGATAGATCGACCCGTTCTAATTCTAGCACTGAGATAGTCAAGTACGATCCTAAGATCAAAAAGACTCTCTATCATTTACGTTGAGCTATTGAAGAGTGTCATCATCAGTCAGAGGAAGGCACCAGCCAAATCATTAAAGAAGGCGCGATGTGTGACCAAAGAGCCAACCAACCAAGGGCACCGGAGATGTCACTGAAAGGATACTACGCACCGGATGTGTCTGATTCATATGTTTATTTTCCAGAAGAAGAAGGTGAAAAGCACTTTGAAATGAAGACAAGTGTTATTAATATGCTTTCGAAATTTTCTAGACTTAGAATTGAGGACCTATACCAACACAAAAATGATTTCGTAGAGGTAGCCTCTACTGTTAGGTATGATAATGTATCCAAGAATGACTTGCAAGTGAGATTATTTCCTTGGTCGTTGAGGGAATGAGCCAAAAGATGGTATATCAAATTGGCTAAAACAACTAAAATTGATTGAGAATCCCTTAAAAAAGAATTCATAGAAAAACATTATCCCATAGGAAAGACATTAGAAGCACAAGATGCAATAAATTTTTTTAGAGAATTGCCTGGTGAGCAGTTTCATGATGCTTGGGGAGAGATATAATGAAATCTTGTATATATGTCCCCACCATAGGTTTTTTGAACAGGATATAGCTAAGGATTTTTACATAGGACTTGGAGATGCACATAAGACTTTGATAGATGTGTCAACAACAGGTCAATTTACCTTGAAGCCGCAAAAGGAACTTTTAGAGATGTTTGACAATATTAGTGAGAATATGATTCAATATGAATATGAGTTGAGGTCTAGAGGTGGACAAGATAGAAGATATGAGAAAGCTTATGTCGTGAATCATGATGATGTGAGAGATTCAATGGCATTGATAGGAGAGAAACTATAAAGAATTGACAAGTTTTTTCAGCGAAGTCATTGCCCTCCTAGAGAAATATTAGAAGTAGAAGCTCAGTATTCTCAAAATGAGTGTCAAGATATAATGGCTGCCGATGTCAATGCATCGTAAAACTATTTAAATAATGCTCTTTTCACTAATTCATACAACTCAAATGCCAGAAATTACCCACTTCTGTCCTATAAATCTACAAATGTGGAAAACCCACCACCAAGGTTCCAACAAGGACAATCGCCCAATCCACAACCAAGGTTCATTCAGGAACAACAATCATATCCACAACCAAGGTTCAATCAAAGTCAATAACTCAATCCAGAACGGACAATCATGACTCGAAATTCTCAATCAAATTCTCAAGCCATTCAACCATTTAATTATCAAAATCAGCCTCAAGGAAACCAAACCCAATAATTCAATAGAAATCAAACTTACCCTCCATATCCTTAAAACCATATCCAACATCAAAATCTAACTTAAAATCCACCACCAAGACCACTTGGCTTTGAAGAATAGGTGATGAGTGCCCTAAGGGAGTTTAAAAATCAATATAATAATTCTCAGGTGATCATCCAAACACTGAACTCTTATTCCCAATTCATTGCTCAAATGGGAACCTAAATAGTACAACTAGCGAATGCTATGGAGAAGATAGATAGAATATTGCCTAGTCAGCCAGTGGCTAACCCAAAGCCGCAACAAGCACTGGAGCTTGGATCCTTTGTTGATACTCGTCATGAGACAGTTCAAGCAGTCACAATTTTGAGAAGTGGGAGAGAAGTGGATAGTAAAGCTGATGAGCAGCATGAGGAGAGGCTGAAGAAGAAAAAGGCCAAAGAAGTTCAAAGAAAGGCAGAAGAAGAAGCTCAAAAGAAAGAGGCTGAGAATATTCAGAAAGATCAACCTCAAGTGGAGGAAGATGAAGAGCCAAAAAGGGCACCATATGATGAGGAAGCACCATTCCCTAAATATCTTAGAGAGCCGACTAAAAATGGTAAGAATAAAGAGTTAGACATGTTGGAGACATTCCGACAAGTCAAGATTAATCTGTCTCTCTTAGAAATTATAGACCAAATACCACCCTATGCTAAGTTCTTTAAGGACCTTTGTAAGCAAAAACGGAAAAATAGAGCGAAGACTCCAAAGAAAATCATGTTGACTGAACAAGTGAGTTCATTGTTTTTAAGTAATATACCGCCTAAGAGGAAAGATCCTGGTGCTCCCACTATTCCATGTGTCATTGGTGACCAGGAAATTGGTAGAGCGCTTCTTGATCTGGGTTCGAGTGTTAACTTACTACCATATTCAGTTTATCAATAGCTAGGGTTGGGAGAACTCAGTCCTACCTCGGTGGAGCTCCAATTTGAAGACATGTCGATCAAGCAAGCGAGGGGAGTTCTTGAAGATCTAATCGTTCAAGTGGACACGTTCTACTTCCCAGTGGATTTCATAATTTTTGATACAGAACCTATTCAAGACTTGAAGGAACATATCCCAGTGATATTAAGAAAATTGTTCTTGGCCACAGCCAATGCGCATATCGATTGTAGGACGGGGCGATGGATCTATGTTTCGGGAATATGAAGGTGAGGATGATTGTTTTTGATACATGTCATCAAATCACTACATCGGTTGAGTACTTTAATGTAGAAGAAGTCAATAAGACTTGTAAAGAACTGGTACCTCAGAGTCAAGCAAGAAATGACTTGGATGTTTTGATTGAAAGGTCAAATGCAAAGTTTGACATGTGGGAGGATCAGCACCGCTCAAATTTAGAAGTGATCACTGCATTTGAAAGAGCTCTAGGTTTCCAACCAGGGGAGGAGCCAAGAGATTCGCCTAAATCTCCATTTGTGTCACCAGCGGCATTGGTGCCCGACAACTCATTTTATAAGATTAGGTTGTATGACAACACTGAAGGTCGAGATAAGAGCTTAGTGATGAATAAGAAAGATGTGGAGGCCGTTAGAGATGATCAATTGTCACGCACTTTTAGAGAATCTACTAAGGATGACCCCCCCTCTTAAGGATCCCTTTCTAGATGAGCGAGTGTTGAGTATAAATATGGTAGATAAGTTCTATGTCGGGGAAGATCCGCGATTGAGAATTGAGTATGAAGGGATACGGAAGTGTGCGTATAATGATGTTTGAATTTACACAGCTCAGACAAGAGTGCATCATGTTAAGCATGTTCGTCTTAAGTTCCTTAAGCTTGGCCGGAAAGGACGACGGTGTAATTCGAGACTGAAATTGTTTCCAAGTAAAATCCGATTAAGATGGAACGGACCATTTAGAGTTAAATCGGTTTACCCCCATGAAGAGGTAGGTTTCGGTAATGAGAGGTTAAAAAGGTTTGGTCAGCGATTGAAGATTTATGAGAAGATTGACCCGGGACCAGAATTTATGGCATTTATTAGTTTAATGGAAAATAATGAATTGGTGAGGGAACATTACATAAGGTGTTAAAGGAGGATCTGTTGGACACATTGCCCGTTCATGGGGTGAAGTTAGAACGTGACAGAGGTGGTATTGTATATGGTGATTATTGCTCTATATTTGATGTCATGGATAATACTAATTGTTCACAGGTGAGAACATTGAGAGAGTCGCCTCTTACATTTTGTCCTATGATTAGGGAAAGTATTGCAGAGAGGAAGGGTGTTGGATAACCCTTTGAGTGGTCCTGTTGTGCCGATGACGTTAAACATTGGTTCTAGATTGTGAAAGTTAGTTTCTAGCCTCGGTTTGTATAATAGGATATCATTTAATTTATGTAATTTTAATTCTTAGAAACTGCAGTCCCTTAAGACAAGTCTTTGTAATTTTTATTCTTAGAGACTGTAGACCCTTAATGCCACGTCTTTGTAGTTTAAATTCATAGAGGTTGTAGGCCCTTAATGCCAAATCTTTGTTATTTTATTCTTAATAAAATTTCTCATTCCTTGAGCAATGTGATTTCCGGATATTTTTTATGCAATTTCTTTTCCCTTGTTGTGATATTGGGTATGTGTGTTTTGTTGAACATATCACAGGTAATCCAAATCAAGTTTGGGGGAGGAGCTCAAGTACTGTATTGTGAAAGTCCGGAATCATGCTTCAAGGGTAACTATATTCTCTCCTTTGTATGATGTACCATGGGGACATGGTTTGTTTTAAGTTTGGGGGTAAGGGTATAGTTTAGGAATGAAAATTTTGAAAAAAAAAAAAATAGAAAAAAAAAATAGGAATGATTTTTTTTGTTTTCACGTATGATTGCTTTGCATTACAAGTTGACTGAGTTTGTATTTATGATGTATGAGTAGTATATGTTGTGATATTCCCGTTCATGATAATGATGATTAAATCGAGTTGAGTGAAAGTGATGTGGTTTTACATGGATGAGTGAATTAGTGAAATTAAAACTTATAAGGATGACCTTGACCTATAAACACAAACATACATTCACTATGGAAAAAATAGTTAATCTTTAACAATGTAATTGAAAAATAATTTCTCCATATTAAAAGGCGAGAAGGGGATATGTTATGGTTGAAATGGAGAAAGTAGAAAATTATTTTGAGAAACAAAATGCAAAAAGTAGTTATTCAATTTGAGTAATCGGGCCTTGGTATCAGCAATATCATTATCCGCATAAAAATGGGAGAAAACTAATGAGCATAAATCCCAATAAAGAAGCTAGGGCCCAGTTGGTCGAGACTAAAAATTCTCGCTAGAAAGTCCGGAGCTTAGAAAGACAAAAAGGGATGAAAAGTGGAATGATGGAAATAATGATTTTTAAAGAAAAAGGGCAAAGTTTGATCAGTAAAGTAGGAGAAGAGGAATTGAAATACCATGGTAGAATGTTCACAAAAACACGGGGGGTTGTCTGGATTAGGAGTAGAGAGTAATGAAGTTATTCACTTAAGTGGGAACCATTCATGACACAAAGCTCGAGATAGTTATTGTTCGGTAGTGAGTGAGAATATTTGCATCTATTTTGTCTTATGTATTATATTATGACTTAGTTAATGCGTGTGTGAACTCATGAATGCGTGATTATGAATAATGGAGAAGTTATGGGTAATATATCTAACCCTCACGAGACTTCACTCGTCCACTAGGGGTTTAAAAGGCTTCTTACACATGCTAAGTGTAATCTTCGACCCTCACGAAAGTAAGATATTATGTTAGATTAGTTAGACTAAAAATCATCACAAAGAAGCTTTTCTCAGTTCATTGCTAAGGGACTAACAATATATAAGCTTGGGGGTGTGATAGGTGTCACATATTAGACATTTTAACCCCTTAACTCACTATAATTATGTCATTTCATTCCATTATTTGGTGTTTTTATGTCGTTTGTGTATTTAAGCATGTTTCAGAAATTTAATGAAGAAATAGAGCTAACTTTGGTGAATTAACCAAGTACATATTCGTTTCTATCCAAGAGGAGAGTCAAAGAGATGTTTTCAAGACAAAAACGTCCCCCCGGAGGTCAAAAATGGCATTTTCCGAAGCTGTCACTTAATGCGAAAAGTCCCGTGGAATCAAGACAGTCATTTTGTCACAGTTACGAAAAAAAATGGTTTTCATGAAGAATCTACACTCAAGCCTAGGCCTACATAAGCAAAAAGTGTCAACAAAGTGAGTTTCTACGCTCAGGCTACGCTTATGGTACGCCTAAGGTGTAGGTGCGGCATCTTGCTACAGTGTTTTCAACACAATTTTCAGTTAACTTTGAGTTGTCATATCTCGGTCAAAACATATCCCAATGAGGTGATTCTTGAGCCTAACATAAAGAGCTTGAAGTCATATTTCTAACAAGATATTACACTCCTCCATCCAATATTTGTAGCTCCAGATATGATCAAACGAGTGAGAGGTTTCCTGCAAGAAAAAGCTGGAAATTTCATATTCGGGCCAAAATCTTAGTTTGACTCGAATTGATCCGAATTGACCCGGATAACTTTATATTCAACTCCAACACCTATATGCACATTTTTTTTATACATATTATACATTATATTGAAGGATTTGGCTCAGTTTGGAAGGAAATCATACCAAAGGGGAATCGTATTCTCAATAGGAGTCTAACACAAGTTAGGGTTTCCCTCACCTTTGCCTATATATACCAAGGTTTGCTATAGATCTAAGGGACTTCTTTTCACATAATTTTGGGACTTCTTTCTACCCAATTTTTAGAGCTTTCTTTTCAGATTCATATACTCAAAAAGGAGGAACTATTCAAAACCTAGAGATCTGGAGAAGAAGATCATGGAGGTCATTTCTCCATCAACGATGCAGTCTCCATCAGCTATGATCAACTAATTCGGTATCTAGAATTTTCTAGCAAAACCCTAGCCAAGTAATGTAGTTCTTATTTATTTTCAATTGTAACGAAAGGAAGTTGTGACCATAATATGATGATTGTAGTAGATAAGAGACCGTTTTTGTTCTTGATACAAGTTTATATATTTATTTTGATTCTTGTCTTAGATTGAATGAATGTATTTATCTTACACAATCATTATTATTCACTTGGGCTTGAACTCGGATGCTTAATTCATGATTTTCTACACAATTGTGGTAATAAAACTCGAAACCCTAGGTTGACATAGTCCATGCCTTGGCGAGTTGATATAGACACGCTTTAGTTTATTTTCATGCATTAGGAGTATATTAGAGTAATTTAATTGGCATGTACTAGTCAGTTCAGTTATGAGATGGGTTGTCACAGTCCGGTTGATGGTATTCCTTTTTGGGGTCGTATTTAGCTATTTGCAGTATGATCTGATTCACAGTTATGGATCACCCTCTTGCAATTGAGCAAGTAGAGAGTTATGTTATGCGGTTAGTGGTGGAGTATGGAAACCTAGATTTTATTTCTACTGTTATTGTCTTAATCTATCTTTACTTGCTTTGTTAGTTAATTAGTTAATCAATCACAAACCACAAACTATATTTTTCTAGCAATTCGAGAGTATTACTTTACGAGAATTCAGAATATGATTTAGTCTCTGTGGGATCGATAACCTTTCACAAGTCGTTTTTATACTACAATTGACTCGTGCGCTTGCGATAGGTAAAACCTATGCTGTCATAAGGGTGCATTCTTAACACATATTTTTAGCATACCCCGACGGGACATCACCGCTGAAGACGTGAAATTTATTGGTATCGAACATTTTTGATATACAAAGGGACTGATTGTCGATGCAGGGTTTGGTTAAATTTTGGATTTTATGGTTTTCCATTTAAACCATGTCTTTATCGAGCAGTTGGTTAGAGACTTTGATCTCCGGTTATGCCGCTTGCAGGTGGGTGATCAGTTCTTTAGTATTAATGAGGACACGGTTGTGTAGATATTTGGTGTACTTAATGGCGATCTTGTTGTGCCACAAGCCAAAAAATTATATAAATCTAAAATGCCTAAACAAAAGAAGGGCTGGGCAGAGGCTGCTGATTTGTTGTCAGGCAACGATATGAATTTGGCAAAATTGGTTAAAAGGCTCAAAAAGTGGAGGGAAGCCGTGGACAAAAATGAAGAATTTGTTATATTATTTGTATTATATATGCATGTGGGTGTATATTGAGTCCAAAGAGCCGGTTTACAGGTCAACGATGGTTTGTCGAGCCCATTTCCAATATGGATATGATTGGGCAGTATAATTGGGCCAAAGTTATCGTCGACGGCTTACTTGCCGGTATTGCGAAATACCGAAAGAAAGGGCAAATGATCTGCGGCGGGAGTATGATTTTCTTATAGGTACCAGATCAATTTAAATGTATTAAATTGTGACATGCGATAGTTAAGTAATGTAATATCTTCTATTATTTTTAAATTATTCATGTTCATTGACTGATATATATTTTTTCTTTATATGATCAAATTCTCTACCTCATGCATTTCGATTAGGATGGGCCCAAACCAAAGCACCCCCATTTGGTCACATCATGGACTGACGATATCGCTAGAGACCGCCTCAATTATGAAAGGAACGTTTTCCGCTGATTTAAATGCATAATGGTAGTAAGGACTGAGACACCTATCTTCCACAATGTATTTAAAAGTTACGTTGCCTCTGATTCGAGGCCTGCTTCCTATTCAAATTATCGAAAAGATGTTGAGGTACTTAACTATCTAATATTTTATTTATTTATCTAATTTTGGTTTTAGAAACCTGTAAGATAATTCTGCACTATTATTTATTTATTATGCTATAATTTCTTAAGTATTTTGAACCTGTAAGATAATTCTGCACTATTATTTATTATTGTTAAGATGCACCATTCGTTTGTGAGAAGGGTAGATGTTAAAATTTTATTAAGTGACTCATGGGTTGATAATTTTGTGAGTTTTCTTAATCCTGTATGTGGGATGATCTAACAAAGTCTGCATTCAACAAATTATACGTTAAGAAAATAATAGTATGTAAATCTTAAAGTAACTGATATAAATTTAATGGGTTGTTTGACTTACTGACGCAAAAAGAGTTTTCCTCTTTAACGGCCTTGGGATATCATTTTTCTCTAAACCACCCACCTGCAAATATTTTAAAGATACCGCATTCAGTCATCATGGACAGTTTAAAATAATTTTTGAAGTAAATATAAGAATTATGCACTTACCGGGTTTAAATTGAAATGAGCGTGTGCTATTGGAGTGTTACTAGTGTGGGAGATGGGTAGTGGTGAATCTGGTTTCTTGTAAGAACATTTGGCATCCTAAACACAATCTCGAAACATGTATTAGTTATCTAAATTTAATGAATACCCTAAATTATATGTATATCTTGCTTACTCATATTACTCTTCATGTTACCGGCCTTTGCATATATTTTTTGTTCCTTGCTGATGCGGCCTCATACCCTACCTTCCCTCTAAGTTTTCTCTGTCCTCACTGATAGGTGCCAAATGTTGACCATTTTAGGCCCTTATCTTGCTACTGTTACGTCTTTACATTCTTTTATTTGGTATTTTTAATCGGTTTGCATGTCTAAATGTGTTTCGGGAGCTTAACGAAGAAAACAAGTTAACTTTGGTGAATAAACCAAGATTGTGTTTGTTACCACTTAAAAAGAGAAGAGAAATGGAGTTTTGATCCAAGAGACGTATTTCGAAGGGCAAAAAGGACATTAAATATCTCTTATATATCGATGTACATGCCATTGGAACAAACGGCGTCCGAAAATATGAAGAATTACAAAAAGTTGGATTTTGATATTTCGGGCCGAAGTTGGGCGCATACAATAGGCCAAATTTTCAGTCAACTTTGGACGGTCATATCTCAATCAAAACATGTTCGAGTGGAGTGATTCTTGAGCCTAACACCAAGATCTTGAAGTCAGATTTCCAACAAGTTATTACACGCCTCAATCCAATATGTGTAGCTCCAATTATGATCAAAAGAGTGATACGCATCTACAGAAAAAAGCTGAAAATTTCAAATTCGGGCCAAAATTCTATTTTCACCCGAATTGATCCATTTTGACCCGGATGACTTTGTGTTCGGTTCCAACACCTATATGCACATGTATATGACATATTATACATTATATTGAAGGATTTGGCTCATATTTGGTGTGAAATTACAAAAAAGGGGAATCCTACTCTCAATAGGAGAAGTTTAATGTAAATTAGGGTTTCCCTCAGCTTTGTCTATAAATACCAAGGTCTGAAGCAGATCTAAGGAACTTCTCTTCACTTAATTTCAGAGTTTTTCAATTCCATAATTATCAGAGCACTATCTTTGGAGATTTACATCTTTCAAAGAAGGGAGTTATTCAAGACCTAGAGATTTGGAGAAGACGACCATGAAGGGCGATTATACATGAACGATGTAGTCTCCTTCTACCATAAACAACTAATTTGGTATCTAGGATTTTCTAGCAAAACTCTAGCCAAGTAATGTAGTTATTTTATTTATTTTCAATTGTAATGAGGGGAAGTTGTGACCATATTGTGATGATTATTGTAGATGAGTGACTTT
This sequence comes from Cornus suecica, assembly GCA_963922005.1. Classification (NCBI taxonomy): domain Eukaryota; kingdom Viridiplantae; phylum Streptophyta; class Magnoliopsida; order Cornales; family Cornaceae; genus Cornus; species Cornus suecica. The sequence continues at coordinate 35,403,168 of OY998245.1, read as the reverse complement.
TTTTATTTTTGCCACAAGATCTTATATTTGGTATAAATTCTTGTCTTAGATTGGATGAATATATTATCTTACTCAATCATGATTATTCACTATGGGTTAGAACTCGAATGCTTAATTCACGATTTTCTACACAATAGTGCTTAATACTTGAAACCCTAGGTTTACACAGGCCATGCCTCGGTGAGGTAATATAGACATGCTTTAGTTGAATTTCATGCAGTATGAGTAGATTAGAGTAAAGTAAATAGCATGCGCTAGTTACACTGTCCGGAGATGGGTTGTAGCGAATCCGGTGGAGAGTATATTTTTTGGGGTCGTATTGAACTATTTATGTTATGACCTTATTCACAGTGATGGATCGCCCTCTTGAAATTGAGCAAGTAGATAGCTATGTTATGCGGTTAGTGGTGGAGTATGAAAATCCTAGATTTTATTTCTACTATTCTTGTCTTAATTTATCTTTTCTTGCTTTATTAGTTAATTAGTTAATTTATCACAAAAAAATAAATCATACTTTCATAGCAATTTAAGAGTATTATTTTACGAGAATTCAGAATACGACTTAGTCTTTATGGAATCGATAACCTTTCTCAAGCCGAACTGTACTACAATACGATTCGTGCACTTGCGATAGGTAAAACCTAAGTCGTCCTAAGGGGTTGTTCTTAACCATTATTTTTGTCACCCCTGGGCGGACAATCACTCGCTAAACATTCTTCTTTTTTAAACTATTTACACTTTTGTATTGTTCATCAAAAGGATTACTGTTACCCAATTAAGTCCTGAGGTGTGTTGTGGCATGCTAGTGTGCCATGGGAGGATGGCACAATGACATTTTTGAAAATAAGTCCAACTTTGGAAGTCGGGCTTAGGAGTGTTGAAAAAATACAGGAATTTAGTTATAGCATCCTTGTGACATAAAAATATGATCTGCCAAAGAATATTTGGATTTGGAGGTCAGGAATATCAAATATGGCCATTATGACTCCTCAGATATGGCTGATATTTGATCTGGGCACAACTGGAATTGTGTTTTGTGCATATATAGGGAGGGGACTGTCCCTCACTTCGGAAGGCATTCAACCACTTAGCAAGTCTGTGGCAAGCCTTGGCTAAGGCATGGATGATGAATCTTTTTGACATGTTTTGACATGGTTCGGTGACACAGTTGGTAAATATGGCTCGTTGATGACACGATGGGCTATGGTGGAACATGCATGGCTTAGCAAGCTATGTGTGCATGTCCATGAGTGTGCCAAATTGCCTTTAGCAAGGTGATGTCTTAGCTTGACATGCACATCAGTGCATGCAATGCACTTGGCTCTGCAAGCCATGTGCACACCAAGCTTTAGCTAGGCCAACTTGCCCTTAGGACAAGACTGTGACACTAAGACAAACAAAGGTTGGTGTTGACAGGTTCAAGACATAGGTATGGTGCGGCATGACCTATGTGCCAAGACATTGAATAGACCAAGACATGGCATGGCATGGTGCATGCTGGCTAGTAAGGGGTCTTGGTGCAAGCTTGGCAAAGATATGTTCTCATGTGCGTGAAGACATAAGAGGGCCGAGGCATTGACATTAGCTCATGAAATGTAAGCATTGTGCATTGATGGCACATGCTTGACATAGAGATGGCTCGAGATGGTGCATGGATTCAGACTTGTGCAAGGTTGGTCAAGGCATAGTGTGGCTCAAATAAGGCAATTGAGCAGTTTAGAGACACACAACCACCAAGAGGCATGTGGCATTGCAGGAGAGTGCCAAGACATGTATACAGTTGAGGGTGGAACTATGTAATTGGTGTTGGCAACCTCTGATTGGTGCTAACACAGCCTAAGCGGATGGGGCTGTCATCCACATTAGATATAGGCAGTTTTGTATTTTGCCTATATAGGCTGTTGTATAGCATTGTATAGGCAGATTCGAAATTCAGAGAGAAGTCCTTATGTAAATGTTGTAGTGTGGCCTGAGTAAGAGAATCATTTGTACTATTTGTGTTTATAGTAAAAGGTTGGAAACCATTAATTATGGTTTTTGTAAATTTGTGGGTGTTACTTATGTTACTCTTCATATATACTTTGTGTATGTGTTGAGTGCATTACTTTTTGTATCTCAAAGGCATCAAGTGTGTGTTGGCTGAACCAAGTCAGTGTGTCATTGAGTCTGATTTGGTGCCATCATAAGGCCAAAATTCGTTGTGAAAATTGAACCTTGTGATAATTACCACCATCTGAAGTTGAGGCATTCGGTGTCGTTTTCCTTTTATCTACCACATTAAACATGTTCTCAAAGTTTTTTTTATCACCATAAGGTTATCTATCTCACTTAACGCTACAATAACATTTAGCTAAGTTGCAAGATGATATAACTTTTTGTACGGAACAACTTTTTGCAAATTTGGATCAACTTCGACTACATTGCCAACGATGAAATGGACTGTTTCATCTCTAGCGTATTGTGTCCATCATTTATGGATGTATTCCACCGGAATTTCAGTTGCATGCAAGACATCTTTAAAAATTTTATCACATGGCAACATGAAATGCCTTCCATTTCAAACTTCTCACACTGACAAATTAAGAGGTTAGTTTCTTTCGCCCTTCTTACACATCATTCTGATCCATGTCCTTCAACCAGGATAATAAAATATATCAAATCTACACCATCATCAACAATGTTTTTGCTGACATACGCATTAATCTACCTTGCAATAATTTTAAAGCATAGGTTGGTCAGACCTATACCGAAAACTAAGGTGCATCAACACTCAATAATAAACAAGTACGGAAGCAAAAGACATAATGAATAAATAATTGAATTCCAAAAGTTTAATTTTTATGAATATAAGAAATAAGAAATCCAAATCCCCCAAAGGGTACAACTCGGGAATCCAATCTACGGACCCCTAAACCTAAATGAAAACAAGAGTCTAAATATATTTATGAATTGAGTCCCTACTATGAATAAAGTAAAAAACTGAACAACTTGAAAAGGAGTGACCAAATGAGATAAGTCCTCAACCCTGTGACAGATACTATCGAGGACCTGAAACAACAAAGGTGGGTCAGATCCACGAGCAAAGTAAACTCTACATGATCCCAAACAGAGTACCAATAATCTTATCATCTAACCCATCCAAATATAATAGTAACAAATTATAATTCCTATATCTTTTTGTACAACTCGTAAATAAAAATCCTCTAAAATATAGACTAAAAAATAAAGGTTGACCATAACTAAATAACAAATCAATAGACAAAATAAATAAAGTGCAACCATAATTAAACCACAAGTCAACAGGCAAAACAAATAAAGTGCAGCCATAATTAAAGAACAAGACAATAGGCAACTTAACCATGCCTCACCATAACCACGTACCCGATAACTTATCACTACCATGACTAGTCGACTATAGTACAGATGAGACTGGCTTAGTAGTCAGTTTATCGTGATTTTCTCCATTCCTCAATAAAATAAAATAAATAAATAAATATTTATTTCGTGTATGGGAGAATTTATCAAGTATGATCTCAATATTAACATAAGAAAATAATCTATCTATATATATATTACTAAATTGCTTCACCTAATAACTATAACAATGTAAGTTTTATTAAATGACACGTCAGTAGTCATCCTAGGCAACCAAAGCTAGCTTTTAAAATAATAATATTATTATAATTTCAGGATTGCCAAACTTTAATTAATACTAAAATAATTAATGAATTCTAACCAACACTCATTCTTTCGTTTGGTTCGATGAAATTTACTCCCAATTCCGCAACTAAGCCTATACCACAATCTATGCAACCATGCTCCAGAATTCAAAAGAACTCTACATGTTATATAAACATATATATATATACTCATATATACCAATTTAGTAATGATAAATTGGTCTACAATTGTATACCTAACATAGGTGTACATATGTCATGCTTCAAAAGTCCCATCTGCAGTATAGAGTTCTCAAGACTTAAAAAAAAAACATAAAATTCATATAACTTATATACATAATTAAAAGATACCATTAAAGTCCTCAAAGTCTTGATTTACATGATCGGAACTATTCCCACCTTCACTTTTATCCATCACCTACCAGAAGCTCATAAAGCTATGATCCCAATATCAATGCCAATTGACATATACGGATCATTACCCATATCAGTTGTCCAAGCCTAGTTGTTTAAAATACACAATTCCAACGATAGTATACGAATTTAACCCTACTCCATTTGAAGCTACATATTTAATTAACAAACCGACGCTTAATATATAAAAATATAATTTGAATAACACCTATAAATTTATACCAAGTATTATGAGACAGGAAATAATAGTACCATATACAATTTTACAAATACATAGAACATGCAAAATTGGAGTACATAGGTGCTAGGATTATGGGTTCAAAGAGGAAGAGGAGAACATTCTACTTGCCTAATTTAAGAACCAAATCACACGCAACTGTAGCTCGATCGTTGTTTCCCCTCCTCTTTCACGCAACTCTCTCTCTACTCTCCCTCTATAGAAACGGCTGATAGAAAACGTATGACTATCTTAGGGTTTTATTTTTGTTATATAAATATATATAAAAATATATATATATTTAATCATTCCGATGGCCTCAAAAATATATTATAGCCCATTAGCTAATAAGCACAACTAATTAACTCAAAAATATATTATAGCCCATTAGCTAATAAGCCTAATTAATTAACTTATAATTAATTAATTAATTAAATTAAATATATCCAATATAAATAAATAAAAATTACGGGGTATTACATTATCCCCCCTAATAAAGGAATTCCGTCCCCGGAATTCACCACATACCTGAACGAAATAGCTCTGGATACTTTGCACGAATTTCATCCTCTCTTTCTCAAGTGGACTCTACCTCATTGTGATGGCTCCACTGAACACGCACAAGAGGAATGATCTTCTTCCGAAGTACATGCTCCTTTCGATCGATAATGCGGTAAGGTCGTTCCATATAAGTCACATCCGGCTCCTACTCGATCTCTCCCACATCAATATGCTGATACACATCCTCATCTCGTAAGAATTTCCGTAAAATTGAAACATGGAATACATTATGAATCCTGTGCATAAAATCTGGCAGTGCTAAACGGTACGCCACCGGTCTAATCTTGTCAGTAATTATAAAAGGACCCACAAAACGAGGTGACAATTTCCCCTTCTTTCCGAACCGCATTACTCCTTTCATGGGAAACACCTTGAGTAAAACTTGATCCCCCACTCTGAACTCCAAAGCTCGAGTCCGCCGATCAATATAACTCTTCTGCCTACTCTGGGCAGTTCTCATACGGTCCCGAATAAGAGGAATCTTTTCTGAGGTGTCCTTGATGAACTCAGGACCAAATAATTTGTTCTCTCCAGCCTCAAGCCAACACACCGGAGATCTACAGGGTCTACCGTACAATGCCTCAAATGGTGCCATACCAATAGTCTTTTGATAACTATTGTTATAGGAAAACTCTAAAAGTGGCAAATAGAACTCCCAATTTCCCTTGAAATCAAGGACATAAGCTCGAAGCATATCCTCCAAAATCTAGTGAACCCTCTCAGTTTGACCATCTGTCTGTGGATGATAAGCTGTACTAAAGTGTAACTCTGTACCCAAAGCCTACTAAAAGCTCGCCCAAAACCCAGATACAAAGTTCGGATTTCTATCCGATATAATAGACAATGGAATCCCATGAAGATTCACTATCTCTGCAACGTAAAGCTTTGCCAACTGCTCCAAAGTGTAATATAAGTGAACAGGTAGAAAATGGGCAGACTTTGTAAATCTATCAACTATCACCCAAATTGAGTTATGGTTCCGATGTAAGGTAGGTAACCCCTCAATGAAATCCATAGAAATTCTCTCCCATTTCCACTCAGGCACTGGAAGTGGTTGCGATGCTCCTGGTGGTTTATGGTGATCGATTTTAACCATATGGCAAGTACTACTCTTGGAGACAAAAACAGCTATGTCTCTCTTCATACCAGCCCACCAAAATTGGTGTTTCATATCCTGGTACATCTTATCCCTCCAGGATGAACTGCAAATGGAGAGTTATGAGCCTCTCTCATCGCATCTCTCCTCAAGTCATCGATAGGAGGAACAACTCATCGACTCTTGTACCTCAACCCCCCCATCTGAACCAACTGAGTAAAAGGGAATCTCTTCTGATGCCAACTTTGTAACTCTATCCATACACTGTTGGTCTGCTTGTTGGGCCTTAATCACTTTCGAATGATAACAGGTGTGACCACAACACATGTCGCAAAAGCATCAGGTAACTCATCAACTGACCTCAGCGCATTCCACTTAGTCTCGAATAAGGCTGAAAGACTAGCATAGGGTCAACAACTAAGGGCATCCACCACTACATTAGCCTTCCATGGATGATACTGAATGGAGAAGTGACAGTCCTTCACAAATTCCACTTATCTACGCTGCCTCATATTCAATTCCCTCTCCTTAAACATATACCACAAACTCTTGTGATCACTGAATAATCTGAAAGTCTCACCCAAGAGGTAATGTCTCCAAATCCTCAATGCAAAAACCACTGCTGCTAACTCCAAATCATGGGTAGGGTAAGTAAGCTCATGTGGCTTGAGATGTCTGTCATGTTCCTCCTCAGACTTAAAGTAGATCAAAATGCCTAAAACACTCTATTCATCAGGTTCATAAAAATAGCTGGAGTGTTAGTCAACCCAAAAAGCATAACGCAAAACTCATACGACCCATATCTGGTGATAAATGATGTCTTGGGTACATCCTGCTTCCTAACACAAAGTTGATGATAACCAGACCTCAAATCTATTTTCGAGAAGTAAGTGGCTCCCATTAACTAATTAAATAAATCATCAATCCTAGGCAATGGATACTTGTTGCGGATTGTGACTTTATTTAGCCCCATGTAATTGATACAAAGACGAAGAGAACCATCATTCTTTTTCACAAACAACACCGGTGCTCCCAAGGGTGAAGTACTCCTACGAATGAAACCCTGGCTAAGGAGCTGCTGAATCTGTTCCTTCAACTCCCGCATCTCCATCGGTGCCATCCTATATGGTACCTTAGCAATAGGCCTGGTGCTTGGAGCTAAGTCAATAACAAAGTTAATATCACGACTTGGTGGTAACCCTGGAATCTCGTGAAATACATCCTGAAAATCATGCACTACGGGGATACTATCCATAGATACAGTGATCTCCTCTTGGGTCTCTGTATCAATATAAAATAAATGCGTACTAGACTCTCCCTATGGACGAGGCATAGCAATCAAGTACATCTCCTGACCCGGTATCGCAAAGACTATCGTTTTACCATGACAGTCCAACTAGCATGGTAGTGAAATAACCAGTCCATCCCAAGTATCACATCATAAGAGTGCATATCGAGCACTAAAAAAAAATCAGGTAAAAATCTAAGCCCGTCAATCTTAATAGAAACATGTCCACAACTCTCTTGTAAAATTGCATCAACACCTAATGAAGTGGAAATATTGAGGGGTAAAATACTAGGTTGATTCAGGTATAAATAGTGATAAACTAGTGAACTCCTGCTCATACTCTGCAACAGTCCTATCTCCTTTTTGTAAATCGAGAAACCCCCTCTTCTTAGCTGCCCTCACTGCGAATGGAAAATACTTCTCAACAAAACGAGTCTGGAACTGAGCGTAAGTCAATGTGTCCCACTCCTCTATGGTGGTAAATGACTCCCACCATTGCAATGCATCAACAACCAACTTGAAAGGGGCAATCATCTGCTTCTGGACCACTATACACTTAACCATACAAAGATGACGCTTAGTATCCTTCCGCCACTGGTGAGCTACTTTCACATCAACAGAGCCCGAAAACTATAGTGAGTGTTCCTAAATGAAAGTGTTCCGAACCTTCTCCCATGTAATAGGTTGGACTGCTTGCTCAATAACAGGAGCCTGTTGAGGAAGCGGCGGATGAAGCTGTTGATTTTGAAGTGTCGTCACCACCCAATAGCAACAACCTGGGCAATTATGGTTGCAAAGTTAGGAGGAAGGTCGGCATTCCCATGACCCTGATTCGCATTCCCTTTTACGAGGCGACATACTTATACAATGTTAATACAAGTTGTTAATACCACAACAACGAACTTAATAGAGTACAGCGAATCGTAATTTTGGGCTCTAAATATCAGAATACGCAATGCGGAAAACCTAGCAAACACATTCCCTAGGACACTTAACCGGAGTGCTCTGATAACAACTGTAATACCCCTTAATTTTCAAGCATAGGTTGGTCAGGCCTATACCGAAAACTAAGGTGCATCAACACTCAATAATAAACAAGTACGAAAGCAAAAGACACAATGAATAAATAATTGAATTCCAAAAGTTTAATTTTTATGAATATAAGAAATAAGAAATCCAAATCCCCCAAAGGGTACAACTCGGGAATCCAATCTACGGACCCCTAAACCTAAATGAAAACAAGAATCTAAATATATTTATAAATTGAGTGACCAAATGAGATGAGTCCTCAACCCTGTGGTAGATACTGTCGAGGACTTGAAACAACAAAGGTGGGTCAGACCGACGAGCAAAGTAGACTCTACATGATCCCAAACAGAGTACCAATAATCTTATCATCTAACCCATCCAAATATAATAGTAAAAAATTATAATTCCTATATCTTTTTGTACAACTCGTAAATAAAAATCCTCCAAAATATAAACTAACAAATAAAGGTTAACCATAACTAAATAACAAATCAATAGACAAAATAAATAAAGTGCAACCATAATTAAACCACAAGTCAACAGGCAAAACAAATAAAGTGCAGCCATAATTAAAGTCCAAGCCAATAGGCAACTTAACCATGTCTAACCATAACCACGTACCCGACAACTTATCACTACCGTGACTAGTCGACTATGGTACAGATGAGACTGGCTTAGTAGTTATTTCATCGTGATTTCCTCCATTCCTCATTAAAGTAAAATAAATAAATAATAAATATTATTTATTTCGTGTATGGGAGAATTTATCAGGTATGATCTCAATATTAACATAAGAAAATAATCTATCTATATATATATATATATTACTAAATTGCTTCACCTAATAACTATAACATTGTAAGTTTTATTAAATAACACGTCAGTAGTCAACCTAGGCAACCAAAGCTAGCTTTTAAAATAATAATATTATTATAATTTCATGATTGCCAAAATTTAATTAATCCTAAAATAATTAATGAATTCTAACCAACACTCATTCTTTCGTTTGGTTCTATGAAATTTACTCCCAATTCTGCAACTAAGCCTATACCACAGTCTATGCAACCTTGCTCCAGAATTCAAAAGAATTCTACATGCTATATAAACATATATATATGTATATATATATATACTCATATATAGGTGTACAGGTGACAATGATTTAGAAATGATAAATTGGTCTACAATTTTATACCTAACATAGGTGTACATGTGTCATGTTTCAAAAGTCCCATCTGCAGTATAGAGTTCTCAAGACTTTAAAAAAAACATAAAATTTATTTAACTTATATACATAATGAAAAAATATCATTAAAGTCCTCAAAGTCTTGATTTACATGATCGGAACTATTCCCACCTTCACTTTTATCCATCACCTACCAGAAGCTCATAAAGTTATTATCCCAATATCAATACCAATTGACATATATGGATCATTACCCATATCAGTTGTCCAAGCCTAGTTGTTTAAAATACACAATTCCAACGATAGTATACTGATGTGAAATTTAGAGTAACCCAAAAGATAGATTAACCCAAACCAAATTTTACTCGTAAGTATACGAATCATAGTAGTAAAGAGTACAAGTATTGCGAGGTCATTCCCACGAGAATTGATTAGACAAATTAAATCTAAAAATTACTATCTAACTAATTCAACCAAATATTGATGATTTTGATAAAAGAATAATTGTAAAAGAGATGAAAGAACAATGATAAAGAAAATACCAAGGCTTTGATTCCACCACTAATCAATACAATTCCAATTTTCAATTGAAGTTATTAAATAGCCAAACAATCTTCACACATCCAATAAAAAATAATTATAATCAAACATATGGATGGCCTATCCGGGTTAGGGCATAGGTTCAATTAAATATTTATTATCTTGATCATGAATAATAAACAAATAATTGAAAGAATAACATAAATCACAACTAACTATCCATGGTCAGGCATAAATAATTATGATTTACTTTCTTATTCTTAAATCACCAAATAAGATTACATGTTCATGGTCAGACACAAGTAACCTATATGCTAAAGTTCCAATAAATTCAATTAAAGTCTTGGTTAAAGCACATAAAATTGAAAGTATAAGAAAACATTAAAATAATAAGAAGAAGAATTTAAATGAAAGATTCAACTACTTATTTCAATTGAAATAATAGAATTGTAAATGAAAAGGGTTTCCTCTCAGCCCTGGCCGAGAGAATTAGTTACACATGAAGAAAAAAATAATAAAACAACAACCAAACCGAAATTGAAGATGGAAGAACGCCTTTGCTTTCTCCGTGGATTGCACCAGTCTTCTCTTCTTTTCCTTGGCTCTTGATGATCCTTTGTGCATCCATATATGCCCTATTTATAGGGGTCCTCAAGGTTTCATCTAGGAAAGTAAATAAGAGAATACAATATTCCCATATTTCTTTTCATAATTGGTGATATCTTGTAGTCCACTTTTGACCAATTTGGAGAGTAAATTTGGAAGATATTGGTGAGATACTTTTTTCTTGTTAATCAAGTCCTCTTCCCACAACCCTTGATTTCATTCCATTCTGATCGTTCCTTCAAAATCTGTGATTATATTACCAAGCTGATGCTGATTTTCGCACAAAATAGTATGCCAGATTTAAAATGTCTTTTTCGCCCTCTAAACTTCAGAATTTGGGTTTCTATGTAAAATACCAATATTCTTTAAATTGAATCAGCTTTCTAGGAACACTGGGCTCACACAAATCCGAACAACGGGCTGAAATATATGGCCCAAATACTAAGACGTGGTCTAAACAGATTTTGGGCTTGTTTAGATGGATTTAACCCATTTGTACCAGAAATCACCAATAACCTATAAAAATATAAAAACACAAATATTAATTAAAATAATTTAAAATAAATGACTAAAAAATATATTTTTGGAGGTTAATCGTGTATGAATTATGCACTTATCAAATACCCCCAAACTTATATTTTGTTAGTCCTCGAGCAAAACAAAAAAAAAAAAAAAAAAACCTAACTATACCACTTTCGCAGGAACTCTCGATTGCATTTAGCATATGCAATAAGCCTTTGAACCCCTAGGTTACCCCTAGTGGACGAGTTATAGTCTCGTGAGGGTTTCCAGTGATGATACCCACAAACATCCGAAAAATAAGTTTCAAAGCAATATACAATCACCTATGTAACCTTGAATAGTAAATTGTCATCAACTTGAGATTTTCGAATCATTAATTTATTTGAGATGTCAAACCCATATTCTCCGTCTAAATTAAATTTAAGCTAAGTCTAATTCACTTATCAAAATTTAGTTGAAGACCCAAATTGTCCATCCTTGTTGTAAAGTGCAACAACTAAACACTAATTCAGAATTGGTCAAAATCTCATGACATAACTCCAAAATTTCAAAAATCATCGGGTTTCCAAAATGAGAACAATTTTACATTGGTAACTCAAGTGATTATTTTGTTTTTCTTTGACATGCTTCCACAAGGAATTGTTTACCCAAGAGGAGCTTAATTTACTCCCAACCTCAAGCCAACCCTTTGGATTTTTTTTTTTCATCACAAGAGTCCTGATTGAATCTCATCTTGGTCTACCGATTTTTTTTCTAAGATAATAGAACGATATCACTAAATTTCAGACCTTTCTAAAAAAATGTAAGCTGACAGTGCTCGTGAAATATGTTTCAAGGTTTAACTATGAGGGTCATCAACTAAATAATGATAAGTATAAAAGACTAAGGACTATCATTCATTCTGACTAGATTAAGTATTTTAGTCTCAAATATACTAATGATTTTCAAATCTCAACCAAACTGATGACAATTTAATACTCAAAGATATAGAAATACTGAACATATTGCATAGGCTTTGAAACCTTTTTTTTTTTTTTTAATATGAAAATATATACATATATCTATAAAAAATTCCCTTTACCCCAAAACTTAGATCAAATATTGTCCTCAATAGTGAAAAATGAAAGTCACAAGGGCAAGTTTTAGAATTACCTTGGATAACGTATTATCCAACTTCTAGCAAGAACAAGGAAAAAAGAAAAAAAAAAAAATGGATCAGAAGGAATCACAAGTATGCCACCCCCAAACTTGGAATATAAGCATCACAATTTTTTATTTTTTTTAACTCAATAATTTTGATAAATGGGGTCCTCTAGACGAATACACTCCACATCTCTATCTACCAACCCATCTAAGTATGGTTCAACCTCTGCCCATTCACTTTGAAAATACTACCATCCTTAGGGTTTTGAATCTCGACTGCCCCATGAGAAAAAACATTTGTCTCAGTGAATGGACCAGTCCATCTAGAACGCAACTTTCCAGGAAAGAGACGTAATCTAGAGTTGAATAACAAAACTTTTTGGTTGGGCTCGAAGGACTTCCTAAGAATAAATTTGTCATGAAACATTTTAGTCCGCTCTTTATAAATCTTGGCATTCTCATATGCATCCTTACGAATCTCTTCTAACTCATTGAGTTGGAGTTTACGATGTGACCCAGCTTACCCATATCAAAGTTGAAGGTTTTGATAGCCCAATAAGCACGATGTTCTAATTCTACAGGCAAGTGACATGCTTTTCCAAAGACAAGTCGATAAGGGGACATTCCAATCAGGGTTTTAAATGCAGTCCGATAAGCCAAAGAGCGTCGTTCAACCGTTGCGACCAGTCCTTACGATCGGGTTGAACCGTTTTTTATAAAATAGTTTTGATCTCCCGATTGGAAATTTCCACTTGTCCACTTGTCTGTGGGTGATAAGGAGTGCCAACTTTATGAGTGATGAGGTACTTTTTCATGACAGTTTCAAATGGTTTATTGCAAAAATGTTTACCACCATCACTTATAATTGCACGAGGCGACCCAAAACGAGAAAATATGTTATGTTTTAAGAATTGAATCACGATCCTATGATCATTTTTCCTACAAGGTACAACCTCCACCCACTTAGACACATAGTCAACAACTACAAGTATGTATAGGTAACCAAATGAGGGAGGAAATGGACCCATGAAATCAATACCCCAAACATCAAAAATTTCTACGATAAGGATGTTAGTGAGGGGCATCATGTTCCTACGAGAAATACTACCCATACGTTGGCACCGATCACAAGTGGAGTAAAATGAATGTGTATCACGAAAGAGTATTGGCCAATAGAATCCACATTGTAAAATCTTTGCAGCTATTTTCTTAGAACCAAAATGACCACCACATGCATGGTCATGACAAAAAGAGATAATACTATGAAACTCATTTTTTCAGGAACACATCTCCTAATGATTTGATCAGGGTAGTACTTGAACAAATAAGGATCATCCCAGAAAAAATGTTTAACCTCAACAAGGAACCTAGATCTATCATGTTTTGTCCAGTGTTCAGGGAGTTGACCATTAACAAGATAATTGACAATGTCAGCATACCAAGGTAACTGGGAGACAGCTAAAAGTTGTTCATCAGGAAAAGATTCATTCAAGGGTGATAAATCCTTAGTGCATTCCGAGACAATCTTAGACAAGTGATTAGCTACGACATTCTCAGAACTTTTTTTATCACGAACCTCAATATCAAACTCTTGTAATAGTAAGACCCAATGAATCAAACGAGGTTTAACATCTTTCTTTGAGAAAAGGTATCTCAAAGTAGCATGGTCAGAGAACACAATAACCTTGGACCCTAAGAGGTATGATCTAAACTTATCTACCGCAAATACAATGGCCAGTAGCTCTTTTTCTGTGGTGGAGTAATTGAGTTGGGCATCATTCAGAGTACTACTAGCATAATAGATGACATGGGGCATCTTATCTACTCGTTGCCCTAAGACAACTCCAACAGCATAGTCAGAGGCATCACACATAAGCTCGAAAGGTAGAGACCAATTGGGGGGTTGTATGATGGGAGCAGAAGTCAATAAGAGTTTGAGCTTTTCAAATGCTTGTGAACATTCATCATTAAAGACAAAAGTGGCTTCCTTAGCAAGTAGGTTGCATAAGGGACGAGAGATTTTGCTAAAGTCTTTAATGAATCTCCTATAAAATCCAGCATGACCAAGGAAAGATCGAATTTCCTTCACTGTCCGTGGTGGAAGAAGGTGTGAAATCAGATCAATTTTTGCCTTATCGACTTCTATTCCCCTATGAGAAATGAGGTGCCCAAGTACAATGCCTTGTTGTACCATAAAATGACACTTCTCCCAATTTAACACGAGATTTGTTTCTTGACATCTTTCCAACACAAGGGATAGGGGGTGTAAACACTCATCGAAAGAAGACCCAAATATTGAAAAATCATCCATGAATACCTCAAGAAAACGCTCAACCATATCATAAAAGATGCTCAACATACACCGCTGAAAGGTAGCAGGTGCATTGCATAGCCCAAAAGGCATGCGTCTATAAGCATAGGTACCGAAGGGACAGGTAAATGTGGTTTTTTCTTGATCTTCAGGAGCAATAGGAATCTGGTTGTAACCAGAATAACCATCCAAAAAGCAATAATGGCTATGTCCGGCTAGTCTTTCAAGCATTTGATCTATGAAAGGGAGAGAAAAATGGTCCTTCCTTGTGACTAGATTCAGTTTACGATAATCAATGCACACACGCCACCCAGTCGTCATTCTCGTAGATATTAACTCGTCATTAGTATTTTTAACAACCGTAATCCCAGACTTTTTAGGCACTACTTGGACAGGACTAACCCAAGTACTATCAGAAATAGGATAGATGATTCCCGCATCTAACAATTTGAGCACTTCGGCTCGGACAACTTCTCTCATGTTAGAGTTAAGCCGACGTTGCATTTCACGAGTTGCCTTTGAGTTTTCCTCAAGATGAATACGATGCATACACCTAGTGGGGCTTATACCCTTGATATCTGCTATTGTCCACCCTAAAGCTGTTTTATGTTCTCTAAGAACATTAAGCAACTTTTTCTCTTGTGCACTATCAAGATTAGAGACAATGATGACAGGTAATTTATTAGAAGGACCTAAGAATGCATACTTGAGATGCTCGGACAAAGGTTTAAGATCAAGTTCGGGTGACTCTTCAACAGATGGGACAAGTTTAGACTTGGATGGTAAAAGAGGTTCTAACATGGCTTTCCATTTAGTTGTGTCCATAACAGGGGTAGAATCAAGCAATGAATTGACTTCAGCGATGAAGCTATCTATGTCAAAATCTAAGCCAAAATGGGCTAGACAAGTCTCGAGGGGGTCATGAGAAGATAATTGTGGAAATGAGTCATGAACAAGGCTTTCAATCATGTTAATCTCAAAAGTATCTGTAAGTCACTAAAATACCCTAGAGGGGGGGTGAATAGGGTTTTAAAAATAATTTCTAAGGTAAAATATGTAATGAATAATTTCACTTAAATTCAACAAGCTATTTACTACAATATAAATTAAGCATGCATGAACATAAAGTAAGGAGATAGAGATAGAGATATTGACAACGTGATTTTTACGAGGTTCGGTAACTCCTCCTCCTCGGCTCAAAGAATCCCCTTTCTTGAGACTTTCCCGATCCTCACACTATGGCTCTTCCTTCAATAGGTGGAATAGCAAAACCTTTATAAAAGAGCTAACTAGCTCTTCACACAATCAAGAGAACAATCCTCCCTTGATACAATGGGCTTCACTCACCCAAGATCACAAATTTGTGTATGCAATCAATATATCACTCAAGAAACAAAAACACTCAAAACCCTAAGGTTTTTATGGAAGATAGATCAATATAAGCTCAAGTGTTTTTAGGTGATATTTTAAGAACTCAAGATATATATATATTCTCACAATATATTTTCAATAAGTGAATATGCTCAAGGCTTGAGTTTAAATCTTCAAAATGATAAGAGTGAAAAACGAGATTTTGATCTTTCTTGCTATCAAACGATTTTTCAGAAGATGCTTGAGAGAAAATTAGAGATGAACAATATTTGGAAAATTTCTCACACAAGAACCTTAAAGTTTTAATCCATATCTCTTTCTTTATATAGTGTAACACTAGGGTTTGGAGAGTGTATCTCACCCTAGACAATGTGGAGAGTAGGATCTGAAAATCAGCAAGAAAAATCATTACTTTTTGGGCAAAAATATTGTTTAGAAATACTTTTCCTTAAAATCCTGAAGCACCCGGTCGACTGCCTCCATGCTTAGATTTAAAATATTTTTCCCAACGGCTAGGGTCAGTCGACTGCCTCAAGTTGACTGCCTCATGAGTCAGTTGACTGCCTTGGATAGGCCAGTCGACTGCCTTAGGTAATAAAAAATGTTTTATAGCTCACTGGTTCAGTCAGTCGGCTGGGTCCTTAACTGCCAGTCGACTGGGCACAGTCAGTCGACTGTCTTGGACAGGCCAGTCGACTGCCTCATGCAGTCAAATTTTTTTATAGCTCACTGGTTCATCCAGTCGGTTGGGTCCTTAACGGCCAGTCGATTGGGTCACAGTCAGTCGGCTGCCATTTCATGGCCAGTCGACTAGGTGACTCCAAGAATTGTTTTCAAGGTCCGTTTTTGATCCGTTTGAGTTCGTTTGATTTATTTCTTGAGCTTATAAGACCAATCAACACATAAGATACCTTGTTACAATATTCTCACCCCGACCTATCTATCCCAGGTCTTGAGTCCAGCTTTTGTTCTTTCTTTGATCTTTTTGTCCTTCTTCGAGTTTGCGCTTGAGTTTCCTTATCGCTTGTTGCTTTATCGATCTTCCCGAATCATTTACATGTACTTGCTGAAACACTTAGCTCAAAGGCATATTAGTACCAAACACGGTTTTGAATGTTTTGTAAATATCAAAATAAGATTTATTGCTTGAAATAGAATTTCAAAGCCAACAATCTCCCCCTTTTTGATGTTGACAAAACATTTCGTGTTTGCGCATAAATGGTGAAGTATTAAGTGATACTCCCCCTCAATGTGTGCATCTTTCATTTTTATTTGCATACTCCCCCTTAGGAAATAAATTTTGCAATTTGATATTCATTTACGTAATGCATGGAAAGATAATAGAACCAACATATTTCAATTCATAATTTGCGAGATCGGTACATGTTGTTTTACTACTACACATTGCAAAATGATAAAGCATAGAAATGAAATGAAGCATAAACAACAAACATAAAACATAGGTAACGTCCTATGCTACACAAAATAGACCTATGGCCAACACAAACACCCTAATACATTCTCCTCATTTGACGACATCAAAAAGGTGGAGGGTCACGATGAAAGACGTCCATGGCAGTGGCGATGCGGTCGATCTTGTCCTCAAGATGCTTCATATCCTCGGTCGTCTTCCTCTGGACCTCCTCATTGCGCTTTTAGGCCTCTTCATTGCGCTTTACGATTTCCAAGATCTGGGTAAGAGTTTTGGGATTTCCCCCGAACCCAAAATATGGAATATCGAAATCGCTACCAAAAGACGGAAAAGAAGAAGTCGGAGCATCCGGACGAGGTGCCTCGGGACGAGGAACATCATGATGAGGAACAGATGGACTAGCCTGGTCCGTAGGAGGAGCAACCCTAAGTGAGACCAACACTCCATCGGCATTCTTACCTATATGCATCTGCTTGTGATGTGTGCGGTCCAGAAAAATTGGATTGTGCTCCATAGGCTCGTCACTGAGTGGCACACCATTCCGACCAAGAAGATACGATAAATGGGTAGGAAAGATGAGTGCGCCTTTCTTCTTGTGGCACTCGAGAATAGCAGAAATAAACAAAAAGGTAAGGTTGACCTTACGACCGGTCATGACACAGTAGACAAGAAAAGCTTCCATAATCGACACAAGACTCCGGCTTCCTGACTTGGGCAAAATGGAGTATGTTATAATATTGTGCACAAGTTGAGCCTCGGGAGTAAGCGAGGAAAAGGAAACTCAGAAGTGGCAGTGGTGGTTTTATTCACTGAGATGGCCTGAACTGCTTCGAGAGGATCGAAATCACTCGAAGAGTACCAAATGGATGGGCAGAAGTAGGAGATACCACCAGGAGGTAGCCGAAAAACAGTATTAATTACTGCTTTGGTGAACTCAACTGATTTACCCCCAACAATGGAACTAAGCTTGGTGGAGAGAAGACATGGTTGAGGTGGATTTTTCAGATTTGTGTAGAAGGCTTTGACAGCCCGCGGATAATGCGGAACATCAAGCGAAAGAAAGAAATCCCAACCCATATTTTGAAAAAGATTGAACGTATTAGCGCCAATCTCTTCGCACAAGGGTTGAGTCACAACGCGACTTCGAGCAAACTTGAAATGAATGAAGTTAGTTTCGAAAAGACGAACACTATCTTCATCACCAAGAAGGGTAGAGAGAGACATTGGACCAGATTCAGGTTCTGAATCAATGTCCTCATGAACAGGGGACGAAGGTGGAGGAGGTGCAGCCGAAGAGCTTCCACCCCTACGGGCGCATTTCTTGATGCGTACAACATTGGGAGCCATGAGAGAGAGAAGAACCAAGATGATTGAAAGCATTTTGAAAAGAAAATGAAAAGAAATCGAGAAGAAAATGAGAGAGAAGAGAGAAAACTGAAAAAAAATGGTGTATGGATATGTATATATATATATGGATATATAAGATTATAAATGAAGAAAAGAGTGGTGATAATGGAGGTGAGGGTCGTGGTGTAGTGGGGAAATGGTTTAAAGGTGAGTAAATGGCGAGAAGGAAGGAAGAAATGGGAGAGATCGTGGAGAGAGTGGAGAGAAGACGAAGAGAAAGAGGAAATAAAAACTGGGTTCGCGCAGAGGTAGTCGACTGGCCATATGGAGGCACTCGACTGGCTCATGACCCAGTCGACTGGCCGAAGGAGGCAGTCGACTGGCTGAAGATGAATAAAATCAGAAAAACTCACTGGTTGATCTAGTCGAGTGACCGTATACGAGGCAGTCGACTGGCCCTCAAAAATAAAATTTCGAAAAATATTTTAAATTTTGAAAGCCGAGATCGTGGACGAGATTTTATGAAAATTTAACTGATTACTTCAAAATCCATGGCCATTCCTAATTCCCTACGAATTTTTGAAAAAGGTTCGTTCGAGAGGGGTTCAGTAAAAATATCCGCCAGTTGATTTTTAGTGTCAATAAAAATCAATTCAATGTCACCTTTGCCTACATGATCCCTCAGAAAATGATGCCTAATCTCTATGTGTTTTGTGCGAGAATGTTGAGTAGGATTCTTTGAGATACAAATAGCACTAGTGTTATCTCACTTGATAGGTATGAGATTAAAAACAAGTCCAAAATCAAGTAATTGTTGCTTAATATAAATAGTTTGGGCGCAACAACTACCGACCGCTACGTATTCGGCTTCAGCTGTAGACAGGGCAACCGAATTTTGCTTTTTACTTGACCATGAAACAAGAGAGTGACCTAGAAAATGACATGTACCACTTGTACTTTTCCTATCCACTCTACAACCCGCAAAATCGGCATCCGAATAGCTAGTGAGATCAAGTGAGGTGCCACGTGGATACCATAGTCCTAAGTTAATCGTCCCACTAAGATAGCGAAAAATACGTTTTACGGCTAGCAAGTGAGATTCTTTAGGACAAGATTGAAAACGAGCACATAAGCATACACTAAACATGATATCCGGCCTACTAGCAGTTAAATAAAGTAAACTTCCAATCATGCCTCTATATTGAGTAATATCAACACATTTTCCATTTTCATCTTTGTCGAGTTTAATAGAGGTACTCATAGGAGTAATGGCATGTTTGGCTCCCTCCATGCCAAATCGTTTTAGCAAATCTTTAGTGTACTTAGATTGGCTAACAAATAAGCCATCCAAGCTTTGCTTGATTTGCAACCCTAAGAAGAAATTCAACTCACCCATCATACTCATTTCAAATTCGTTTTGCATACTAGATGCGAAATCTTTGCAAAGAGAAGTATTTGTGGAACCGAATATAATGTCGTCAACATATATTTGGATAATCAACAAATCATTCTTGACAATTTTTGTAAAGAGAGTGTTGTCAACTTTGCCTTTAGAAAATCCTTTTTGAAGTAAAAAGTCACTAAGTCGTTCATACCAAGCTCTAGGAGCTTGCTTTAATCCGTATAAGGCTTTAGATAATTTGTAAACATGATTTGGAAAAAGTTCATTTTCAAAACCGGGTGGTTGTTTTACAAACACTTTTTCATCTATAGTTCCATTTAGAAAAGCACTTTTGACATCCATTTGATAAAGAATGAAATTTCTAGATGATGCAAATGCAAGAAGCATTCTAATTGCTTCTAATCTAGCTACGGGTGCAAAGGTTTCATCATAGTCAATGCCCTCCTCTTGATTGTAACCTTGAGCTACCAATCTTGCTTTATTTTAAATAATCACTCCATTTTCATCCTTTTTATTTCGAAAAACCCATTTAGTACCTATTATAGTTTGATGTGTGGGTTGAGGGACTAAATGCCAAACTTGATTGCGTTCAAATTGATTTAGTTCCTCTTGCATGACCATGATCCAAGAATCATCACATTGAGCTTCGTGGAAGTTCTTGGGTTCAATATTAGACACAAAAGCCATGTGGTTGCATAAGTCTATAAGTTGAAACCTTGTGCTAACACCTTGTGAAGGGTTACCTATGACTTGGTCAAGAGGATGGTTGTGCACAATCCTCCAAGATTTAGGAATGGAGCAAGTCAAGTCATCATTAGATTGATGTCCAACTTCTCTCTTATCCATTTGCCTACTTGATGAGTTAGAGATATTGAGATTATTGAAACTATCCTCAATTCCTACAACTTCATCATCATCTAGGTGCACTTTAGGTGAGGGTAGAGGCAGTGATTCATCAAAAACAACATGGATAGACTCTACCATGGTTAAAGTCCTTTTGTTAAAGACTTTAAAGGCTCTACTAGTTGAGGAATACCCTAAGAAAATTGTTTCGTCCGATTTTGAGTCAAATTTTCCAAAGTTATCTTTATCATTTAAGACGAAACATTTACAACCAAACACTTTGAAATAACCAATATTGGGTTTCCGACCATTCCACAACTTATACGAAGTCTTACCTAATTTCATTCGGATGATAACTCTATTTATGTCATGACAGGCGGTGTTCACTGCTTCAGCCCAAAGAATTCGGGGAAGGTTGTGTTCATTTAACATAGTCCTAGCCATTTCTTGTAAAGATCTATTTTTCCTTTCAACTACCCCATTTTGTTGAGGAGATCTTGGAACCGAGAGATCATGAGATACACCAAATTCATCACATAATTTCTCTAGATCTTGATTGTCAAATTCTCTACCCCTATCACTTCTAATTTTCTTGATCTTCAAATCCTTTTCATTTTGAATGACTCTATAAAACTTATCAAGAATGAAGTGAGTTTCATTTTTATGAGCAAGAAAGTAAACCCAAGTAAATCTAGAGTAGTCATCTACTATAACAAGTACATAGAGTTTCCCGGCTAAGCTAGCCGTTCTTTCCGGACCAAAGAGGTCCATATGAAGTAACTCTAAGGGTCGAGAAGTGGTGAAATCTTTCTTTCTCTTGAAAGAAGATTTCACTTGCTTGCCTATTTGACATGCACTACATATTTTATCTTTTGAAAATTTAGTCTTCGAGAGGCCTTTGACTAATTCATTTTTAGACAAACGTTGAATGAGGTCCATACTAGCATGTCCTAGGCGTCTATGCCATAACCAACTATTTT
This sequence comes from Cornus suecica, assembly GCA_963922005.1. NCBI lineage: Eukaryota > Viridiplantae > Streptophyta > Magnoliopsida > Cornales > Cornaceae > Cornus > Cornus suecica. Next base: position 35,381,200 of record OY998245.1, on the reverse strand, counting down.
CACTCGATGTGACAAAGCACTTAACATCTTGTTCATTTAATTCACATAGCAACATAGTATACAAATTTCCGTTTCTCTTTGCATTGAATAATTGTTTTCCATCTTTCTCAACTAGGCATGCATTTGACCTAAAGATAACATCATAACCTTTGTCACAAAGTTGGCTAATACTAAACAAGTTATGCTTTAAACCATCAACTAAAAGTACGTTATCTATAGCAAGAGAATGAGATATACCAATAGATCCAATTCCAACAATTTTGCCTTGTGAGTTATCTCCAAAAGTAACACTTCCTCCTTCATAAGATTTTAGGGACATGAATTTTGATTTGTCTCCCGTCATGTGCCTTGAACATCCGCTATCAAGGAACCATCTTTCTTTTGAGGCGGACTTCAAGCATACCTACAACACAATGTTACGTGACTTTTATTGGTACCCAATCTATTTTGGGTCCATTATGGTTAGATAGAAATGCAATAGTTCCTTTAGGAACCCAAAATGATTTTGTTACCAAATTTTCTTTTGCACGTAGAGATTCAATGGTTCCTTTAGGAACCCAAAATATTTTTGAGACAATTTTCTTCTTCTTCCTTAGAAAACATGCATTTGCTTTGTGACCTCTTTTCTTGCAATAATAACATGAGACATGATTATGATCAATAGAAGGTGAGAATGAAGATTGTTTTGAAAAAGTATGCTTTAATGATTTTCTTTTCTTCAATAAAAGTGCATCTTTGTTGAATGCATCATATCCTAAGCTGCATTTGTCAAAAGAGTTTCTTTGTCTTCCTAGCATGATGCTCAAGTTTTATTTTCCTTTTGTGAATTTTGCTAAGATGTTTATTTGATCATCGATAGTCTTTTTCAATAAACAGTTTTCCTCTTCTATCTTCATACTTTTGTCATTTTTAGCATTTACATTAACTATGGTGTGACAAGTAGAATTACATGAAGATTTAGACTTCTTGAGCAAACTATGTTTCTTAGCTAGTTTTTTAAACTCATCATACAAATTTTCAAATGCATCTTGTAATTCATTATGAGAAAATAAAAGCTCATCATATGACAAAATGGAATTATCTAATGCATGTAAATTTAAATGTACCTCATCTTCATTTGCCATGAGGCAAAGATTTGAAATTTCCTCACCATTTTCTTCCTCATCCGAATCACAATAGTCATAATCATCCCATGTTGCATTCATGGCCATTTTGTTTGGCCTTTTCTCGTTCTCCTTTTTGGGCTTGAAACACTCATTTCTATAGTGTCCCGGTTTACCACAATTGAAGCAAGTAATGGACTCCTTCTTGCTTGTCTCTCCTCTTGGTTCGTTGCTCTTTAAGAACCTCCGACCTTTAGCCTTCTTTCGTTGAAGAAATCTCTTGAATTGTTGAGTGATCAAGGCGATGTCTTCATCAACCTCTTCTTTGATTCTTTCATTTGCTTCACTTTTAGTTGAAGCTTGCAAGGCTATACCTTTTCTAGGCTTAGCGTCTTCTTCACGAGATTTTAAGGTAATTTCCCATGTAAGGAGTGACCCGAAAATCTCATCAAAACTCATAGTACTAAGATCGTGTGCTTCTTTAATAGCCGTCACCTTTGCATCCCATTTGACCGGAAGGCTTCTAAGAACTTTGCTTGCCGCATCGGATCTAGGAACAATTCTACCAAGATGTTTTAGTCCATTCAAAATGTTAGTAAAACGAGACATCATAGAATTGATATTTTCATCTTCCTTCATGGCAAAGAGTTCATATTCATGCATAAGTATATCAATTTTAGATTCTCCAACTTGAGTAGTTCCTTCATAAGTAACTTCAAGTTTATCCCACATTTCTTTGGCCGTGGAGCAAGTAGATACACGGTTAAATTCGTTTGGACTTAAGGCACAGTTTAGATTAACCTTAGCTTTGGTGTTAAATGACATAAGTCTACGCTCATCATTATCCCATTCGTTCGGCAATTTGGGAATAGTTTTTCCATCAACCACTTTGGTAATAGTAAAAGGTCCATCAACAATAACTAGCAAAATTTGATAATCAATAGCTTGAAGAAAATCTATCATTCTAGTCTTCCAATAGCTATAGTTTGAACCATCAAACCATGGGGGCCTATTATTTGATTGTCCTTCTACATGAGTGACTATGTTTGAGGCCATGATCGTTCTCTAGGACGGTTAAGTCTAAAATAAGTAGAGATTAGGCTCTGATACCAATTGTAATTCACTAAAATACCCTAGAGGGGGGGTGAATAAGGTTTTAAAAATAATTTCTAACTTCTTTTATATTCTTACTAGAACATGCAACAAGGTTCAATACTAATTTACAAGGTAAAATATGCAATGAATAATTTCACTTAAATTCAACAAGCTATTTACCACAATATAAATTAAGCATGCATGAACATATAAAATTTGAAAAAATATATATTAAAATTTAAAATATATTATAAATTCGAAAATAAATATAAAATTAAAAAATATATATAAATTTTGAAATTATTTTTTTTTTCAAAAAAACATATTAAATTTCAAAAATAAATATAAAAATCACAAAAAACATAAAAAATTTGAAACAAAAATATAAATTTTTTAAAAAAAACATATAAAATTCAAAAAAATATATTAAACTTCAAAAAAAATTATAAAATCGAAAATAAATATAAAATAAAATATATATATAAATTTTAATTTTTTTTTAAAAAACATATTAAATTCAAGACAAATATATAAAATTAAAAAAAACCATATAAAATTCTAATAATATATATTAAATTTCAAAAATAGTTATAAATTTGAAATTAAATATAAAATTCAAATATATATATATTAAATTTCAAAAAAAAAAAACTAAATTCGAAAATAAATATAAAATTAAAAAAAAAAAAAAATTAATTCTCTCCTTTCTCTTTCTCTCTCAGACGCACACACCACCACACACACACACGCACACACACACACACGCACACACATATATATATATATACATACATATATAGATAGAGATCTATCTATATATATATACACACACACACATATATATATATATATATATAAGTCGCCGGCCGACCCCCTCCCACCGCCTCCCCGTCGGCGCCGCCCCCTCCCACCACCGCTTCCCCGTCGGCACCGCCCCCTCCCGCCGCTCCCGATGGGTCTATATATATATATGTATAGATCTATATATGTGTGTGTATAGATTTATATATATATGTGTGTGTGCGTGCGTGTGTGTGTGTGTATGTGTGTGTCTGAGAGTGAGAGTGAGAGAGAGAGATAGAGAGGAGAGAAAGAATAAATATTGAATAGATATTGGGGTGTTTGGTTTGAGAGTTAGATTGATTCTAAGGAGGTGTTTGGTTTAGGGTTTAAATTGATTTAGGGATTAAATTGATTTAAGGGGTGTTTGGTATAAGGGTATTTTAGACATTTCACCCCATGAGGGAGTGTAAATGAAGATATGCAAACCTGAGGGGGTCAAAATAATGATAGGACAAACCTCAGGGGGTGTAAATAAAATTATCCCTTTATTAATTATATGATTAAATGTTCCATCACTTAATTATTTGTTTCCTCTTGTCCTCTAGCTAAAGGGAAACTGATGGATGATCTGCCATATTTTGATTTTGGATACGTGACAAGGACCTTGAACCCACAAAAGTTACATACTCTCTCTCTCTCTCTCTCTCACACACACACACATACATATATTACATATAGGGTAAATTACACTTTCACCCCTGCTATTAGTGTAAATTACACCCGCATCACCTCTAGTTTTACTAGTTACACTTTCACCCCCTAGTTTTCATCGGCGTTCAATTAGCCCACCGAAGCTTGTGAAATGACCATTATACCTCATGCCTTTAATTCATTATTAAATTAAAATATACCCGAAACCCTAATTCATTATGTGATATGTTAAATGACGTTTTTACCCACCTAACCTAATATACCTCAATCCTGAGCTTTGCCTTCATTTTACCAAACGCCTCACATGATCTGAGAGAGAGATGTAAGGAGGAGGAGGAGAGAGAAACACATCTAAACCTAAGTGTTCTTCATCTTCGTTTGGTCCTTAATTGAACATCAAACTTTGGAGTGCAAAATCTCAGTTTTCTTCGTCGATTTGTTGATCGCGATTCAAGAGCAAATTAATTTTCTTCGATTTCTTCAATTTCTTTTCCTTCCTTCTTTTCCTTCCATCATTCTATATTGTTCTTCTTGTTTGTGCTATATGTTTTATGTTGATTTGCATGATATTAGGGTTTCCTTCTACGTGGCATAAAAAATAGGGCTTTATTGTTGTATGTGCTTTCATCTATGTAAATAAGGGTTTATTACTCAAAATCAGTGTTTAATTTATGAGTTATGGGGTTCAATGTTGTATGCATGCAATTGCGGGTTTTGAGGAATTTTATGCAACTGGGGGTTTCTGGATATTTAAATGCATGGCTAAAATTAGGGTTCTTAATTGATTTAATTTGATGTTAAAAATTAAGGCTTTTCTCTTAAATTAGTTGTATGTTAAAAACTAGGGCTTTTAGTTGTATGTTAAAATTATGGTTTTTAGTTGATTTGTTATGATCTGTCTGTATACTGAAACTATTTTATTATTATTTTTGTTTACTTTGACAACAAAAATGGATATTTTCTTTGAATTTATTCTTCATTATGGTGATACTATAAGGACTTTGCGTATGGTTGATCCTAATAGATATTCCTTTATAGAATTCACCAATGATGTGTCATCTCATTGTTTATCTGAAATTCCCTCTGAAATACCTCTAGTTATAAAGATAGAACATGGGGTCCCAAATATTAATTTAAGAGTTGAAGTGAACAATGATAGTGATGTTATGAAAATGTTTGAAATCAACAAGTCAGTTCAACAAATACATATTTATATTGAACCAATGTTTATAGATGGACCTTTAAGTATAGGTAGTTAGGAAGATATGGGATTTGGGTATGGAGAAGGTGTTTGGATTGGTGAGGGTGTTGAGGTTAGTGAGGACAGTGGTGAGAGTGATAGTGATGATGAGCCTAATGAGCCTAATGAGCATGATAGTGAAAGTGATGGTGAGTCCAGAAAAGATGATATATATGGTTACAGTGATGAAGATAGGGACTGGAAAGCTGAAGAGGAAGATGATGGTTAGGATACTAAGAGTGATTCTGGGGATAGTGTTTTAGTTCATGCAGAGGTTTTGGGAAAACAAGTTGTGTTTGATGATGAGTTAAGTAACTACCAGTCTAATGATGAGGAGCTTGATTATGATTCAAATGATCAACCTCTTCTTAAGAGGTATATGGACAATCAAATAAATTTAAATTGTCACAAATTAAAATTCACAAACATTGCAAATATGAAGAATTGTACAAGCCAGATCCATTTGGAAAGGTTGTTTTGAAATAAGGCCACTTGTTTTTTAAATGTTGACCAGTTTAGAGAAGTGTTAGAATAATATGTTATTTAGGAAGGTATGAGATTAGACAAAAATAAAAATGAGAGGACTAGGGGGACATCAAATTGTTTAGCGTAAGTGGGCGCACTTGAGCAAAAGTCTCAAAAATGCCAGTGACATTTGGCCTTTATAAGGTTACCGAGTACTCGGTGCACAACTCGGTGGAACCTGTTTGGTGCACCTCTTTTTAACTTGTTTCCTTTCTCTCCCTTATGTTTCACCACTTCTCCTACTATGCTTGGGGCATTGATTATTGGCATTTGGGGATGAGATTTGTTAGGTTGAAGGATTAGTTTAGATCCACGTTTCGTCTTCTACTTTTATCTTTTCGGGTTTAGTGTACGGTTTACGTCACCCTTAGGTTTCTTAGGCTCCTTTGAGGAGTTAGGAAATTCGGGGCGTGACATGTGTAATCTCCTCACACTCTTAGGAAAAATATTGATTTGACTCCTCAAATTGGAATTTATTAGATGATTGAGGGTAATATTGGACATTTACTTGATGATTTCTAATGGAATGATCGTTCCAACCCAAATTGTATTCATTAGAATAAGAATTATAGGCTATTTTGGGAAAGGTAATGTTACATTCCTTTGGTATTACCTCACTATTTTGGTACACCATTGGATAGTTGTTGGCAACGTAGGAGAATTTGGAATATACGGGACAAACGTTTGTAAGTGAAGAATTGGTGAGATTCATGAATTGGTTAGGCTTTTGGCCCATCTTGTAAATTTTTGTAGGTATGTTTTTGTACATGTCCTCAGATCTCTCAAGGTTACTAAGAATCATCGTAGGATCTCTAGTCATCGACACCCTTTGATAGGAATTCTCACTCAAATCCTCAAACAACTTCCAAAGTTCATCAACCGATCTAAGAAAAAATATTTCTCCACACGCCCTATCTACCATTTGTCTACAAGACACATTAAGCCCTTTATAAAATATGTGTACCAATTCAGTTTTTGGTATTTTATGGTGCGGACACTCCTTCAAAAGCTCGTTATACCGTTCCTACATCTCATGGAATTGTTCCCCCTCTTTTTGCGAAAAACTAAATATAGCATCCGATATCTCATAGGTTCTACTTAATGGAAATAATTTACTTATGAACTCTCGTTGAAGTGTTCCCCAACTCGTTCTCACCTCTGGATTTAAATTCATAAATCACTTTCGTGCCCTATCTTCCAAAGAGAAAGAAAAAAAAGGCATAAACGAAGTCCTTCATTTGTTAATCCATTTGTTTTAGTGATTGAACAAATTTATAGAAAGAAATAAATATGTAGATACGGATTTTCATTACTATATCCATGAAATTTGGATATCTCGCGAATTATTTCTAAGTCGATCCTAAAAGTTGCCGTAACACCTGGCAACTCTATATTAGAGGGGAAAGTATCACTTGAAGGAGCATAGTATTCTTTTAATGTTATTGGTTGTGTTTCATGGTCAGTAATGTCTTCTATTACTAGGTTCTCTCATATTGGATTATTTCTCTCTTCTTTTAAGGAATTAAGCACAACACGTTCAATTTGATAATTCAAAGAGAGCGTTTCTTTCGATGGTTCATAACGACCAACGATACAACCAATAAAATATTCAACAAGAAAATTATAATACATTAGACTAAGTTACTAATAAACAAAAAAAAAAAAAAATAAATAAAAGAGAAATTTAAGGTCTAAAATCGTGGTTTTGAGGCCTTAAACAATATGTTTAGGCATAAATTCACCTAGGCTCACTGCATAGGAGTGAGTTCTGTTCAGTGGCCCTTGTCCTCTCAAAAACCTCTCATATTTTACTAAAATCCGACTTTCTGACAGTTTATACGAAAACTGCAAATTTTTATTTTATATTATTATTTTTATTTTACATTTTTTCAATACAATTAAATAAAAATAAAAATAAATATAAATTAAGCAAGAAAAATAAAGTAGAATTGTGCAATAATGCTAAATACACTTAAAACTCACTAACGGTCCAGCAAAACAGTGGCCACCTGCTTCTCCGGTTCTCCTTTTGCTTATTTCGGTGTACCTCGTCAAAACACACAATTCAACTTTATAAATAAGAAAATAAAAATAAAGCAAGTAAAAACAATTCAAAAATACTAAATAACTAAAATTCAGAATATCCGTTAGTCCCCGGCAACGGCTGCCAAAAACTTGATCGGTGCCAAAACCTTGATCGGTCTTAGCGACTAGGCTAGGATAATAAATAATGATAATAATAGTGCAAATCTGCCTTTTTATACGTGACCTAGTTTTACCTATCGCAAGTGCACAAATCGTATTGTAGTATAGTATACTTTTGATAGGGTACATCGAATCCACAGGGACTAAGCTGCACTCTTAAATTCTAATAAAGTAATACTCTCGAATTGCTAAGATAATTTGATTTGGGTTTTGATTATTAACTAATAAACAATTAAAATAAATAAAGCAAATAAAGATAGATTTTTTAGATAGAGACAATAAAGATAGATTTTGGGGTATTTCTAACGTCACCACTATCCGTATAATAAAGACTTATATTCATTCAATTGTAAAGGGCGATCCATCATATGTGAATCAGATATAGGGTTGCAACATTGACAAACCCTAATTCAAAAAAAGGAACAATTCATCCAACATAGGTACAATCCATTTTCAAACAAGTATAAATAGTGCACGCATCTACTCAAAACTACTCATAATAACACAAATTAAAAGCATGTCTATATTATCTTTTCTTAGCATGTCATGTCTATATCTAAATTGCATGTTTATGACCACCATTGTGTAGAAAATCATAAGTTAAGCATCCGAGTTCTAGCCCATATTGAATAACCATGATTATGCAAGATACAACATTTATTCAAGCTAAGACAAGATATAGAATAAACGTAAAATCTTATATAAAATCAAACGTAATCACTCATCTACACAATCATCACATATGTGTCCTTCAGTTTACCCTTATACAATTAAAATAAGAAAGATTTTACATTACTCGGCTAGGGTTTTGTTAAAAATCCTAGATACCGGTTTAGTTCTTCATGGTCGTGGATGTCTGCATCATTGATGGAGACATGCCCGCCATGGTTGTTCTTCTATCAATCTCTTGACTAAATCTCCAAGACAATATTCAAAAATCCACTCTCCCGTCTGTAGGGGAGACCCATTTCTTTTATAGAAAAAGAGGTATTTTTATTTAGTAATCTTATTGCTTTACGGTTAAGTCAGAAATGTGTATCGTGATATTCCTTGAAGAATAGTGGTAAATCTCATAAAATATGGTCAATATTGTGTCCAAGATAGCCTAGAGATCATCCCATATTGATTTTGGCCAAAATGGGTCCCACTAGATCATATATAAGTTGCTGATTTGGACTTGGCGTATTTGGTCTCACCAAGTACTCGGTGAAGATTTCACCGAGTACTCGGTAGCTTCAGGTTCCTGCACAATCGTGCGCAAGTTCGCCAAACTCTTTAATCATTTTTCCTCTTTTGCGCAAGTTTGCACACTTTTCTGAGTACTCGATGAAGGCACTACCAAGTACTCGGTAGTTCTTCACCTTGTAATTTCTTATATCATCTTATTTGCTCTGTTTCTCTTCTCGGCTTCATTCCTCTTCACTCCTTTTGCATCCTTGACTTATTTTTGGTTCTTCATAGGTCTTTTATCCATGGTTTCGACTTTCGAACAATCTTGAGTCACAAATTCAGTTATTTCACCGAATTAAACTCAATTTTCATGACATAGCCCTGCAACGTCTTAAAACAAGAAAACCGTATAAAAGCACCAATATAATGATAAACATAAACATAAAAATGTTTAATTATGACCCTTAAATGTATGATATTTGGCTCCTATCATGTAGTTTAGTCCAAGTCAATATAAAGATGGGGGTATATTTGACATTTCACATCATTTATGCTGGACAAATGTCTCTTTATACACATGTAAGGGTAATTTGGTTATTTTGCATCTCAAACTTGGGTTGACAGGTTTGACCTCGCCGGAGATTAGGCAGAGGGGGTGAAAATAAAATAAATAACGGGTGAAAGTGTAATTAGCAAAACTAGAGGGGGTGCGGGTGTAATTTACACTAATAGCAGGGGTGAAAGTGTAATTTACCCCTATATATATATATATATCTCAATTTGACTTGATGTGGTAGTAATAGGGATGACAACGAGTGTGGTTTTGGATGGGTGTACCTTCCCCCTCCCCCACAACCATTAAGAAACCCCCACCCCATCCCTGCCCAAAACAGACTAAATGGGGTAGAGGTCACCCCGTTCCCGTCCCCGTCGGGTTTTTTAAAACCGTTAGGTGCCCGGGGGTACTCGTTAATAGTTAAAAATTTCAAATATATCATTTTAAAATTAAACAACTCCACAAAATCAGATACTTAAAACACGATATTCAACATTATAAAAACTAAATAAACCAGCAAATTATCCAACAATTCACATTACAATACATTCTACCGAAAAGAATAACAAAAAAAAGATTGTCCAATATTAGGTTCACTTCAATCTAGATAACAACAAAAATATAGTTTAGGATTAACGGGTTACATTTATTTTTTATTTTATATATATATATATATATATATATATATATATTTATATCTATATATTATAATATGTCTAAACAGTCCCCGCCCCATTTATGCGTGGTTTCGTTTCCCCAACCCCATCCTCACCCATATAGTATAAACGGGACACCCAAAATCGCTATAAATGGGGTGGGGTGAGGCAGGTACCCGGCGGGGCGGGGCAAATTGCCTTCTTTAGGTAGTAAAGTTCAATAATCAAGTTGAAGTTAACTACTGTACTCGTTATGTAGGCAAAAAATATTCAAATTTCGTTGTTGACATTTAATTTTTACAGTTAATTATTTACATAGTATTTTACTTGTGATAGTTTCAGAGGTTAAATTTTCAACAACCACAAAGATGTGAAATGTCACCCCTTATAAATCTAGGGTAATTTGCAGTGACACCCATGAGGTTTGGATCAATTCCACATAGTCGTCGGTTAACGCTTTTTTAACACAGATGATGTGGTCAAACTAGGGTTAAAAATAGTGAATATAAATGGACCCTTACAATGACCTAGTTATTAGTCACTAATTGACCCTAGAGGGGGGGGGGGGATGAATAGGGTTATAAGAATTCTTTAACGTTTTTTGGAATAAATTTGATCTACTCCATTTAATTTTAACAATGAGCATGCACTAAACACTTAGATGGTTGAATAATGAAAGATGTCTTAACAATGCTATAAGCAAGCAATAATATAATCAACCAAATAAGTAAAGCATGCAAAATATTAAATGAAAAAGAGAGAGAGATGACATCGTAATTTTTACGAGGTTCGGTAACTCCTACTCCTCGGCTCAAGAATCCCTTCCTTGAGACTTTCCCAATCCTCACACTATGACTTTTCCTTATAGGTGGAATAGCAAACCTTTACACACGAGCTATCGAGCCCATCACACAAACAAGAGGATAAATCCCTCTTGAGAATCAATGAGCTTCACTCACTTAAATATCACAATCCTTTTATAAAGAAAGGAATCACTCAATAAACACTAAAAAACCCTTAGGGTTTATGAAAGATACACAAAGTATAAGCTCAAGTGTTTTTAGTGATGTGTTTGGTTCTCTCAAGATCTTAGAATCTCTTTGACAATAAATAAGAGTTGTATTCAAGAGAATGATCAAAAGATCTTTTCTATCTATCTTCTCACATTGATTAGAATTGAATGACAGCAGGCTAGTGATCGGTGGCTAAACCTTAATTAATTTAGCCTACTAGGCTGGGATAATAAATAATGATAATAATAGTAAGTGCATGAATAAATTATAGTATAGTATATAGGAGATAAGGTATATCGTATCCACAAAAACTAATGAATTCACAACTTCTTCTATAATTATTGTAACTAAATTATGAAAGATAATTTATTTGTTTGGTTTTCTATAACTAATTAGACAAGAAATAAAATAACATAAAAGTAAAGATAGATTTTGGTTTCGGTTGAAAACAATGGAGATAAAGATCTAGGGTATTTCTAACTCTACCACTAACCGCATAATCTATTCTCTAATTCATTTAATTGTAAAGGGCGGTTCATCATATGTGAATCAAATATAAGGTCGCGAACATTGGCAAAACCCTAATCCCAAAAAAGGAACAATTAATCCATCATTGGCACAATCCATCATTGAACAAGTATAACTAGTACATCCATCTACTCCAAACTACTCATATTAACATAAATTAAAAGCATGTCACTCGTTATCTTTTATGAGCATGGTTTGTCTAAATAAAGATTGCATGTTAATAACCATTATTGTTTAGAAAATCATGAATTAAGCTTCTGAGTACTAGCCCATATTGAATAACCATGATTGTGCAAGATAAAACATTCATTCAAGCTAAGACAAGACATAAAATAAACGTAGAATCTTATATAAAATCAAACGTAATCATTCATCTACACAATCATCACATACGTGTTCTTCAGTTTCTCCGTATACAATAAAAATAAGACAGAGTCTACATTACTTGACTAGGGTTTTGTTAAAAATCCTAGATACCGATTTAGTTGTTCATGGTGGTAGTTGTCTGCATTGTTGATGAAGACACACCCTCCATGGTTGATATTCTTGCCCAAATCTCCAACAGCAGTCCTTCAATTCAACGTATCAGGACTTCAATATAACACACCTAATTGTAAGGGAGACCCCTATCTTTTATAGAAAAAGAGGCATATTTGTTTGGTAATTTGATTGTTTCACGGTTAAGTTAGGAATGTGCATCATGATACTCCTTAAAGAATGGTGTTAATTATCATCAAATACGGTCAATATTGTGTCCAAGATAGCCTAAAGATCATCCCATATTGATTCTGGCTGAAACATGTCGCACTGTTGTATATACAAGTTGCTGATTTGGCCTGGCCATTTTTGGTCTCACCGAGTACTCGGTGAAGGTTCCACTGAATACTCGGTGGCTTCTGAATGCTGCGCAAGTAGGAGCAAGTGAGCCAAAGGTTTTGGTGGTTTTTCTTGATTTGCGCAAGTTTGCACACTTTCGCACTCTACTGAGTACTTGATGAAGGCACTATCGAGTACTCGGTAGTTCTTCACCTTATATTTTATTGTTTCATCTTCTTTGTTTCGTTTCTCTTCTTGGCTTCATTCCTCTTCACTCCTTTTGTATCCTTTACTTATTTTTGGTCATTCATAGGTATTTTATCGATGGTTTCGGCTCTCGATCATTCTTGAGTCACAAATTCAGTTATTTCACCAAATTAAACTCGTTTTACAGGATATAGCCCTGAAATGTCTTCAAACACGAATACTGTATAAAAGCACCAATATAATGATATATATATACATAACAATATATAATTAGGAGCCTTAAATGTATGATATTTGGTTCCTATCAGCTAGCTTTCAATACTCAAGTTTTTTCTCACACAAGATGATGAATGATTGAGAGTAAAGAGCTTTAGATGCAAGAGTAATGGAGGTTGTTGTCTTCTCATAAGCTATATCATCATATATATACTTAGGTCAAAAGCCAAGAGAGTGAAACCCACTTCAAGAGAGTGAACTGAGAGTGGTGGTAACTGGGTGGTAGCTGAAACCATATAATGCTCTAAACTAGCCATTTTTGGTTCTGTCAGTCGATTGAAATGTTTCCGTCAGTTGGCTGAAAGCCTACCACCAGTTGACTAAAATTGCCTCATCAGTCGGCTAACAAACAAAACGGAGTTAAAAATCCTCTGACCATTTCTGTCGGCTGAAACTAAAGTTTCAGTTGGCTGACCACCTTGTGAGTCGGCTGACGGAAGAGTTTCAGTCGGCTAACAAATAGGTGTAAAAACCCTCTGGTTGGTTCGGTCGGCTGACGGTCAAATTTCAGTCGGATGACTAACCTATCAGTCAGTTGACGAGTGACTTTCGGTCGACTGACAACTTCAAATAAAACACTCTGGTCACTTCGGTTGGCTAATGCTTTAATTTTAGCCCACTGACCAAGTTGACAATCGACTGATTCAGAAAATCAGTCGACTGACAATTAATTTTTAGGTTTTTATTTATGTTTTCAATTTTAAATATTGACCTTATAAAATGTGAAAACTTAGCATAAACCCTTTCATACAAGCACTTCATTTGTGAAATGGCCTTTTTGTCATTCCCTTAAGCTTTTCGCTTTAATTTTCATCTTTGTGTCTTGTAGCTCTAAAGTACTAAACTAAATAATATCTTTAGTATTAAACATGTGTTAAAATATTGTTATCATCAAAATGGATAATTGTTATTTGATTGACCCTTAGTCCAACACTAATTTTACCTATCGCAAGTGCACATATCGTATTGTAGTACAATTATGCTTAAAAAATGCTATCGAACCCAAGGGACTAAGTCATATTCCGAACTCTCGTAAAGTAATACTCTTGAATTGCTATGAAAGTATGATTTGATGTTTATGATTTGTTAACTAATTAACTAATAAAGCAAGTAAAGATAGATTAATACAAGAATAGTAAAGATAAAAACTAGGGTTTCATGCCCCACCACTTACCGCATAATATATCTATCTACTTGATCAATTGTAAGAGGGCGATCCATCACCCATGAATCAGATTATACCGCAAGTAGTTGAATATATCCCAAAACAGATACCGTCAATCGGATTCACTACAACTCATCTCCGGACAGAGTGTGATTTGTGCATGCCATATACTTTACTCTAATCTATTCCTACACATGAATTTAAACTAAAACATGTCTATATTACCTCGTTGAGGCATGACCTGTGTAAATCTAGGGTTTCGGGTGTTAAACACCATTGTATAGAAAATCCTGATATGCTAGAGAATACCAGATAAACATAATTGATTGGGATAGTGCATTCATTCAATCTAAGATAAAAGTATAATATTTTTTTTGGAGAGAGATAATGGGTTAGGGGCGATGAAGGTTCCTTGCATCTTTTTCTAGGGTTTTGATCCTAGAGTTTGCTTATCTCTTTTCCTCATTAGGGTTTCATGCTAGGGATTGATACAGAGTGTTTTTTTTTCTTTTACGTATCATTTGTTAGGGTTTATTAGCATTTATTGCTAGGAACTTTATTGAATAATTGTTTTATTTCATTTATTGATCCTTAACCCTAACTTACGTAGGGTTTATTTCAATTCCATTTCATCTATAACTCTAGATCATCTTCAGAGTTATCTTCTTCGTTCTCTCTCTCCATGGCGGATAAATCTGATGTTACGCAACTATTGGCAGAATTGAATGGCGTTGTGAAGGCTATGTCTTACACTTAATCTAAGAAGCAATGTGGTCACAGTAGATGTCCTACAGATTTGTCCCATGTTCAACCGACTACATCTCAAAGGATTGCAGGCACTTTTCAGTCTCAATAATCAGCATAACCTCTATTAATGGGGGTTGTAGGTGCAGGTTCTCAGCAGGTGATGTAAGGTAACACTACATGAGCTTCTATTGTTAGGCCAGTTGATGCTCCAAGGTCTAAACTTATATATACTCCAACATCCATCATTGATGGTAGGGTTGTTGTGTCTCCATCAACGTCCATCACTAAGTAGGGTGCTAAAGAATGGAAAACTTGTTTAGTATGATATTTCCTTGACAAAAAGCTTCATTACAATGTGGTAAATTCTATTGCTACAAGGCTTTGGGGACAAGCTGGGTTGGAAACTGTTTATGGATTGAAAAGGGATTTTATTTCTTTAAATTTTCCACTGAAAGTGAATGTAATCTGGTTTTGGAGAATGGTCTATGGCATTTTTCCAACAATTTTCTTGTGTTAAATAAATAGCATGTAGGCTTGTCGTTGAATAAAGAATCCGTTTCATCTTTACCATTATGGGCTAAGCTTTATAATTTGCCTATGGAATGTTGGAATAATGATGGCTTAGGTGTTCTTGCTAGTGCTTTGGGAAAACCTTTGCATATTGATCAACCAATTGAGAAGAAACAAAGGCTTAGTTATGCTCGTGTTTGTGTAGAAGTGGAAGCCAATAAGGAACTCATTCATGATTTTGATTTTAAGTTATCTTCTGGAGAAGTGGTTACAGTCAATGTTGAGTATCAATGGAATCCAGCTAGGTGCAACCATTGAAAGATCTTTGGTCATTGGACTAAAGCATGTCCAAAAGTAGTGGTTCAAGCTCAGGTGTAACAAAAGAAGGATAAGGCCTCATTAACTGAATAGAGAGTGGTGGGAAAGAAGGGTAAGGATGTTGGTGCTTCTGATGTTGGTATCTCTGATGCAGGTACTTCTAATAATGAGCCAACTGTATTTGATAAGGGATAATGTCCAATTTAGATTGTGCCTTTAATGCTACAACTTCTTCAAATTCTGTATTGAATCAATTGAATACTTTGGATTCTATTTCTAAAGGTGTTGAAGCTGGGAATAATGATACTTTGAGTGATCAATCTGGTAACAAATTTACCGCCTTATAGAACACTGAGCAAGACATTGATGAGAATTTTGTTGACAGTACTACTGATGTAGATGGTGTTAATAACCAAACAATCCTATGGTTACAACTGTGGCAACTGGTAATGAAGTTGTGCTTCATACAGGCAATACTGATACGATTAAAGAGAGAGCTATTATGGATAATACTTCTCCTAATTTGCTTGTTGATAGAGGTGGTGATCTTAATCTTAAACCTAAGGATAAAATGAAGGGATCTAAATCTGTTACTAATGGTGGGGTGAAAACTAGAAGGAGTAATGCTTCTTCTAAGGGTGGTAATTAGGGTTTGGTCCCTCTTTGTACATATCTCTATGTTTTTCTGCACATGGAATATTAGGGGTTTAAATTCCTCCTCAAGACAACATGAGGTTAGTTTGGTTATCAAGAAATTTAATTTGCCTTTGATTTGTTTGGTTGAGACTAAAGTGCAACAATCTAAAGTTCCTCAAATCTTAAATAAAATTGCTAGAGGATGGCATATTTTAGCTAACTATGCTTATGCTGATAATGGAAGGATTTGGATTTGTTGGGACTCTTCAAAACTTATGGTTGAGGAAGTTGCAGCTTCAGATCAATTAATATTATGCTCTATCAAATCCTTGGATGATTTTTTTCACCGTTTTAGAGGTTTTGTTTATGTTGTGAATGATACTATTGGTATAAGAAGGTTGTGGAAAGATATGATATCCTTCTCTCATACTTTTTATTCACAACCTTTAGTCTTTGTTGGAGACTTCAATACTTTGAGATACCCTAATGATCACTTTAGAGGTGTTGGTTCTTGGGATGCTGAAAGAAAGAAGTTTAATGAATATCTTGATGATACTACTCTTTTAGATCTCAAATTCACATGTATAAAATATACATGGACTAATGGTTTTATTTATAGGAAGTTGGACATGGCTCTTATCAATAAGTCTTGGAATGATATTTTTCCTAATTTATAGTGTATTTTTGAACCAAGTGGGGTATCTGATCATGCTTTCATCCTAACCAAGTTTCATGATTCTATATCTAGGAAGGGAGATCCTTTTAGATTTAATAATCATATTTTGAATCATCCTGAGTTTTTGAATGTGGTGCAGAGGGTTTGGCAACTTCATATTCCTGGTTCTTCTATGTTCAGGGTTTCTCAAAAATTTAGGTTGTTGAAGAAAGCTCAAATGTTTGAACAATAGATGTTATAAGGATCTCTCTTTTAGAGTCAAGGAGGCTAGAGATAAGCTTCATGCTCTTCAACTGCAGTTGGATACTGATTCTAGCAATGATGCTATCAAATCTCAAGAGCAGCTTAGTCTTTCTAATTACCTAGAGCTTTCTAGGGTTGAAGAATCTCAATGTTAGCAAAGATCAAGGGTTCAATGGCTTCAGCTTGGGGATAAATACACATATTTCTTTCATAAAGTGGCTAATTATAGGCAAAGAGCTAATTCTATCATTTCCATAAACTTCAGAATGGGTGTAAGGCTCACTGATCCTGGACAGATTGAGAATGAGATTATTTCTTTTTATGATTCTCTCTTAACAACTAGACATGCATCTTCTATACCTGGTCTTTCTCTTTACCTCACTCATCTTTAAGCTAGTATGGTTCATGATCTGTCTAAGCCAGTTTCAGCAGATGAGGTTAAGGCTACTATTTACTCTTTGAAGAATAAGAAGGCTCCTGGCTGTGATGGCTTTAATGATGCTTTTTACAAGCACTCCTGGTGTATTATTGATGATGAAGTTACTAGGGTTATTCAAGCATTCTTCCACACAAGCCATTTATTAAAAGAAATTTACTCCACAGTTATGACATTGGTGCCAAAAGTGGATTGTCCTACAGCTGTTTCTAACTTCAGGCTAATCTCTCTTTGTAACACTTTATATAAGTGCATTACTAAGATCATTGCAAACAGGATTAAGCCTTGTTTGAAGCAGTGTGTTAGTACTAATTAGGGTGCTTTTACTCCAGGGAGAAGCATCACTGATAACATTCTTCTGGCTTAAGAGTTATTTCAGGGTTATCATAGGAATGATGGTACTCCTAGGGTAGCTTTTAAAATGGATCTTTCAAAAGCTTTTGATACTATATCATGGAATTTTATTGAGGCTATGTTGTATGTTTATCAATTCCCTTCTCATCTCATTAATTTTGTCATGAGCTGCATTTCTTCTCCGAGGATTTTAGTTAATATCAATGGAGCTTATAGGGGTTATTTTAAGAGCTCAAGAGGAATCAGGCAAGGTGATCCTCTTTCTCCATACTTATTTGTTCTTGCTATGGAAGTTCTTACTGGTATGATGGCTAGAGCAACTGAGGAGTGTCATGAGTTCTTTTATCATTGGAAATGCCAACCTTCGAAGCTCACTAATATTTTTTTTGCTGATGATCTACTTCTCTTCTCTGCTGGTGATCTCTCTTCTACTACTTGTCTTGCTAAGGTGCTTGATTCTTTTAGCCAAATCACTGGACTACTTCCAAATGTCTCTAAAATCACTATATTTTATGTTGGTGTGCCTAATGATGTTCTTGATCAGATTCAATCTACATTCCAATTTCAATTGGGATCCTTTCCAGTTAGGTACCTTGGTGTCCCTCTTATCACTACTAAGCTTGGGCATAATGATTATGAGACCTTGATTGCTAAAATCTCAAAAAGAATATCTAGCTGGTCAAGTAAATTTTTGTCTTTTAGGGGAAGGCTTCAACTTGTCAAAGATGTGCTCTTCTCTACTCAAGTTTATTGGGCTTCCATTTTCATTCTCCCCAAAGTTGTGCTTCATGATCTTACTGCTCTTTTGAGGAAATTCTTATGGATAGGTAGCAAAATTACTAAGGGAGGTTGTAAAGTTGCTTGGAGGTCTGTATGTGCCCCTTTTGATGAAGGAGGCCTTGGCATTAAAGATTTAGAAGAATGGAATAATGCAGCTATGATAAAACATATGTGGAAACTCTTGGCTCCTGTATCTATTTCTATTTGGTCTACATGGATTCACCATTACTTGATTTGAAATAGGAATTTTTGGGAGATTGGGATTCCTCAAAAGTGTTCCTAGACTTGCAAAAAATTGCTTCAACTCAAGCCTTTGGTTCAATTGTCTTTCAAGTATCTTAATGGCAATAGTAAAGCTACATCTCTGTGGTATGATAATTGGCACCCTCTTGGGCCTCTCTATTCTTTCTTCCCATCTGCATTTATAAGATCCTCAGGTATTGGGAATAATACAACTATTAGCAGGCTTATAATTTCTTCATGTTGGCACTTCCCCACGATAAATTCACAAGTTTGGGTGGATTTCAAAGCTGGTTTTCCTTCTTCCTTTCAACCTGATTAATCAAAAGAGGATAAGCTTATCTGGTTACCAACTAATGGCTCATTCACCATTGATTCTGCATGGGACCTCCTCAGACATTCTTTTCCTAAGATTACTTATAAATCTGCTATCTGGTTTAAGAATTGTATCCCTAAGCATTCTTTTCTCACATGGATAGTTCATCTTGACAGGTTGTCTACTTTACATTTCCTTATTTCTATTGGGATTGCTTAGCATGCTTCTTGTGTTTTTTGTGCACTTAGTCAAGAGGACAGGGATCATTTGTACTTCCAATATAGCTTCACTTCTAGGCTTTGGTCTCAAGTGGTTGAGAAAGGTTTGCTTACTTGGCTTGATGGATCTTGGGAGGATAGGATTCAATGGATGGTTACTAATTTCAATGGTTAATCTCTACCTTCATTGATCAATAAATTTTCTTTTTTTTTTGTTACTGTTTATGGTATTTGGATTGAGAAGAATAACAGGCTATACAATGAAGAATTTAGCACTACGGAGCAGCTTCTCCATAAAGTGGTTTCTAATGTCAGACATGCTTTATTTCCTCTCTCGAAATGTACTACTTCTAGTGCTAATAAGGACCTTCTCCAAAAATGGGATCTTCCTGCATCATTATTGCTTCCATGATTCTGGTTATTGGATTATTCATTGGCTTCTGTCAAGTTTCTATGGAGCATCATGTCTTGACTACTACCATCAACTTTTGTAGGGAAGAATTGTTGACACTCCAGGTTGAGATCATTAGCTATCCTTGGTGCATGGATTTTGCTTATAGCTACTATGGTTATTTTCTCCTTCATATTCTTAATCATATTGGTTGTATCTCTTATTTTTTCATTTGGTGGATGTATGGCTTTCATATACCTTCAGGGGTATGCCCCTAAGATCCATGTAAGGCTTTAACCTATTTTATTAATGCAATTCATCTTACCATTGAAAAAAAAAAGAAAAAAAGAAAAGAGTAGAATAAATATAAAACCCCTTATATTAAATAACTGTGGTCACTCATCTACACAATCATAACAGGTGTGGTCGTTAGTTTCCCCTCGTTATAATTGAAACAAATAAATAAACTACATTACTTGCCTAGGGTTTTGCTGGAAAATCCTAGAAACTGGTTTAGTTGCTCATGTTGGTGGGAGACTGCATCGCTGATGTAGAAACTCCCTCCATGATCGTCTATTCCGGATCTCTAGATCTTAAATGGATCCCTTCTTGAAAAGATGTAAATCTCCAGAGATAGTGCTATGAAAATTATGTATCTGGAAGCTCCTTAGATCTAAATAAGACCTTAGTATTTATAGAATAAGTTGAGAAGAGTCCTGCTTGTATTAGACTTATCCCACTAGGAGTAAGATTCCTCTTTGATGTGTTTCTCTTCAATTCTGAGTCAAAACCCTTTAATCTGATGAAGATACACCTGATACAAGTGCTTGGAAGTGTTGGAGTCGAACACAAACTCATCCCAAGTTAAAAGGATCAATTCGGGTCAAATTAGGATTTTTGGTCGATTCTGCAATTTTCAACTTTTTCCTGCAGAAATGTCTCACTCTTTTGATCATAAGTCGAGCTACACAACTCTGATTGAGGCATTCTTTATCTTGTTGGAAAGATGACTTCAAGTTCTTGAGTTTAGGCTCATGAATCACTCCATTTGGACCTATTTTGATCGAGATATGTCCGTCTGAAATTGGCTGAAATTCTGGACCTATGCTTGACCCCTATGCTTGAGCGTAGGGTTTCCTACGCTTGAGCGTAGGCACATGCATAGTTCTCCATCCATGTCCGTAGTTATGCATAGAAACGGTGATTTCAGGCCCTTTTACTTACTGTCTGCGTAGGTATGTGTAGGAAAAATCATGAAAATCATTTTTTTCAATTATTCCTCCGTTTGAACCCCCTCGACTCCATTAGCATGTTTCTCGAAGTTTTGGCTCCAAATAATACCCTTTTTGCCCTCCGTGAGACACTTTTTGCTTGAAAACTCCTATTTTTCTCTCTTTTCAGGTAGACACAAGCATATCCTTGATTAATTCACCAAAGTTAGCTCGTTTCTTCATTAAGCTCCTGAAACATACTTAAACATGCAAACAACATAAAAACACCAAGTAACGGAATGGTAAGACGTAACAATACCGAGTTAGGGGCCTAAAATGGTCAACATTTAGCAACTATCATACCCCCAAACTTAAATAATGCTAGTCTCTTAGCAATGAACTTATAGGATAAGTTTGAAAACATTTCATGATAAACTCTATTCTAACTACTCTACACTAATCCCTTGCTTTCGTGAGGTTCGATGAATACACTTAGCATTTGTAACAAGCCTTTTAAACCCTTAGGCAACGCCTAATGGACAAGTAAAGTCTCATGAGGGTTAACTATACTACCCACAACTTCTCCATCCTTCATTCTAATGTATTCATGCATTCATATACTTATTAACCAAGCCATGCTACAATATACCAAATAACACAGATACAAATATTCTCACCCACTACCAAATAACAACTACTTGAAGTTAATGTTGAGAATGCTCCTCACCAGAGTAGACAAATTTGTTAATCTCTACTCCTAATTTGGACAACCTTCTATGTGTAAGTAAACTTCCCCTACAGCAAATTAATCTACTTTTCATATCTCTTCATCGTTTTCTTCTTTTGCTATGTTTTTCACTTCATTTTTTTCTCTCATTTTTTTTCCACCCTAGTGGCTTTAGCAGACATTGGGCCAATGATCCCAAGCTAGACAACTTTAGGTCACCAGGTGATAAAGCACCCCTCGGGCTTAATAATTCAGACCATCTAGTCTCAACTTGCAAAGACTTTCCAATACTTCACTTTTTTTCTTTTTCATTTTTTTTATAGCATTCAAAAAAATTTTGACTCAACAATCAAAAATCAAGTCACTTAACAGTAAGGGTCATCTACATGTGCTTTTAGGTCAAAATCATCCATCTCGGTTTCGATTTCACTAATTCATTTACCTATGTAAAACAACACTTCACTAACTCAATCTAATCATTACTCTCATGAGCGGGAATATCGCATCACATACTACTCATATATCATAAACATATACTCAATCAATTTGTAATGCAAAACACTCATGCATGAAAACAAAGAATTTCTATAAAAAAATTCAATTTTTTCAATTTTTTTTAAATCATTCCCTATAACCAACTATACCTTCCCCTCAAACTTAATTTAAACTATGTCTTCAAAATTCACAATCATACTCATGAGAAAGAATATAGTTACCCTTGAAGCGCTGTCCCAGAATTTTAACTCTTTATGCTTGTCCTCCCCCCCAAACTTGAATTGAACCACCAATTGATATATTAAACAAAGCACACATACCCAATATCATAGCAAAAGAAGAAGAAATATAATTATCACTTTCCGAAAATCATTAATCAATATAGCACAAGGAATGAGATATTATTTTTCTTTTTCTTTTTTTATTATTATTTTTTTAGAGTAACATTGATTTGGCTTTAAGGGCCTACAATCCTATAAATTGAAATTGAAAAAATTAAATGACAACCTATTCTATAAACCAAGTCTAGACTTTCACAGCCTATGACCAATGTTTAACATCTTTGGCAAAACAACTCCACAAAGGGCTATCCAACACCCTTCCTCTCTGCCACACTTCCACCATATGTCGAAGCAAGTGTGGGAAGTAAATTGTTCAACGGTGTCCATTGTGAACATTTAGTAACAAATATGACATCAAGCAAATAATAATCATCATATAGTTTTCCTCGTTTGTCATACTCTACATTCAACCCATGTTTAGCACTTGTGTTCAACGATTCTTCTATCCACAAATAAGGTAATGAGTCATTTATCAACTTATCAATCCCATCAATTATGTAGTACTCATCCCTTCCTTATTTATCTTCAAGACACGGCTCCTCGAGACATTTTGTAAATAGTGTTTTAGGTTCATATGGTGTCTCTTTTAGCTCTTGTGGTAAAGAAATGGTTTGCGTGCACTCATCCTGTGATATGTCACTCTCAGTGTCAAAGCTTTCCTATATTTCACTATAATCGTCCTCCTCATCTTCAAAATTATCTACCACTTGATTTTGCAATTCCTCCATTGTTAAAGTATCAACTAGTTGCCCTACTTGGGTTTCTAACCTAGATAAGGCTTGAGAATGAGAGTTCAATAGTGGGACATGAGAGTTCAGCAATTGAATGGCCACCTGGAGATGGTTAGATTGCTTTTTAAACTCTCTCACGGTGCTCCTCATTTCATCCTTAAAATCAGGTGGTCTAGACAGTGGATTTTGACTTTGAAATTGGGGTTGATCTTGGCTGAACGGTCGAAATGAATGGTATTATTGGACTTTAAATCCTAAGTACTGAATGGTTATTGGCTTCTATTGAAACTTGGTTGAGGATTCTCAGTGTTCGGAAAATATGAATTGTCTCTATTGTATGTGATCTTCTCACAATTTCGAGTGGTTGCTTCAATTTTACTCAAAGATGCTAAGAATTTATCTTCAAAATACAAAGGCTCTGGACCCGATTATGCACTTAACTTTTCAAATTGGAATTTATTAGATGGTTGAGGATAATAATGCTGACTATACGGTCCATAACCTAATCCGTGATCGAAATAACGTGGATCTTCATTAAAGCTTTGATATGAATTTCCTATACCTAATTGTTGGTATTGGAAATTGGAATGATTTATCTAATCTGGATTGTATTAATTATAATATGAAATATTCACCAAATTGGTATAGGCATTATACATTTTTTTTATAATAAAAACTGACTACTTCTAAACTATTCTAACTATGGACAGAAAATAAAGCTAAAATTATGCATAAAAATAAGCTACACTAGAACTCACAAGTGGTCCAACAACGCAATCTTCACTACTTCACTAATTCCTTTTACGCTTTTCAGTGTACCTCGCAAAAACACACAATCCAACTTTAGATATAATACAATACAAATAGAAAATTCAAGTATAATAAATTATTAAAATTTAGAATATCCATTAGTCCCCGGCAACAGCGCCAAAAACTTGATGTGGTCAAACTAGGGTTAAAAATAGTAATTGAAAACGGACCCTTGAAATGACCTAGTTTTACCTATCGCAAGTGCACGAATTGTATTGTAGTACAGTTCTGCTTGAGAAAGGCTATTGAACCCAAGGAACTAAGTCGTATTCTGAACTCTCATAAAGTAATACTCTTGAATTTCTATGAAAGTATGATTTAATGTTTTTGATTTGTTAACTAATTAACTAATAAAGTAAGTAAAGATAGATTAATACAAGAACAATAGAGATAAAAACTAGGGCTTTCATGCTCCACCACTAACCGTATAATATAGCTATCTACTTGATCAATTGTAAGAGGGTTATCCATCACCCATGAATCAAATTCTACCACAAATAGTCAAATATATCCCAAAACAGATGTCGTCAACCGGATTCGCTACAACTCATCTCCGGACAGAGTGTGATTAGTGCATGTCATCTACTTTACTTTAATCTACTCCTATAATATCAATTTAAACTAAAGCATGTCTATATCACCTCGTCGAGGCATGGCCTGTGTAAATCTAGGGTTTTGAGTGTTAAACACCATTGTGTAGAAAATCATGATATGCTAGAGAACACCAGATAAACATGATTGATTGAGATAATGCATTCATTCAATCTAAGACAAGAGTAGAATAAATATAAAACCCCTTATATTAAATAAACTTTGTCACTCATCTACACAATCATCACAGGTATGGTTTTCAGTTTCCCCTCATTACAATTGAAATAAATAAATAAACTACATTACTTGGCTAGGGTTTTGCTGGAAAATCCTAGAAACCGGTTTAGTTGCTCATGTTGGTGGGAGACTGCATTGCTGATATAGAAACGCCCTCCATGATCGTCTACTCTGGATCTCTAGATCTTAAATTGATCCCTTCTTGAAAAGATATAAATCTCCAGGATAATGCTGTGAAAATTATGTATCTGGAAGCTCCTTAGATCTGAATCAGACATTAGTATTTATAAAATAAATTGAGAAGAATCTTGCTTATATTAGACTTGTCCCACTAGGAGTAAGATTCCTCTTTAATGTGTTTCTCTTCAATTCTAAGCCAAACCCATTTAATATGATGTAGATACACCTTATACACGTGCTTGGAAGTGTTGGAGTCAAACACAAAGTCATCCCAAGTCAAAAGGATCAATTTGGGTCAAAGTGGGATTTTTGGTCGAATCTGCAATTTTCAGCTTTTTCCTGCAAACACGTCTCAATATTTTGATCATAAGTCGATCTACACAACTCTAATTGAGGTGTACTTTATCGTTTTGGAAATATGACTTCAAGCTCTTGAGTTTAGGCTCAAGAATCACTCCACTTGGACCTGTTTTGACCGAGATATGGCCGTTTAATGTTGATTGAAATTATGGACCTACGCTTAAGCGTAGGCTCATGCGTAGCTTTCCATCCATGTGCATATTTATGCGTTGATATGGTGATTTCAGGCCTTTTTTCCCTTACTGTCTACGTAGGTATGCATAGGAAAAATCATGAAAATCATATTTTCCAATTCTTCTTCCACTTAAACCCCCTCGACTTCATTAGTATGTTTCCCGAAGTTTCGACTCCGAAAAATGTCATTTTTGCCCCCGGGAGACACCTTTATCTTGAAAAATCCTCTTTTTCTCTCTTTTCGGGTAAACACAAGCATATCCTTGGTTAATTCACCAAATTTAATTCGTTCCTTCATTAAGCTCCTGAAACACGCTTAAACATGCAAACCACATAAAAATATCAAGTAACGGAATAGTAAGACGTAACAATACCAAGTTAGGGGCCTAGAATGGTAGACATTCGGTACCTATCATATCCCCAAACTTAAATATTGCTAGTCTCTTAGCAATGAACTCACAGGAGAACTTTGAAAACATCTCATGATAATTATCCATTCTAACTACTCTACACTAATCCCTTGCTTTCGTGAAAGTTGACTATTACATTTAGCATGTGTAACAAGCCTTTTAAACATCTAGGCAATGCCTAGTGGATGAGTGAAGTCTCGCGAGGGTTAGCTATACTATCCACAACTTCTCCATCCTTCATTCTCACGCATTCATGCATTCACATACTCATTAACCAAGCCATGCTACAATATACCGAATAACATGGATAAAAATATTCCAACTCACTACCAAATAACAACTATTTCGAGTTAATGTTGAGAATGGTTCCCACTAGAGTAGACAACTTCGTTAATCTCTACTCCAAATTCAGACAACCTTCCATGTGTAAGTGAACTCCCCCACAACATATTAATATAATTTTCATATATTTTCATCGTTTGCTTCTTTCGCTATGTTTTTCACTTCATTTTTTTCTCTCATTTTTTTTTCTTTATCTTTTTTTTTCCAACCGTGTGGCTTTAGCAGACATTGGACCAATGATCCCAAGCTAGATAGCTTCAAGTCACCAGGTGATAAAGCACCCCTCGGGCTTAATAATCCAAACCATCTAGGCTTAACTTGCAAAGACTTTCCAATACTTCACCTTTTTTTTTCTTTTTCATATATATATATATTTTTTTCATAGCATTCAAAAATTGTCCAACTCAATACTCAAAGATCAACTCACTTAATTGTAGGGGTCATGTGCATGTGCTTATAGGTCAAAATCGTCCTTCTCGGTTTTGATTTCACTAATTTATTTACCTATGTAAAACCACAACACTTCACTAACTCAATCTAATCATTACTCTCATGAGCGGAAATATCACATCACATACTACTCATATATCATAAAGGACAATGCTTGGGTCCTCACCAGTGATGACCAATTTGGTCCTCACCTCTTATTTGGACCAGTAGAATTAAGACACTTGGCATATATTAATTAAAAAATAGAAATGGGTATTACCCATTATTTATGGGATTCAACCCGGATTTGAATTCTTCTTTTTTCTCTTATTCACTTTAAAAAATAAAAATCTAATGGGCAGTTTAACGTCATATATATATATGCATGTACACTTTCCTTAAACACAAATAAGAAAAAAGTCACAATCCACGAATATTATTCGATATTGTGATGGGTACTTCTCCATATTTCGTAAAATCCAAAGATATATAAATGAATTGGATACAAAATATTATGAACACAAATAAGAAAAAATAAAAATAAAGTGATTGAAGTATAGAAATTTGGAGAAAAAAGTTAGAAATCTCGTGTGTAAAGTGCCGCTCACCGCAACAAATTGGTGATTTTATAGAAATACAAAAGATTTTATCATCATTTGGATTCAATTGCAATATACATATATATATATATATATATAAAAAAATAAAAGTGTACACGCATATATCAATCTATATATACAAATAAGTGTACACGCATATGTAGACGTTAAACTGCCCATGAAATTTTTTTTATGTGAATAATTGAAAAAAAAATAATTCAAATTCGGGTTGAGTTCCATAAATAATGGATAATACCCATTTATGTTTGTTAATTAATATATGCCACATGTTTTAATTATATTGGTTCAAATAAGGGGTGATGACCAACTTGGTCCTCACTGGTGAGGACCCAAGCATTGTCCTATCATAAATATATACTCAATCAACTTGTAATATAAAACACTTATGCATGAAAACAAAGAATTTCTA
This sequence comes from Cornus suecica, assembly GCA_963922005.1. Taxonomy (NCBI): domain Eukaryota; kingdom Viridiplantae; phylum Streptophyta; class Magnoliopsida; order Cornales; family Cornaceae; genus Cornus; species Cornus suecica. The sequence continues at coordinate 35,353,219 of OY998245.1, read as the reverse complement.
AAAACAAAATTCAGTTTTTTCAATTTTTTTCAATCACTCCCTATAACCAACTATACCTTCCCCCAAAACTTAAATTAAATCATGTCCGTATGGTTCACAATCATACTCATGAGAAAGAATATAGCTACCCTTGAAGCGCAGTTCCAGAATATTAACTCTTTATGCTTGTCCTTCCCCCCAAACTTGAATTGAAGCATCTGTAGAGATATTCAATAAAGCACACATACCCAATATCATAGCAAGGGAAGTATAAATATAATTATCACTTTCCAGAAATCATTAATCAATATAGCACAAGGAATGAGTTTTTATTTTATTTTTGTTTTCTGATCTTTTTTTTATTATTATTATTTATTTTTAGAATAACATTGATTTGGCCTTCAAGGCCTACAATCCTAGAAATTGAAATTGAAATTGAAAAAATTAAATGACAACCTATTCTACAAACCAAGGCTAGAAACTAACTTTCACAACATAGGACCAATGTTTAACTATATGGCACGATGGCTCCGCAAAGGGTTGCCAACCCCCTTCTTCTCCGCCACACTTCCACTACATGTCGGAGTAAGTGTGGAAAGTAAATTGTTCAACGATGTTCATTGTGAACATTCAGTAACGAGCAAGACATCAAGCAAATAATAATCATCATATATTTTTTCTCTTTTGACATACTCTACAGTCATCCCATGTTTAACACTTGTGTCCAACAATTCTTCTATCAATGAATAAGGTAATGGATCCTTTATCACCTTATCAATCCCGTCAATTGTGTAATACTCATTCCCTCCTTGTTTATCTTCAAGACGCGGCTCCTCGAGACATTGGGTAAATAGTGATTTAGGTTCATATGGTGTCTTTTTTGGCTCTTGTGGTAAAGGAATGGTTTGCTCACACTCGTCATGTGATATGTCACTCTCAAAGCATTCCTATGTTTCACTGTAACCTTCCTCCTCATCTTCAAAATTAACTACCATTTGATTTTGCAATTCCTCTATTCTTAAAGTATCAGCTAGTTGCCCTACTTGGGTTTCTAACCTAGATAAGGCTCAAGAATGAGAGTTTAATAGTGGGACATGAGAGTTCAGCAATTGAATGGTCGGCTGAAGATGCTTAGATTGATTTTTAAACACTCATGACTCTCATAATTTTATCCTCAAAATCAGGTGGTCTAGACGGTGGATTTTGATTTTAATTGATCTTGGTTGAACGGTCGGAATGATTGGGTATTATTGAACTTTAAATCCTGAGTACTGAATAGTTGTTGGATTCTATTGAAACTTGGTTGAGGATTCTCAATATTCAGAAAATATGAATTGTCTCTATTGTATGTGATCTCCTCACAATTTCGAGTGGTTGCTTTGATTTTGTTCAAAGATGCTAAGAATTTATCTTCAAAAGACAATGGCTCCGGACACGAATATGTACTTGACTCTCCAAATTGTTATTGAGTAGATGGTTGAGGATAATAATCTTGACTATACGGTCGATAACCTAATCCGTGATCGAAATATCGTGGATCTTCATTAAAGCTTTGATATGAATTTCCTATACCTGATAATTGGTATTGGAAATTGGGATGATTTATCCAATCCGGATTGTATGAATTATAATATAGAACATTCATCGAATTGGTATAGGCATTATACATTTGTTTTAATAAAAACTAACTACTTCTAAACTATTTTAATTATGGACAAAAAATTAAGCTAAAATTATGTATAAAATTAAGTTGCACTATAACTCACAAGTCGTCCAACAACGCAAACTTCACTGCTTCACTGGTTCCTTTCGTGCTTTTCAGCGTACCTCACAAAAACACACAATCCAACTTTAGATATAATACAATACAAATAGAGAATTCAAGTATACTAAATTACTAAAATTCAGAATATTCGTTAATCCCTGGCAATGGCGCTAAAAACATGATGCGGTCAAACTAGGGTTAAAAATAAATATTAAAAACGGACCCTTGCAACGACCTAGTTTTACTTATCGCAAGTGCATGAATCGTGTAGAAGAAGTTGAGAAGAGTCCTGCTTGTATTAGACTTGTCCCACTAGGAGTAGGATTCCTCTTTGATGTGTTTTTCTTCAATTCTGAGTCAAACCCCTTTAATCTGATGTATATACACCTTATACACGTTCTTGGAAGTGTTGGAGTCGAACACAAAGTCATCCCTAGTCAAAAGGGTCAATTCGGGTCAAATTGGGATTTTTGGTCGAATCTATAATTTTCAGCTTTTTCCTGTAAACACGTCTCACTCTTTTGATCATAAGTTGACTTAAACAACTCTGATTGAGGCTTACTTTAGCTTGTTGGAAAACTGACTACAAGCTGTTGAGTTTAGGCTCAAGAATCACTTCATTTGTACTTGTTTTGACCGATATATGGTCGTCTGAAGTTGGCTGAAGTTATGGAGCTACGCTTGACCCCTACGCTTGAGCATAAGCTCGTGCGTAGCTCTCCAAGCATGTACGTAGTTATGCGTATAAATGGTGATTCCAGACCTTTTTTGATTACTGTCTGCGTAGGTATGCGTAGGAAAAATTATGAAAATTATGTTTTCCAATTTTTCCTCTGTTTGAACCCCCTTGACTCCTTTAGTATGTTTTCCGAAGTTTTGGCTCCGAAAAATATCATTTTTGCCCTCTGGGAGACACTTTTTGCTTGAAAACTCCCATTTTTCTCTCTTTTTAGGTAGACACAAGCACATCCTTGGTTTATTCACCAAAGTTACCTCGTTTATTCATTAAGCTCCTGAAACACGCTTAGACATGCAAACCGCATAAAAACATTAAGTAACGGAATGGTAAGCCGTAACAATATCGAGTTAGGGGCCTGGAATGGTTAACATTCGACACCTATCAACAGACATCCCTGAGATTTGTAAAGTGTTACAATGACATCCCTTAAAGACATGAAATGATTTAAATACCCTTGATTATATTAATTTGCAAGGAAAATATCTATATTACCCCCATTTCCTAAACCCCACTTCACCCATTACACAAACCTTAATTTACTCTTATTATTTATGTTTTAAGTATTTTTTATTTATTTATTAAATAAATATAATTATCCATTTACTTAACATTTACACTAAATGTTCCCCACGAAATGTATTAAATATTTAAATTCAACTAAAATATATTTACACCAATTAATACAAAAAAAAAAAATTTCAACTTCCCACAAAATACATTTATTATTATTATATTTCACTAAACTATATACTACTTAAAATACCAAAGCCATTTCTATAAACTTTTGTTTTTTGTTTAATCTTGTTACTTATTTAAATAATTATATCTATTTATTTATTTTATATTTATACTAAAATGTTACAAAACTATTTTACATTTCCACTAAAATTAGTAACTATTATTAATAATAGGTATAATTATATTGTCAAATTCCACTAAAATTGTTGATTGGTTATAGTATTTAAATTATTAATAAGATTAAACACAATAATAAAAAAATTATAGAAAAATAAATATGTCTTTGGTATTTTAAGTCGTATATAGTTTAGTGAGATTTTATAACAATTAATGTATAGGTTAGTGTAAATGTTAAGTAAATGAATAGTTATATTTATTTAATAAATAAAAATAGAAAATTGTATATATATATTTGTTTTTACGTAAAACATAAATAACAAGAATAAATTAAAGTTGGTGTAGTGGGTGAAGTGTAAGGTTTAAAGAATGTGGTTAAGTTAGACATTTTGCATGCAAATTAACATTATCAATGACACTTAAATCATTTCATGCATCCAAGGAGTGTCATTGCAATACTTTACAAATCTAAAGGGGTGTTTCTTTTAAAACAAATATTGACCGATCACTAAATAAAATTGACCCAAACCTCATGAGGTGTCAGTGCAAATTACCCTAAAATCTAACTCCTAAGCCATCATACTTGTTCTCTTGTGAGATGGAGAAACATTATATGCCTGATGAAAATTTTGAAATATGATAATAATTTATTGGAAAAATTATACAAACCTTCCCTGAATTTTGACCTAACTAAAGATAATACCCCTTATGTTTCATTAATATCAGTTACCTCCCTCCAAAGCATCGAAAAATAGATCCAACCAAATTTACATACGAAATGACCTAAATGTCCTTAAATAAAAAAATATATTTCTAAAATATTCTACAATGAAGCAAAATTACTCAATTACCCCCTTGTCTAAACCATAAATCATAAGGTGATGATGTCCTTACCCAAAAAAGCTCCACCCAAATAATTCTAAAAAAAAAAATCTCCACCCAAATCAGAACGGTACCACCACTAATCTCAAATCAACAAGAGAGATGATGTTGTGAGTGATGAGTATGGATGGCAATTCGTGTCGATGGGGTCGTGTTCGTGTCGGGTTGAGATCGTGTTGTGTCGAAAAAGATATGGTTAATATACATGTCATGTAACGCCCCAAAATCCACAAGACCTCTCATACTGGAGCTTAGGATCACTGAAGCGCCATATGGAAAATCTAACAAAAATCGGTCAGAGTTCTTTCTGTACGGGAACCCTCCGGTGGATATGGTCCACTCCATACTCCTTGTAATGCAATATAAACATCATAAACAATAGGAAAAACCATCCCAAATACTTAACAAGGGACCGATATCGATAACACAACAGAGCTACCACCCCTTCAGGCCCCATAGCATAAGTACAGTCTAAAATATATATGATAATACCTAACACAAATGAAGTACGTGCCAACCCGGCAATATATACAGACCACTACACCCACAGGTGCCAAAAGAATAATACATTAATCTAAAAGGGTAAGGTAAATGCAAAACTAGCCCTAAACATGACCTAAATAACAAAATTTAACAGTAGGTCCCAACATGCCAACAACATCACAGCAACTACATCTGACCCTGTTAGGTCACATAACCTGAAAATAATAAACACAAGGGGAATGAGCTCACAATGCTCAGCAGGCCACACGAACACAGGTACAAGGGGATCTCCCCTAGACATTTAGATGCTGACGACACCTAATCACATCGTGCCCACACTGTCGATAGAAGTGACACCATACCTCTCTTGTAACGTCCGGTATTTTTACGTACTAATTAAAAATTTTAAGTGCTAATTAAAAAAATTAATTAATTATTAAATACATGCGTGATTATGTGTTTAATGTGATTTTGTGCTAAATGTGTTTATGTGTTTAGCATGACTTACATATTTTATGTGATATTAAAAATTGTAAGTTGTATGTTGTGTTTTCATTTTGAGAATAATGAAAATTATTGAAAATGATTTCGGAAAAAAAATGACCGAAGGAAAAATGAGTAATTTCATATTTTGGGCACTTAGCGGAAAGTGTAGAGATTTTGGCTAAGTGTTGGGACATGAGTGGCGTGTTGGTACTTAAAGAGGATGGAAGGGTAATTAAGAGGCTTGATGACACTATTGTAATTAACCATAAGTTGGGATGAAAATTGTCATTTTACACTTTTAAGTGGTGTCTAAATTCTAGCCATTGATCTCCTTATCACATATTTGTTCTCAACCCTTGGATCATAGGGCCTTGTTTGGTTGGCACTTAAATGCAAGAATGAATTATTCATAGTCTTTCACTTGGCAAGACTTCATGTTAGCTCTTGGATTAAACCTTTCTCTTATAGCGTTAATCCTACCCATTAGATTCTAAATCCTTAAATGAGTCTCATACATATATACATATATGTTGGTTAAGTCTTTCATTCTCAAAAAAACAACACTCACACAAACTCACGTACACATTTGTTTTTCTTCTCCCTTGGAACCGACCACACAAGCTCTCTCTCTTGTTCTTGGTTGCAAGCCCCTTTTCTCCTTCCTCCATGCTTGGATATTGATGAGATTGTGAATAGAGCTGGGTGGGTTAGTGTTCTTGATCTTCATCTACTCTTATTTGGTAAGCTTACTTTCACTTCTCTTGATTTCTCTCTAAATTCAAGTTCTAGCTTCCATTATTGTTAAAGCTTTCTAATACTCTCATGGATTCTTTTTCTTTCCATGGTTGAAGTGTTATTAGACCATTTAGTAATTCTTTTCTCTCCATGAATTATTGTTGTTAGTTGGAGAGACTTGAAATCATAAATTAGGGAAAGGTGATGGTTCAAGCTTGTTTGATACTCTCTTGGTTCTCTCTTGAAATCATGTTGTGAATGAGTTGGTGGTAAGTCTTCTACCTTGATTCATTTTATTATTGGTTGGAACCCTAACTCACTTTAATTTAGGGTTTTGCGTTAATCTCAAAATTATTGCCTCCATTAGGGTTCAATGTATTGAAAACACCCTAAATTGATATTGTTGTTATTTTCTTGAAGTTATAAAGTTTAGAGAACCTTTTACAAAATTTTGGAAAAATCCTCTTTGAAACCATTATTCATTTTCTTGCCCGGTTGGTGGGTTGGCATTGTTGGACTCAATTGTTGCGTTCCTTGAACTCGACTTGGAATTGAGATAAGGGAAAAATGAGTAACTTTCATTTTTATACGAGGGTGTGTTTGTCTGTGTATATATGTCGTATATATATATGTGCGAGTTGTGCCTTGACAACTTAGACAATGAACTAGGCCCTTGAAAGCATGATTGTGTGATATAAATGCTTGTTGTGATTTATTGCTTATAAATGTGAAATTGTGAGCATTGTGATAAATGGAGTATAATATAGAAATGTTTGTATATTATACTCCATTTATCACAATGCTAATGAGAAAGCATGTATTGTGATTGAGCATGTTATGAACCATTACTTGAAAATGTGAAATTGTAAGCATGATGGTTATATTGAGCATAATATATTGCAAATGAGAAAAGCATATATTGTGATGGAACATTATTGTTATTGGAAACCTTGAGGCATATTGAGTACATCGTGTAGTGTCAAAATCATGGTATTGGTATATGCGGGTGGTGTAATCATGTGTGGGTAGTTTAGTTTCAGATCGTAGCAACAACTGGCTAGGAGGGGTTCACCCCTACGGAACTAGTAAGTCCGAAAAGTGAAATGGTTTAAGAGTCGTATGAGAGGCTCATATTCTTGACTTTGGTGGTCATGGCGCACGAAGTTGCAATCTGGGCTCTCGTGCAACCGTCTTCCTTGTTGAAGTTATAGAGAGAAAAATCATTTGAAAAAAGTCGGTGCGGTACTCTACATTACTTGATGAGCTTGTATCCTCAAAATTAAATGGATAGAGTATGTATCCATTAACCTGAGTTGGGCGTCGTGTGTATCATGGGGTGTGTTGAGTCATGGTGCATTTAGATTATCATACGTGTGATTATGATTTCAATTTTGTAGTATGCTATGTTTGAATGACTAAAATGTGAGCATGTTGGGGAAAATTTCTTGTTGGGTTCGAAGGGGTTTCAGATTGGCATGAGAGCCATGTGGGAACAAAATACCGACCTAGGAGTAGTTGCATGTATCATGGGTGGGTTGTACCACTCGGACTACCGAGATTGAGGCGATGACGCTTCCTTTACTGGGCTAGTGAGCTCACCCCACGACTTATATATTTTTTAGGTGGTGATCCCTTTCTCGGGAGGTTAGTAGTCTTTCGGTAAAGATACGGTGTGAATTTTGCCTTTTGTGCATAAGGAGACGAAGTACTTATTTTATAGAGTAGTAGTGTAATCCACATGTATAAACATATTACTCTTGTTGTAAAACTTGTAAACAAATGTTAGATACTTATGTTTTGTCGACTAGCGTGTTACCCAAGTAGCTTGCATGATGTACATCCCTTGGAGCGCTATAGCGGGGATTATATTCTTTTGGTGCACTTCGGTGCCGGAAATATAAAACTAGTTCGTGTTATAAAAACTATGTCTTATTTTGCCTTGGTGCGGTTTAACTATTAAATGTATAAATTATTTTATCTTGAGTGTGATGTGAATGATAGTTATTGAATGTAGTTATTAGGTGTTCGGCCGAAAATGACGTTTTTATAGGTTTTCAAACAAACCCTTTCGTTTTGAATGGAAAAACCCGTTTTCGTCTACCCCCATAACCCCGATAAACTTCCTTGTTTTAGAAATGGGTTTAAATAAATTCATTTTTAAGAGATTTCAACTTTTAGAAACCGGCGGTAGTTAAAACGGAGACCGGGGATAAGACGGAAGATTTTACGAAAACTTACAAAAATCATTTTTATGCTAAGTTTACATCTTACGCATTTCCCGAAGTCTCGGCGACTATTTTTGAGTTCCACCAATGAAAAACTCACTTTTTCGATATTTATGATTTTTCGGGACCAACGGCGCGGAAAAAGGGGCCATATTGCAAAATATGAGATTTTGTATATTTTGAAAACTTATTGAATAACCAATGGCATCAGCTCCCAACACTTTAAAAAATCTTCATTTTTTTTTAGTTTGGGGCATGGCAGCCAACACCAGGTTGCGCCTAGCTGCTATGTGTGCACTCGCACAACGCAGCTCGCGGCATGGCATGCCAAGGCCTGCTGCAGCGGCATGCGACGTTCAATCTTCAAAAATCCGTATTTTCCTCATCGCACGTTAGAATGGACCCCCGTTTGTTTCTATGGGTTTTCCTATGTCCAAATTCTTGAGGTAAAATTTGAAATGACCAGTTTAAACCAGAAATGACTATTTTACCCTTGGTGAAAGAGGGGTACTTCAACTTTTGTTTTGGGTCGGTATTGTCCAACACCATTTTCAAAAATTCATATCTCTTTCCTTGTGGCTTCAAATTAGGTTATGTTTGTTCCTATAGCTTGTGCTAGGTCTAAACTTTGTAGTTGTAATTGGAAATTATTATTTTACCCCTGAGTTGACCATTTTACCCTTGGGTAAACATTGGGGTTGGAATGATTCATTCAAGGTACCGAGTGTTTCGATTTACCTTCTTTTCGATCGCGTGTGATCTTTTTGGCATCTTTGGGTAAACATGGGGGCTTGTATGTCTATTTTACCCGTGTACGGGTATTTGACGACTTAAAAAGGATTTTATTTCATTTCTATTACTTTCGCATTCACTTCCTTAGTTCTTAGGCTTGGGTTTTGGAGTCTTAGGAAATTAGGGGCGTGACATCTCTCCTCCGAGAACACCTAAGCTCATCGTGCTCAAACTCCCCACAAAAAAGGACACTCAAACCCTCACCAAGGGAACCCTCCAAATCCGATGCAACAGGTGAATTTAACACATCCATCAAAGCTCTGAGGATCACCCACGAACTCTGAGTATCAGTCCACCCTCAATCATGGAAACCAACGTGGACCCTATACCCTCTAAGGATCCCTTCGAGGCAGCATGCCTCTATAAAAACAAGTGGCACATGTTAAACATAACAACCATGTAAGACGTACCATATGTAACTAGACACAAATGCCACGTCGGCCCATGCTACAACACTGAACATACCGCATGTAAAAGAACAGAGTTAAGCACGAATCCCCGACCAAAATAAATGTACCTACCCTGCCAACAACTTTCAAGAAGCCAAGACGTCAACCGACGTACCAAGTACTAATATCTCTAACAGGGGAAACCACAAAAGACCCAAGAAATCCTAAAAGGTCTAAGCCACGAACCAAAACCATCGTCAAAACAGTTACCTCCGGTTACCCAGCTTACCCTCAACTGAAGCTACTAGTGCGAACCTCGCACCTTTCGGGAAAAACCCACCACGATGGTGTACCCAATCTAACTACAACAAGAGGAGAAGTCAAACAACAGTCATGAATTAAAACACTTAACACGTAGGACAACAACTCTTCGATCCACTAAGGCAAACGAAAAGCCAAGTTAACTCACTTCAGATTTCTAACGCATAATGTATGAAACAACGGAAAGTCAAATTACCAACCATAAGGTCGACCCTATCCCGTCGTCCCAAGGTTAAAGAACATTGCTCTGATACCATGTTGTAACACCCCAAAATCCACAAGACCTCCCGTACTGGAGCTTAGGATCACTGGAGCGCCACCTCACAAATCTAACAAAAATTGGGCAGAGTTTCATCTGTACGGAAACCCTCTGATGGATAAGGTCCACTTCATAATCCATGTAATGTAATATAAACATCCTAAATAATAGGAAAAACCATCCCAAATACTTAACAAGGGACCGGGATCGACGGCACAACAGAGCCGCCACCCCTGTAAGCCCCATAGCATAAGTACAGTCTAAAATATACATGATAATACCTAGCATAAATGAAGTACATGCCAACCCAGCAATAGATACAGACCACTACATGCCAAAAGAATAATACATTAATCCAAAAGGGCAAGGTAAACGCAAAACTAACCCTAAACATGACCTGAACAACAAAATGTAACAGTAGGTCACAACATGCCAACAATATCACAACAACTACATCCGACCTTGTCCAGTCACATAACCTAAAAAAAATAAACGCAAGTGGAATGAGCTTACAATGCTCAGCAAGGAAACGCCCTCAAAACTAGCTCTTCCCAAAACTCAAAACTGGATCCCATCCTAGAACAAAAATATAATATATATCTCGTCTCGTTCTACGTACCCGTGAGATCCACAACTCGACACACTGAATACTCATCAGTCCAGTTATAAAAATAATAAAAGAATCGTACATCAAGTTTATATATATACAATATCTCAACTAACTGATATCATGAAATGATGTGAGAATGTGATGCATGTCTATGTCTACCTACATTTCCAGACACGAGTCTTAGGTGTAGCTCTCTCTACTACCCTGTAGTCATCCTGTACGACCAACTGTGTACGTGACTCATCTAGAATATCCGTAACCCGGAGTCCTAGGAACAAGCGGGCATTCCGTACCCCGGAATCCCTAATGTAATGCGAAAATCAAATCTCAGGCGTAGCTTTCTCTGCTACCCTGCAGTCACACCCTGTACGAAAAGCACACATACTGTGACTCATCTAGGATGGCCCAACTCTGAAGTCCTAGGAACAGACAAAATCTCCGTTCCCCGGAATCCCTACACCAGGATGGTCGTACCCCAACGTCTGGTGTTCAATGCAATCATGCAAGTCTCATCTCTCACAGACTACATGCTCGTGAGATGAATATGACATCTAATAGTATCATCATGCTATCGCTAGCACCCTAGGCAAACAAGCATGATTTTCAAATAAATTTAATTTAATACACACATAGAATGCTCGAATAAAATCACATAGACATGTGTACATCACCCTATCGTCACTTTCCAGTAATACCAACTTATTACTGATATCACTTCCAAATAATATAATCAATTTAAACATACATAACATGCTCTAATAAAATCATATAAGCACAAAACACATCAACTCTCAATAATTCCCATTGAATTCATTCATTTATTTATTTCAATTCATTTAATTTATTTATTTGTTTTCATTCTTTTCAATTTAAACATAAATACATATATATACAGTGATTTTCGAAATATATATATGTCATATGCTCAATAGTCTTTAAGACAGATTCTTTGTGTTTCCTATTAATTCGCAAATATATATTTGCATGTCTTTTATTCGAATCTGCTATTCTGATTTTTTGTATTGATATGATAGAGACGAAGCAGTGTGAATTGGGTTTCTATTTGTTATTGAATATACTGCTTGCATATATATAAATACGTGATATGTTAATAGGATTAACGTCTTAAGTCAGAATAGTGTTTTAACAGTTTTAGATACATTCTGCTAATATTATTTAGGGTAATTTGCAGCCACACCCCCTGAGGTTTGCATCTATTCCACCTAGATGCAGATTTTTGGAATTTTGACACAAACACCCCCTGAGGTTTGGTCTTGCTTGCCATGACACCCCAAATGACGAAAATACCCTTCACAAAATTCCAAAATATTAAGGGTAATGTGAAATGACCTTTATGCCCCAACCCCAAATATATAAAATTTCGAAAAACATATATATAAATTCAAAAATATATATAAAATTCAAAACAATGTATAAAATTCGAAAACAAATATTTAAATTTTGAAAAAAAATTAAAAAATTAGAATAAAATATATAAATTTCAAAAAATATATATAAAATAAAAATATATATATATATATTCTGAAAAATATTTAAATTCGAATATATATATTTCAAAATATATATATAAAATTCAAAAAATTATATAATTTCGATAAACATATATAAATTTCAAAATATATATAAAAAATTCAAAACAATATATAAAATTTGAAATATATATATAATTCGAAAATATATATATAAAATTTGAAATATATATAAACTTGAATATATATATATATCAAAAAAAAATTCAAAATATATATATATTCAAAAACAAAATTCAAAAAATTATATAATTTCGAAAAATATATATAAATTTCAAAATATATATATATAATTCATAAAATATATATAAAATTTGAAATATATATATAATTCGAAAATATATATATATAATTTGAAAAATATATAAACTCGAATATATATATATATATATATATATTTCAAAAAAATAAAAAAAATTCAAAATATATATATTTTCAAAAACAAAATTCAAAAAATTATATAATTTCAGAAAACATATATAAATTTCAAAAAATATGTATATTTATTTTTGATATATATATATTTTCATATTATATAAATATATATTTTCGAATTGTATATATATTTCAAATTTTATATATATTTTGAAATTTATATATCTTTTCGAAATTATATAATTTTTTGAATTTTGGTTTTGAAAATATATATATTTTGAATTTTTTATTTGTTTTTGAAATATATATATTCGAATTTATATATTTTTCAAATTATATATATATATTTTCAAATTATATATATATTTCAAATTTTATATATTTTTTGAAATTTATATATGTTTTTCGAAATTATATAATTTTTTGAATTTTGGTTTTGAAAATATATATATTTTTAATTTTTTTATTTGTTTTTGAAATATATATATTCGAATTTATACAATTTTCAAAAAAAAATATATATATATATATATATTTTCGAACTTTATATATATTTCAAATTTTATATATTTTTTGAAATTTATATATGTTTTTCGAAATTATATAATTTTTTGAATTTTTGTTTTGAAAATATATATATTTTGAATTTTTTATTTTTTTTGAAATATATAAATATATATTCGAATTTATATATTTTTCAAATTATATATATATATTTTCGAATTATATATATTTCAAATTTTATATATTTTTTTGAATTGTTTATATATATTTTGAAATTTATATATGTTTTTCGAAATTATATAATTGTTTTAATTTTTGTTTTGAAAATATATATATTTTGAATTTTTTATTTTTTTTGAAATATATATATATATATATTTGAATTTATATATTTTTCAAATTTTATATGTATATATTTTCGAATTATATATATATTTCAAATTTTATATATTTTTTTGAATTTTTTATATATATTTTGAAATTTATATATGTTTTTCGAAATTATATAATTTTTTTAATTGTTATATATATTTTTCGAAATTTATATATTTTATTCTAATTTTATTTATCTTTTTCAAATTTTAAATATTTGTTTTCGAATTTTATACATTTTTTCGAATTTTATATATATTTTTTAATTTATATATATGTTTTTCGAAATTTTATATATTTGGGGTTGGGGCATAAAGGTCATTTCACATTACCCTTAATATTTTGGAATTTTGTGAAGGGTATTTTCGTCATTTGGGGTGTCATGGCAAGCAAAACCAAACCTCAGGGGGTGTTTGTGTCAAAGTTCCGAGAATCTGCATCTAGGTGGAATAGATACAAACCTCAAAGGGTGTGGCTGCAAATTACCCTATTCTTTATTGCATGTTTGCTATTCTATTTATATATAGGTTTTTCAAATTTGTATGTCTAATTAAGTATATAATTACAGAATGCTATTTCTAGATTGTGATACAGAATATATATCTATATATTCAGTTGATATCTAATTTATTTACAGATTTCAAAATTGCATAAATTAATACTATTCTGGTATTATATATATATATTCTGATTTGTTATAAACTATTTATATATATAATATAATATGTTGATATATTTTATATATAATTCCGTTAATATAAATAACATTGTGATACATTCTTGTAAATCAGTGTTTATTAAATTTTATTATATATTGTTTTATACTTGTCAGAATTTTGAAAAGTTGAACTTCTGTTTGTGTAACAGAAATGACAACTTGTAATCCTACTACTGTAACTGTGCTTCATGGGGAAAAGCCTGAAAAATTCAATGGTTCAGACTTCAAGCGTTGGCAACAGAAAATGTTATTTTATCTCACCACTTTGAATTTGGAAAAGTTTCTGATGGAAGAAATTCTTACAGTGACTAAAGGTGAAACAAATAAAGAGAAATTGGTTGAAGTGGATGTTAGGAAGCATTCCAATTTCCTGTGCAGGAATTATATCTTAAATGGATTGGATATCACAATATACAATGTGTATAGTGCTGTGAATACTACAAAGGAATTATGGGAGTCTTTGGATAAGAAGTATGAATCATTTCAAGTGGCGGCTATTATTGAAAAATTACCACCACTTTGGAAGGATTCTAAGAACTATCTAAAGCATAAGCGTAAAGAAATGACATTTGATGAATTGATAGTTCACCTATGGATTGAAGAAGACAATCATAAATCCGAAAAGAAAAATGGTGCATCGCATTCTATGGAGTCAAAGGCCAACACAGTGGAGGAAGGATCAAAAGCTAAAAAGAGGAAGTTTAGTGGAGAAGGTCCAAGTCAAGGATCTAAGAAGTTTAATGGCAAGTGCTTCAATTGTGGAAAGTTAGGACATCGGTCCAAGGATTGTTGAAAGCCAAGGAACTTCAAGAAGCCTAATGCTCAAACGAATTTGACCGAGGCAAATTATCTATCAACTGATATCGGCAATATAGACATCTCTGCCTGGCATTCGCAAGAACTTAATGCCTGAATCTCTACTAAACAAGATTGATTTTAAGTTAGTTCTTATTTCTGATAAGTTTGTACTCGCTATAAATGAGGTGTATGTAGGATATGATTACTTGAATAATGGGCTCGTTAAGCCTAATGTGCTAAATGTTGTATCCAAAGTTAATAAGATTAATACAGCCATAGCCACAGTTTCTTATGCTTATATGCTTGAGTCTTTTGATAAATGGCATGCTAGATTAAGATATATTAATTATACTATACGTAGATTAATTAACATTAATGATTTGCCTAAATGTAGTATTGATTCAAATCATAAATGTGAGACTTATGAAAAATCAAAGTTAATAAGAAAAGTTGAAAGATGTACTGAATCTCTAGAATTAATTCACAGTGATATTTGTGATTTTAAAAAAATATTTGCAAACTAGAGGTGGCAAAAAGTATTGCACGAGATACTGCTATGTGTATTTGCTAAGAAACAAATATAAGGCAATTATGTTTTAAACATAATAAAAATGAAGTTGAGAGTCAACTTAGCAGAAAGATAAAAGCTTTAAAAAGTGATAGCAATGATGCTAATTTAAGGAGTACCACAAAACTTATGGGGGGAAGCTACACTTTCTTCTAAATACATTATTAACAAAGTGCCTCATAAGGAAACCAATAAAACCCCGTATGAAGTATGGAAAGGTCATAAGTCTTCCTATAAATACTTAAAAGTGTAGGGGTACTTAGCAAAAGTGAAGGTTCCTAAACCTAAAAAGGTAAAGATAGGACCAAAAATCATTGATTGTGGATTCATTGGTTATAACAGTAATGCATATCAATTTCTTGTTAATAAATATGAGATTCCTGATGTGCATGTTAATACAATTATTGAATCGAAGAATGCTTCATTCTTTGATAATATATTTTCATATAATATGACATCAGATTTAGTCTAAAAAAGAGGTAAGTTGATGCTATAACTAATGATAGTCAAGTTAATATAGACAAATGGTCTATAGAAAATGAACTTAGACATAACAAAAAGGGCAAAGACCTAAATGTCATTTGGGTCAGATTTCATTACTAATATGTTGGAAAATGATCCTCAAATTTTCAAGAAGGCCATGTTTTCTCCTGAAGCATTCTATGGAAAGAAGCGGTTAATGGTGAATTTGAATTCCAAAATTCACACATAGGAGTAATATTTTTATGTATCTCATGGAAAATGTTACCCAATAAATTCGACAATATTTGTTTGTGTGGGGGTAATGTGTAACATATTAGTTACAAATAAATTTACCGATATGGATTCATATTGAAATTATAGGCGAGAAAGCTAAGTGATTGGTAACTGAATAGTAGATATTGAACCTTAGCAAAAGGATTGCACAACTTATGAATGTTGGTGCAAAGTTAGCATAATATTTATGATGTAGATTGCGAAGCTGGCAAAGAAATTGATTGGTTGAAATTATGACGAAATATAAAATTGTGGTTACAACTGGTGTCATGTCAATCTTTGCATTTCACTAGTAATATTATATGGAAAATTTGACAATGATGTCAAATGGGTTCAAAATAAATGAATGTGATAAATATATAACAGTAAGTCTAAACATATTTGTCGTAGACATAATACTGTGAAACAATTGCTCTCAAATGAAATAATATCCATTGACTATATCAGGTCAAAGGATAATATTGCGGATCCGCTAATTAAAGGTTTAATGAGAGAGCAAGTGGAAAGATCATCGAGGGGAATGGGCTTAAAGCCTCTGGGTTAAAAGACACCACAATGGCAACCCAACCTACTTGACTGGAGATCCCAAGATCTAGGTTCAAAGGGACAACTGAATTATGTGTGACTTAGTAAAAGCACTGTAGAGATTATTAACTCCTTCACATTCCTATGATGAGACAGTGCATATTTTTAGGGTAAGTTACGTTTTAAATGATTTATATGACTTGGATATATCAAAGTGACAATGTATAAATAGTCCTAATAGAAATCACCTATGTGAGTAAAAAGGGCCGCTTCTTAGGGGAATTATGGAAGGCTGAATTCTCTAACAAATACTCATGAAACCAAGTGGTGTTTCAAGGCTAAAATGAACACAAACATGAGAACCAACTGTGTCCAAAAGGGAATTGTGTGAATTCTATTGTCTTGATTTACATAAATAACTGATAGTTCAAGGCATCATGTTCACTTATTAGCTAGTAAATCCGATAGTCTTTCACAAGGGAAATTTCAAGGCCACTAGGTTATTTATCCTGATATTGTTATTTTTCATTTGTACTCAAACTAATGTATGCATATTCATTTGCATATTAAAAAGCTAATTTCCATTCATGTGGGGGATTATTGGGAAAATAGTGCTTTAAACAAGAATTTTTTTAGCAACTTTGTGCATAAATTAAAGCGGGACCCGTACTCCAAATTGAACGGGACCAAGTGCCAATGTGTTCTCCTAAGTGAGGAGATTAATTTGGTATATTCACTTATTCAAAACTATTAAGTATTGAATGAGAAATTAACTCTCAAAATGATCCACTTGAATAAGGGTGTAAAAGCTTGTCCAACACTAGAAAAATAATGAACTTGTGATATGTTTATATACACCTAGTTTGGACTTTGGGTTTGGGCCCAAGGGCACCCAAACTTTTGTGTATAGGGGAGGATTTAGGCTAGTTTGGGTTTGAACCAATACCACAGGCCATGGGCACGGGTGTGGGTTTAGTTCGACCCAAGACTTTCTTTTTGGACTAAATTCATTTGAATTATGGGTCGGGTTTTGACCCACAGGTTACACAAAAGGAAATGTCTTTCTGAATGTGTGCATGAACAATTGAAGACAAATGGTTGCTTCAACAATTAAATGTCCATCCCAAACGATATCTTCAGTTGAGGCATACTTTCATATTCTATATATATGAATGCGTATAGTTCATTTAAAATAGTTTTTTTTTCCATTACTAGAGAACTTTTCATATTGCTTTCATACATCATTTTCTCTCTCTCTCTTTGCGTTCATATATCCATATATTATAATAGAGTGTTTGAGTGTAAGGCACAGACTTAAGTTCGCTGGCCTTTGTCGATTGTAGTGCTGCTTCAACAAAGGCGAAAAATATGTTCTATCTTAAGAGACAATTGCTCATCAACCTTGAGCACCGGAGAGAGAGCAAAATTGTCTTAAGAAAATTGTGGATCACAGTGCTCGAATTAAATCTTTCCTTTCTGATTTTCTGGAATTTACAACTATTCTGTAAGTCTGTTTATTTTAATTTATATAATTTGTTTGCATGCTCTGTTCTAGAAATATATATATATATATATATATATATATATATAAATATTTGAAGTTTATTGTTTTGTTCTTCTGTTTATATAGGTCATTATGTATCCTTATATATACATATATATATATATCGTTTTCGTATGATATATATCTATACTACTTATAAAAGTACAAGACCCTATTATTATTTTCAAACATTGTTTTTATATTTTAAATAATAAATAAAGTAAAAAATTGAATAGGTGTGTCTTTTAACTAAAATTAAATAGGTGTGTCTTTTAACTAACCCTCTAATATTTTCAAACATTTGTTTTATTTATATTTTAAATTAAAAATAAAATAAAAAATTGCATAGGTGTGTCTTTCAACTAAAATTAATTAGGTGTCTTTTAAACTAAAATTAAATGGGTGTGTCCTTTATATCTTTTGAATTTATTTTTTAAATGAAAAATATATTAAAAAATTGAATAGGTGTGTCTTTTAACTAAAATTAAATGGGTGTAACCTTTATATTTTTTAATTTATATTTATATTTATTTAATTATTTTAACATTTTATTTCCCTAATAGTCACACATTAAAATATAATATGCAATACAAAAACTCATATGTTTTTCCTTAATACTCTATCAATGACACATCTTTGACATGTTACTTCACTCTCACCGGTCACCTCTCAAACCTCTTCAAATCACACTCCTTCATCACTATATATACTCCACATCATTTTTCATGCAAAAACCCACCCAACAACGCACATAACCACACACACATTCACACACATAACTCTACATCATACATAACTTTTTCTTTATTAATATTTTTGTCCCATTCATTATTTTTCTTCTCCCTTTTATTGAAATTATAATGATATAGATATATTTTTACTTCATTAATTTACCATAACATTTTCACCATGTGCATAACACATGCTTATTTACTAGTATATATATACATGTATATCAGTATACATAGAACAACATAGAACAATCCTTTGATTTAGATAAGAGTCCTCTATTTTATTGTTCTATTATGTGTTGTATATATATAAGGCCTTGTTTGGTAGGTTGTCTGGTTGCACCTGGTCTGGTCTGGTCTTTGTTTTCAGGGACCAGACGATGTTTGTTTGGACTTGGTCTGAAAGGTCATGTTTGGTAGGCGGTCTTTCTGGTCTAGTCCGGTCTAATCTGATCTGGAAAAGTCTGTTTGGTAAGCGGTCTGGTCTTACTATTTATTTATTATTTATTATAATATTTATTTATGTATTATTTATTTATTTATTTATTATTTCTTCACTTTATAATATATTTTATTATTTATATTATTAAATTATTATTTATTAATTTATATATTAATTTATAAATATATTCTATTTATTTATTATTATTTCATTATTTAATTCATTTTTATTATAAATTATTTATTCATTTTTAATTATTTAAAAATATATTTTATTAATTTAACATTAATTTATTATTATTATACTCAATTGTTTATTATTATTATGAAGTATTTATTCATTATTATATTTACTTATTATTTATTATTATATTTATTTATTATTATATCTATTTATTATTTTTTATTATTATTTATTTCATTTTGTTTATTATTTATTATTTTTATTATATTTTTAAATATGTTTTATGTAATTTATTATTATTATTTATTATTTAGTCCATTTTTTATTATTATTATATTTATTTATTATTATTGTATTGATTTTTTATTATTATTATGTTTTATTTAATTTATTATTTATATTATTAATTCTTCATTTTTAATTATTTATTCATTTATTTATTATTATTATATTCATTTTTTATTATTATTGGGTATTATTTATTTCATTTTGTTTATTATTTATTATTTATATTTTATTTTTAAAATATGTTTTATTTAATTTATTATTATTATTTATTCATTTTTAATTATTTATAAATATATTTTATTATTAAGATCAGACCGGACTACTAGGAACCATCTTTTTTTTTGTCTGAAATGAGGCCATTTTGGTCTGATTTGGTCATACTTGGTCTAACCAAAATTTTGGGACCAACGCTACCAAACACGGTCTGGTCCCATAAAACACAAGACCAGACCAAACCACCTGGGACTAGACTACCTACCAAACAGGGCCAAAATTTGGAACCAGACCAAATAAGATCAAATTGAACCAAAGGGGGTGTTTTTGGAACCAGATTTTTTTATGGTTCAACCTGGTCCGGTCTGATCTTATTAATAAATTATATTTATAAAAAAATAAAAATGAATAAATACTAATAATAAATTAAATAAAACATATTTTTAAAATAAAATATAAATAATAAATAATAAACAAAATGAATTAAATAATACCTAATAATAATAAAAAATGAATATAATAATAATAAATAATGAATAAATAATAAAATATATTTATAAATAATTAAAAATGAATAATTAATAATATAAATAATAAATTGAATAAAACATATTTAAAAATAAATAATAAATAATAAAAAAATAGAATTAAATAATAATAATAATAATAATAATAATAAATGAATACAATAATAATAAATAATTATAATAATAAAAATGGAAAAAATTATAAATTAATAAAATATAATTGTAAATAATTAAAAAAGAATAAATAATAATAATAAATTAATAAAATAAATAATAAATTACATAAAACATATTTAAAAATATAATAATAATAAATAAATATAATAATAAATAATAAATAGATATAATAATAAATAATAAGTAAATACTTCATAATAATAACAAAAAATGAGTATAATAATAAAAAATTAATATTAAATTAAAAAAATAGATGATTAAATAATAATTTAATAATATAAATAATAAATTAATAAAATATATTATAAAATGAAGAAATAATAAATAAAGAAATAAATAATACATAAATAAATATTATAATAAATAGTAAGACCAGAACGCTTACCAAACAGACTTTTAAGTTCAGAATCCAAATAAGATTAGACCAGACCAGACCAGACAGACCGCCTACCAAACATGGCCTAAGAGTCCTTTGTTTTACAAAATTTACGTTGTAATATATACATATATATGTATATATTATTTATTGTCAAATACAAATATATATACTATTTCGTTTATACATATATATATACAGTTTACACACAAAAAGGTTTTCTACACCAAACACATCTATCAAATAACCTAAAGGGATAATTAACCAGATTATAATGAAAGTGGACAATTTCATTTTTCTTTTTGCTATAAATTTCAAAAAGTTTTCAGGGTAATCAACAAAACATAGTATACTGATATAAAATAACATTTACGGGCTGTTTTCTAAAAATTAAAAATTAAAAAATTGCATAAAAAATCTCCTTAGTTCAGTTTTATGAAAAAAGTTTTAAGAAAACTCACTTATATTAATGTCTATTTTAAGAAAACTCATTTGTATAATTGTATTATTATCAAAAATTTATTTTTTGTTCACATTTGGAGTCTTTAGATTTGGAAGCATGACAATATATTTTGAAAAGTCTTTGTGGGCTACAACTATTGCAACTACGAACCCTAGCCCATAATGCTAGTGAGTTGGGTCTGGTCCATGCAGGTGAAGCCCAAAAGCAGTGGGAATGGAGCGTGAGAACACGCGCTCTAAGTAATGAAAGTGGTCAAAAACAGAAGAGAGAGAGACTACTTTTCATTGATTGGGAATATTATAATGTTTTTAACTTTTTCATGGAGAATAGTAAATAGAGAGAGAGTGAGAGACCGTATACGGAAGAACCATACGGCATTGTCCGACACATCCCACAGTTACAGATGCTGGTACAGTTCAAGTGGGCCCCACGTGCCATCCTAACTACAACCCCATCAAACCCCACTCTCCTTTTTCTGTTTCTGTTGTAACGCCTTTCTCATCTCTCAATCTTTTTCAACTTTTTTGCCTGTTTGACTATTTTACCCCTCCGTTATACACCTATATTCACCATCAGTTTGACAAATCTACCCTTTCCTTTGTATTATTGCCTTTGGTTTTCCAATAGCTTTGATTCCATTAGAGTTTTAGACAGGATAAAAATTGAAAAAACACTTTGATTTATTATAAGTGTGTTTGCGTATATATTTATATATAAAAATATGTGCATATAACTCCACAATATTTGAAAACAAGTGAATACACTATTTCAAGTGAATACACTTTCTAATATTAGTTTGAGTACTTTTTAATTAAAAAAAATTATTTTCTGAAATGAGAGTTTTATCTTTTATTATTATTTTGTCTTAAGCATTTTAAGTATTAAGGTCTTTAATTTAATAAAAATTGACCTTAGTAGTTCAACTTCTAAAATGTAATCGTTTTTTTAAAATATTTATTTATTTATATAATTCGAGTTATTTTTAATTTTAGATAATGAATTTTCTTATATAGGTTAAGTCATTATATGACTAATATTGTAATTCAAAACTCTAACTCAAGGAAAATTATTTTTGTTTTGAATTAACTTTACAAGATATAATAAAATTATCTTTGTAATAGCATTATAAATAGTAGTTATTGTAGTTTTTCGTAAACTCTTTTAAAATGATAATATTAGTTGATTTTTTATATTTTTTTTGTCTTTTTGTTGTTTCAATGAAAACAAGTAATGCAATCTTGATTGAAAGCTTCTGAAAGGGAGTTCTCAATTTGCATAATAAAGCTCTTTATGTACATCATTATAAAGCTTTTCTTGAAAATAAACAACTTTTTCAAAGAGTGCATATATGAAACAACCATTTTACAACCTTACATTACTTCACATCTAAGATTTCATCACTTATTATCTACCTTCATGTAATGAAAAGACCACTGACATCACATGCATTAAATACAACCCATTAGTCTAATATAATTAAATGCATTATACCAATTTTTAGAAAATGAAAAAAATATTAATTACAAAATTAAAGAATGAGAAAATAGTATTAAATAAATACCATATTTGGTAGACTATTGAATGTCAAAGAAATCATGTTTTAAGAATGGAAGAAAACTAAACAATTTTAATAAAGTTATTAACATATCATTTTCCACAATTTTTGTGTATTATAAAAAAAAAAAAAAGGGAAAATGTGTTTGTACGTGCAAGAATTTTAAGCCCATCTGCATCAGCCCATTGGTGAATTATTGTCGCCCCGAAAACAAAAGCCCATAATTTAGATTATTCAAGAATTGCTTAAGCACCAAGGGATAAAATACTCTTAAGGAATGGATCGAGATCAAGTAAAAAGGAATTATCAATCTTGTTAAAAAAGGGATTTATTGAAGCATCAAAGGAAACCCTAATGGGCTAGCAAGCCCAGCATGTTTTCTTATAAATAGGGTCATAAGAGCCCCAATAAAAGAGATTTTTGTGTTGTGCAATTTTTCTGCATTTACAGTGTTATGAAAGAAGTTTTATTAAGTATTGTAAGGGGGTTTTAAATAATAATATAAATGGTGATAGTATGAGAGAACCAAAAAAACTTGAGAAAGGTAGAAGATGTCAATTAATAAAGCTATGGATTCCCTTTGGTAAAGTGTGTGGGTGTTAGAGAGACTTATACTTCGTTTGGTTGGAGGGATGGAAAAGTGGATGGAAGGGAAAGTGGAAGGGATGGATGAGACATTCTTAGGGAAATGATTGTGTCTCTCTTATTTTGTGTTTGGTTGAATGGAAGGGACAATAGAAATGATGAATGTAGTAATATTTTGTTCTTGTTTGGTTGAAAGGAAGTGATTCATAAGTTTTGTATTAAATTTACAAATGTACCCTCAAAAAGTACAATATACTGTATGTTGGCCACATATTGACACCTAGAGGGGGATGAATAAGGTCAATTACAAACTTTGAGACTTTTTCGGTTTGACTTGTTTTATCAAAAATAATCTTATAAAGCTCTTATCAAACACTTAGTGAATAGATGATCCTCGAGTATCTACCTCATTTCATACTTGTACTTATACAATAATGATTTGCATAATTTAAACATTGCATCATTGATTCAATTATAATATGAAGTATCATCCAATTAACCAAGAATGTAATTCACCTAACCAAATAAAACATGTAATAACACTTTCATCATCTATGAACATTATACATAAAGTGTTATTGTCTATAAAATATTCTTAAAGAGTTTACAAGGAAATGTACACTCTCAAGGTAAAGGTTAGGATGAATATGCATTTTGTTAAACACATGAGATTCATATAGACATTTAAGGCTTTAGTTTGTTGAAGAAGCATTTTATCAAACACATGTTGTGCAACAAGATTTATAGCAAGATAAATAAGATGATAGTATAAGATATAATTCAATCATGCTCACAATCCAATCACCTACTTCAACTAACATTTTCTCATTCTCCTTATGAATTTATAACCACAAGCAATTTCATAGCATGACATCAATATAAAGTTCAAGATTGTAAATGACAATTACTTGTAAAGTAAAGAGTTTAAGTGATAGAGAAAATGCAAACCAAGACACCAAGATTTTACATGGTTCAACAAAAATTTTGGTCTACGTCCACGCCTTGAGAAAACATCCCAAGGATTCCACTATCGTGCTTCTCTTTTCGGGGAAAAACAAACATTTACATGCCTCCTTCTTTCAAGGTGAATAACAAACCCTTACATGCTCCTTCTTACGGGTGAAGAGTCAACCTTGCTCATTCTTGCGGGTGGAGAGCCAACCTAATCCTCTCTTTTTAAGGTAGAGAAAAACCTTTACAAAGCTTCAACAAGCTCATCCCATACCAAGACAACTTCTTGAACTTTCACTCACAAAGAATAAGAATGGAATTTGAGTGTACAACATTTTCTCTCAATAGATAGATATGGAAATTCAAAGCTCACTTCTTCACATACTTAGAGTCATAAATGAAATACTCAATTGAAAAGCTCAACTTAAGTATGAAGAATGAATCACAAGAGGATGATATGAATGATGCTCATAGTGATTCCTATATAAGAGATTTCTACCCAACAATAATTTCAACCATTATGCCCAAAGTGGTAGATTTTCACTCATACTCTTCTCTCCCTCTTCTCTAACCCATTTTTGGCTCATATATGACATATATATAGCATAGGAACACAATATAGCCATTTGGGGGTGTTTTAGGAAGTTTTGGAACACTTTGAATCCGAAATTAACCGTTAGAATTCAAATTCTGGATGAGGCAGTCGACTGGGTGTTTTGGGGCAGTCGGCTGGGTCTTCAAAAATTCATTCCAAAATTTATTTTTAACTCTCTGACTCAGCCAGTTGACTGGCCTTCTTGGCCCAATCGACTGGGTTAACAGGCAGTCAACTGGGTGGTATAACTAGAGTTCTGTAACTCAGATGGAGGCGTTGTTTAGCTTTTTGGAAAGAGGACTTCAAGATCTTTATTTTAGGCTTTTGAATCACTCCATTTGACCTATTATTGAGTGTGATATGGTCGTTTGAATGTGATGCTTCATTTTGAACATTTAACCCACTTAACGGTTTTTCGTGAAATCTTTTGGAATTTTTCCGAAATGACTTAGACACACTCTTAGGATGTATTAGACTTATTAAGGTCCTTGAAATTCCTAAATTCAATATTGAGATCATAAAATAATTTTCCAATTTAAATAAATTCTAAATATTAGACAAAAGTTTTTCATGATTTAACAATTTTGTTCAAGGCTTTAATATACATCTAGAATCTATTTCAAGTGATATGAATTTAGTTAATGGTTCTAGGACAACCTATTTGTTGAGTTCTTCCATAACTTATGAAAGCTTGAACTAACTTAACTTTAGCAAAGACTATTCATATAAATGTGTCTTCAATGATGTTCGTAGTCTATTGCTAATGATGCAAGGACTCATGAATGATATGCATGGTCCTATATACTATATGGTAAATAGTTGAGTTTTCAAATAAGTTATTTCAAAAATAACTTTACATTAAGTCTAGCACTCACCCAAGCCTACTTTACACAATTCTTTGATCTTCAATTTCTTTAAGCTTTGGGTTGATGTCTCCATCCTTGTCTTCAATGTCTTTTGAGCTCTAAGCACCTTTGCTTGATCTTTTCTTGGATCCACTAGCTCTCTTGAGTTTATCTTGAATCAACAACCTATTAAACACAACTCAAGTAGACATTAAATTTAACACATTCAATGGTTTGTTATCATCAAAATGTCATGTTTACCCATGGTAAAAAAACATTGGGTTAACAATCTCCCCCTTTTTTGATGATGACGAACATTGATGTGTGTCAATAAATAGTTGAGGGCATTTTATAAATGTTCCCCCTATCAATATGCAATCAATGAATATTACAATAACACATATGCATAAACTTTGGTATTTCTTCCCTTATCACCATGCTTTAAATGATATTTGCACTTAAACATATAACATGTGATCATTTCATTCAAGGAGCAAAAGCTCTCCCTAAGAATGTGCATACAACATATATACATCAACTAATCTTTCTCCCCCTTTGATATCATAAAAAAGAATAGATACAATAAAGTACAAGGAGATGATCATGTTGCATATATGAATTGTGATCATAAAATATATCATTTGAAGTAACACAATATCATATTGTCCATACATATCATGAATATGCTTAAGATGATACCAAATTACAAAGATAGCTTTTTATTCATGATGACACCAAAGGTATGCTAGCAAGTGTGATAATAAGATTTTATTGAATCATTTGCTTGCATTTCATTGCCAAATAGGATACATGATCAAAATAGATTTTCATATAATAAGTACATGTATCAAGTGAATGACTCAAATGAAGAGTGACTTAATGTTCAAGTGTGTGTGTTTGAATGAAAGCTCAAATCATAAGTATTCAACATACCATATTCAAACAAGGAACACTCAATCACTAGATCATTTAAAATCATATAGTCATGTATGAAGATTCACTTAAAATTACATATGAACATTTAAGAATGAGTCAACACCACCTCCATCTCAACCATTTAAAATACAATAAACACATGTGCAATAACTAATCAAGGAATGTAATGTGAATAAAGTAAAAAACATAATAATGAATAAGAGATGAGTATCCTAAAATAAGCAAGTGAAAATTACACAAGACATATGCTAACACATTGATATTCAAAGACATTTTCATTTCTCTATGAATTTTACAAAATAAGTTCTCTTGGAGAAATTTGGTGAGAATATTGACGAAGAAATTTATAATCATGAAAATGAGCTCAATATCTCTCATAAATACATGTCTTTGTAATGTAATGTGATGGCATTGTATGCATTCTTCTCAAGTGCATAAAATATATCTCTTATATATATGGTAAAAAATACTTATCTAAAATAATAAGAGATGAACCAAGAAAAAAAAAGTGTAAATATAAGGAAAATAACACATAATATATACTTTTATTTATGTTACTATATTTATCCAAGTCCAAAAGTAGTCAACCAAGGATATTATATATTCCCAAAACCAAAGTGTTAAAAAGTATTTGAAATTATTTTCATGATACTTAAATGGTCTTTACCCAAGAAGGAAATAAGCTCATATATCATGCTCATTTTGAAATAGTTTGCATGTTTGTTATAAACTTCTTTGCACAACACATCAAACATTGGTAAACAAGATATTCCCATATAAATATAATAACAAAATTTGATAAGTTACAAATGACAAACAACAAGAATAATGTTTATCAATATAAGTTCTAAAATAACATTCATTCATAAGAAAATCACTTAAAGCCATTCAAAACACCCTCTTGGAGCATATTTCAAGTTAAGCACGGCTTATGATAGTTTTAAAACCCATTGTCTAAAACTTATACATTTCAAAGCATTGTGATTCTCTACATGAAAAATTTTCATTGTAAAATCATATAAGAATGCATTAGATAAAAATATTTCATGCAAAGAGACATGTAGCATTCTTAGAACTTTAATTCCATTCACATGTGTAAAGAATTAACTATATCCTTCTTGGTTAAGATCTTGGGATAATAATTGTCAAAATTTTGGGTCACTACACTTAGTCTTTAAAAAAAAAACAAATTATGCATTATAGAATATACAAGAGTATGCATGTATGGTAATAATATAAGAGTGTAAAATATAAGAGATTAAAAATATTATATATCATTGAAAAAATTATATAAAAATAATAATATAAGATACAAAAAAATAATAAAAAATGTATGTCTTTCATGATATATGCACATAAGACTCATGATTCATGTTTTTCAATACACATTCAAGACAATTACATATAAGCATAATATTTCCCATTTTTCAACATGCTTCTTTTAAAGGACACATAGTTCCTTCTCATAATAAAGATCCAAGCATGTATTAAATACCTTCAATCAAAGTTTCAATTTGAAACAACAAAGGCTAAGCGTCATGAATACCATTTATGGAAAAAATATTTATGCAAATACCTCTAGAATGATCACCAAGAGGTTGTATAATAGAGGAAGGCGAATCATTTAACCACATTGAAGTTCATCACATATTCCTTATCCTTATTTGCATTAGATGAACCATTCAAATAAATTTTGCTCTCTTGAGGTTTACTAGTTGTGGAATAATTTGATTAGTCATTTATCTCAAGTTCATACTAATTTCTCTTCAAGTTCAAATACCTCAAAATAATATGCAATATGTGATACCAAGAAGCTTTAGATAAAACACAAAAATCATAGAATCACATGGACAAATATCTACTCAAGAAATCAACTAAAATCAAGTGAAGTAGCCTTGTGAGTCTTGAGGTGGTCATGACTATATTCTTTAAATTTCATGCATGATCAAGAATTTCATTCATAAAACTAGCCTTTGAAAAATATTGACTCAAATGTACTTGAAAGGACAAAAGACTAATATTATGATATCATATATCCAAGTCTCATTTCAAAGCAAACTACTATCAAGAAATCATCAAAATCATATTTAATTGCATGCACTAAGTAGTCAATCACTCTCATTACCAATCATTAAATTTGTTCCATGACATATCAATAAAGATTCAACACACTTTAATAAGCATATGTATGTCATGTTTGATCTCATCCATGAAAGCACATTAGTAATGGAGGTTAGAAAATGTGTACCATGGTGCTAGCTCTACACATGTTACTTGGTGTTGCTTGTGGATAATTTGCATCCTCCGCTCATCTTATGAGAGACCTTGATTTCATCTCCCCTTTTGAGTTGAAGCAGTACTATTGAGGAACCAATAGTTCTTGAGTAAGGAATCAATTCAAACCTACAATACACTCAAGTAGCTTTCTTTGGTACCCATTTGCTATTGGGTCCATTTGTGTTAGCATAATCATGGACATACTTCTCTATAAACATATTAGCACAAAATGAGTGATTTTTCTACAATCAATATGCTTCACTTGAATTTATCATTCAAGTAAACTATCATGATGTGCATTTATCAATTCAAATAGTAGAATACGCTCATAGTTATTTCACAAGAAAATGAACCAATATGAAATTAAAAATAGGAATAAAACTCTATTTCATGTATGGATCATAATAAACAACCATAAGCATCATATGTATTAAGCTTCAAGAATTGACAAGAAAACCAAGCAAACTTCCCTTTATTGGCAAAAATAAATTATATGTCCTTTTTCAAAAATTGTAGAATTTTAGCACATAGGAAGATTTATTTCCTTTCATTTCAAAATTGTTTTTGAAAGCTTAATGAAATGTTGTTTTACATAAGATTCACCTTATCAAAATAATTTATTTCTAATCCAAGGTGTCACTTTTCTCATGCAATTTCAAGATAATCAAAAGAATGTGATGCATGAACAATGATTATTCATCAATCAATGACTACATTCATAAAACACATTTATATATCAATGAATATATGAATACTAGTATCAATTCAATATAATGTATAAATTATCACATTTCACATAGATGTCTCAATCATTGCATATCATCATCAACATTCTCCTTTTATGACATGTGCATATTCAATGGTCATTGGGCACTATAGATCATCTAAACACACTTCCCCTTATAAGAACATTCTCCTTTATCCTTTAAATGCATATAACTAACTTGTAAACATCATTGGAGAATAAAAATGTCAAATAACCTTACGTAATGGAAAATCTTTCAAACTTTGTCGTGAATCAACTCTAAGCCGGTTAAGGCAAGAATAGAGTCGAGATTTTGATACCAATTATTGGCCACATATTGAAACCTAGAGGGGGGTGAATATGGTCAATTACAAACTTTGAGACTTTTTCAGTTTGACATGTTTTATCAAAAATAATCTTATAAAACTTTTATCAAACACTTAGTGAATAGATGATCCTTAAGTGACTACCTTATTTCATACTTGTATTAATGCAATAATGATTTGCATAATTTAAAAATTGCATCATTAATTCAATTAGAATATGAAGTATCATCCAATTAACCAAGAATGTAATTCACCTAACCAAATGAAACATATAATAACACTTTCATCATTTATGAACATTATACATAAAGTTTTATTGTCTAGAAAATATTCTTAAAGAGTTTACAAAGGAATGTACACTCTCAAGGTAAAGGTTAGGATGAATATGCATTTTGTCAAGCACATGAGATTCATATAGATATTCAAGGCTTTGGTTTGTTGAAGAAGCATTTAATTAAATACATGTTGTGCAACAAGATTTATAGCAAGATAAATGAGATAATAGTATAAGATATAACTCAATCATGCTACAATCCAATCACCTATTTCAACAAACATTTTCTCATACTCCTTATGAATTTATAACCACAAGAAATTTCATAGCATGACATCAATATGAAGTTCAAGATTGTAAATGACAATTGCTTGTAAAGTAAAGAGTTTAAGGAATAGAGAAAATGCAAACCAAGACACCAAGATTTTACATGGTTCAACCAAAGCTTTGGTCTACGTCCATGTCTTAAGAAAACCTCCCAAGGATTCCACTATCGTGCTTCTCTTTCCGGGGAAAAACAAACCCTTACATGCCTCATTCTTTTCGGGTGAATAACAAACCCTTACATGCTCCTTCTTCTGGGTGAAGAGCCAACCTTGATCACTCTTGCGGGTGCAGAACCAACCTAATCCTCCCCTTTTAAGGTAGAGAAAAAAATTTACAAAGCTTCAACAAGCCCATCCCATGCCAAGACAACTTCTTGTACTTTCACTCACAAAGAATAAGAATGAAATTTGAGTGTACAACATTTTCTCTCAATAGATAGATATGGAAATTCAAAGCTCACTTCCTCACATACTTAGAGTCTTAAATGAAATACTCAATTGAAAAGCTCAACTTAAGTATGAAGAATGAATCACAAGAGGATGATATGAATGATGCTCACGGTGATTTCTATAGAAGAGATTTCTACCCAATAATAATTTCAACCATTATGCCCAAAGTGGTAGATTTTCACTCATACTCTTCTCTCCCTCTTCTCTAACCCATTTTGGCTCATATATGGCATATATATAGCATAGGAACACAATATAGCCTTTTGGGGGTGTTTTGGGAAGTTTTGGAACACTTTGGATCCGAAACTAGCTGTTAGAATTCAAATTCCGGATGAGGCAGTCGATTGGGTGTTTTGGGGTAGTTGGATGGGTCTTCAAAAATTTATTCCAAAATATATTTTTAACTCTCTGACTCAGCCAGTCGACTCGGTCAATATGTTACCCAGGTGACTGGGTTGTTCAGCCCAGTTCTGACACAGTTCACTATTTTAGTTATAACTAGAGTTCTGTAACTTGGATGGAGACGTTCTTTAGATTTTTGGACAGAGGAATTCAATATATTCATTTTAGGCTTTTGAATCACTCCATTTGATCTATTATTGAGTGCGATATGGTCATTTGAATGTGATGCTTCATTTTAGACATGTAACCCACTTGACGGTTTTTTGTGAGATCTTTTGGGATTTTTTTGAAATGACTTAGACACACTCCTAGAATGTCTTAGAGACTTATTAAGGTCCTTGACATTCCTAAATTCAATATTGAGATCATAAAATAATTTTTTAATTTAAACAAATTCCCAATATTAAACAAAAGTTTTTCATGATTTAACAATTTTGTTCAAGGCTTTAATATGCATCTAGAATCTATTTCAAGTGATATGAATTTAGTTAATGGTTCTAGGACAACCTATTTGTTGAGTTCTTCCATAACTTATGAAAGCTTGAACTAACTTAACTTTAGCAAAGACTATTCATATAAATGTGTCTTCAATGATGTTCGTAGTCTATTGCTAATGATGCAAGGACTCATGAATGATATGCATGGTCCTATATACTATATGGTAAAGAGTTGAGTTTTCAAATAAGTTATTTCAAAAATAACTTTACATTAAGTCTAGCACTTACCCAAGCCTACTTTACACAATTCTTTGATCTTCAATTTCTTTAAGCTTTGGGTTGATGTCTCCATCCTTGTCTTCAATGTCTTTTGAGCTCTAAGCACTTTTGCTTGATCTTTTCTTGGATCCACTAGCTTTCTTGAGTTTATCTTGAATCAACAACCTATTAAACACAACTCAAGTAGACATTAAATTCAACACATTCAATGGTTTGTTATCATCAAAATGTCATATTTACCCATGATAAAAAAACCTTGGGTCAACACTGTATATAAGAAAATTGTTTTGAAGGCTATAAATGTCAATTACTATATTTTTGGAGAGGTTAGTTATTTTATCTCTCATTTTCTGCCCAAATTTGGGCGGATTGAAAAATGTGAAGAAGGGATGAATGTTTCATCCCTTTTTGTCTCCTTCACCTCTTCCCTTCTGAAATTACCTAGAAGATGGTAAACTAAGCCTAGAGGGGGTTAATAGGCTTTTTATGAATTAATTGACAAATTAAAATTTCAATTGCGAAATAGTCAATTTTAATTCAATTATTTAATTATCCAAACCACACAATAATAAATATGAGTGTAGAAAATAAAGTAGAGACGATACCAATATTTTTTACTTGAAAAACCTTGGAAAAACTCCAAGTAAAAACCACGGATACCCTCTGGTATCAATGCACTATGAATCAAGTAGTACACATATTCTATGAAGTTAGGACTTATAATCACTCTGACTTGCCTCTTATCACTTGACGTCTAAAAGTCTTGAATCATTCGCGCTACCACGAAACTTTCACTCCGATCTCCGTACTCTGACGGTTCCGCTTCCCAACGGATCAATGAACTTTGAAGCCTCCTGCTCCGATCTCGGTACTCTAACGACTTCGCTTCTCACAGATCAATGCACACACAGTGCAACGGATGGTGTGTAGATTTTTCCAACATATAGGTCATCCAATTATGCATAAAGTTCACATGTGTTGTAACACAATTGGAGAATCCCAAAAATAAAAGAGAACTAAAAGATGAATAATCAGTCAATAATTTTCTCTCTTTTTGCAGGAAGATCTTTTATGTGGAAGAATTTCAGAGCTCTCAAACCATGTCATCTCTTCTCAATATCTCCTCATATTTATAAAGAGAGAAGTCTTCAATTATGGAATAAGAATCTTTAATTATGAAAAAAGATTTCTTAATCCTCAATTCTTTCTCTTGTCCTCCAAGTCTTCATAAAGTCTCCAAATATAGACCAATATACCAATAATAACTCCTAATCATGTCTTTAAATAAATAAGAGTTAATAAGGCATCAAAATACACCTTATTTAAAACAGAATTCGGTAACTTTGAGTTCTCAGTAATTGCACTTTGAGTATTCGACCATTGTTTCTTTGAGTACCCGGTAAACATCTGATAGTGCACCATGACGCCTCAAACCCACTATTTTGCATGCCACTGTCCATACCAAGGCGCAAATCTCGAGTACTCGGTAGCTTAAAATCTCGAGTACTCGGCATCTTAAAAAATTTCAACTTCTTTGCAGCGCCGCTTTCGATCAACTTCTGATTAACTCAATCCAATACTCGCAACACTCAATATGATTTTTGATCAGAATCATGCCATTACAAATAAATGTTCCTACAATATCCCCTTGGCATTTCTGAGACAAAACCATATTTTATAAATATATCCTCACAACAAATAAAATAAAATCTATACCTATGAATATACACCGACAAACATAGACATAAAATTTTATTTTGAACTCATGACGATCTACCAATCCTGTAACCACAACACTAAACAACATACCTGTGAAAAACAAGTGTGAAAAATAACTAGCAGACATAATGAATATTAAATGACCATAATAAAACGAACAATATCAATATGAAGCATAATGATCACTAATAGACAACAAATAATTCTTCCCTAATAAATACTACTCCTCAAACTCTTTCCCCTTTAACCATATATCTCTCCCCCTTTCTAAATACTTCTCCCCCTTTTTGTCATTGAAATGACAAGGAAATAAATATAAATAAAAATAGTAAAAAGAGATGAAAGAGAATATACAAAGTGTAAACATTGGGAAAAATATACGGGAAGACTAGAGAATCTAAGCAAAACTTATATTAAGACATAGAACTCTAAAGAATATATCCAGATTCTCGGGTAACATAAATCTTTACGATGCATGAACTTAATACTAATGTATGAATGCAAAATGCTCAATTTATAAAAAAAATATTTTTGTTCTGAGAAACATGTGAGCAAGGCAGTAGAGACAATGAGCTAATAATTAACACATCATATTCGCATATTTGACTTAGCCATTATACACACGGTAGTGAAGGAAATTAACACACATACCTTGTAGACATAAGTAGTCACAAACCAAGCTTTACATAACATTTGTATATATGAAAAATATTTAGGTGTAAGCAAACAAATAAGATGAATGTAATACGCATCAATTCTAATATTCTCCTCACTAACCGTGATGATAACTCAGTCCAAGATCCAAGCTAGAAGTCAAATCTTTAACTTGGACCTTATTGCTAATTAAGGGGATTTTTTTTGTCTCCTAACTTTTTATTTTGCACCCGTTCATATATATTTTTTATTTTGTTTCTTCCCTTTTTACGCGAACACTCACTACTTTGTGGCAAGAGGCCCGGTTACTCGGGGTTTAAAAATTGAGATAATCACTCCCGTCTTTTGACACGAATACTCAATACTTCTTGAGGCACTGAGACCCGGTTATTCAGGAGAAGGATCAGTGTTCTAAGGGGTTTAAAGAGACTATCATATATTCTTTATTTCATTTTCTTTCTTCTTTCAACATTACCCCAATATTCATGAGTACGCAAAAGGTATTCAAAAGCATCGATCAATCTAGACTAACTCATGAACCTACATATCACTTCAGGTTAGATGAGAAAGACTAAAAGTCTCAGTAAACATTACAATCATCTCCGAAGTAAAACAAACACCCAAAGATAATGAGTTTTAAAAGTAATACTTAAACATGTCAAGTAAACAACTCATATCCTCAGGTCAGACTAACATCTTCAATTCCCATAAACATAATAAAATAAGTAAATATGAGAATAAAGTGAAATATAACAACCTTTTGTACCTTTAGATAAGCTCAACATGCTAAGAAACTTTATTTTATAATTTTTTATTATTTTTGTCATAATAATGCATGCATAAACAATCCTAATAGTAACAAATCATGATGCATACATAGTAATAAACAAATACATTATAAAAAAATGCATGATAATGTATTAATTCTAAGATAAAAAAAATAATGCAAGATATTCTTAAAATGATATATATGAAGACATCTATTCTAATAAGAACATAACACTAGATTTCCTAAGACTCACATGTTATTGAAAATCTAATAGTTTTGTAGAGATGTCTGTCAACTGAGAATCTGTGGATATACACTTTAGACCTTTGACAGAACAAAGTTTAGGAAAAATGCAATAACAATTATCAGATGTACGTACACCTTCCATAACACAATTTCCAAAAGAATCAATAATATGACATTTATCGGAAGTGAAATTGACATTATGGTGATTATCGCATATCTGGCTAATGCTAAGAAAATTAGCCTTGACGCCCTTAACATAATAAACATTTTCTAATCTAGGTAGACTAGAAATAACAATGGTGCCCTTTTCTAAAACTTTAGACTTTTACCCATTACCAAAAATAGTAGTTCCAACATTACTATATTTGAAATATCCAAACAATGACTTATTTCCAGTCATGTGCCTAGAGCATCAACTATCAAAACACCAGGATCTAGAGTCACGTGCTCTAAGTGCAATATTGACAACAAAACAATGTAGCTCACCTTTTTTAACCCATGCGTGTCTAATTTTCGGTGTTCTACTTGCCAAATTTAACAAATTCTTCACCTCTTTACTCAACACCCGAATTTGATCATGAACATTGGGTCCTTTTTTAATTCTATGTTTCCTCTTTAATTTCAAGGTATTTCCTCTTAATTTTGAACAGAAGGGTCGAATGTGACATTTTACTCCATAGTGATGACATATCGGAACAAACCTTTGAAAAATATTATTAGAAATCTTATGATACTTAGAGGTAAATGAAGGCTTACTCTCAACCGGTTTTCTGACCTAAGGTTGAACATTAGGAATCCTATCAGAATTACCTTGATAAGAACCATATGTTACTTGGAATGCCCTAACAAAGGTAGTTTTAGGAATGACGTTTGAATTACTCGTTGTTTTTACAAATCCCAATCCTTTAGTATTTCCTGCAAATTTACATACACTCAACATATGATCAATTTTAAGGGTTCCACTAGACCATTTATGGATAGTTGAGTTAGTATATTTCAACTCCTTTTCCAAAACCTCAATTCTCGTGGATTTCTCAATCACTTTCGATCTTAGGGTAATTAGTTCCTTATTGAGATTATCTACACTCTTTAAAGCCTGTTTCATTTCTTTTTCAGACTTAATCAATTCTTCAAACCATTGAGCTCTTTGTGTCTGAAGTTGATTTAGGGAAAGGGTAGTATTAGCTAAATCTTCTCTTAAGGACTGTCTTTCCTTGTCAATACTATTGAATTTAATTATATATTTTGAGAAATTTTTGCTAAGATATGTGCATTTGGCATGTAATTTATTGTATGATCTTGAAGTGAATCCCTAACATCTTCATCACCCTCAGAATTTTCATTTCCAACCATTTCCTATCTTGTAGCAACTTCTTCAAGCTTTTTTTTTGTGTGCTGCGAACACAGTGTAATTCTTAGACCCATCTGCTGATTTAGACTTAGCAGAATCACTAGCTGTGTCATCATCTGATCCATCATCCCAAGTGACAACTAGACCTTTTTTCCTTTTTAACTTATTAGAGCACTCCGTAGCTATGTGACCAAAACCTTGACACTTAAAACATTGAGGTTTCTTCTTCTTAGGATTAAACTTGTCATTCTAATTTTGGACTTTATTTTTATTTTTAAAATCATATGATTTATCTCCAAATTTTTATCCTTTAATCACTTCATGACCATAAGAAAATTTTAAAAACTTATGAAACCGTTTCATGAGGACATCAACCTATCTTGGACCACTATCACCTTCCTCGTTAGACTCAATAAGATCTTCCTTATTGGTTTTAAAAGTAATGATTTTCTCTTTTGTGCTGCTAGATTTCTTAGAGGATTGATCACACATCTTCATCAAATAAGATTTTAGGTTCCCAGCCAATTCTTCAAATTTAATTTATTTAAAACTCATTATTTCCGAGATGACAGTAACCTTAGAACGAAAATGTTCATGTAGAGACCTAAAAATCTTTTTCACTATGGTACTATCAGGAATAGGCTCTCCTAGATTGTGACAGCCCGTTACTATATCAGTTAGTCTAGCCTCAAAGTCAGCATATATTTCATCATCTTCCATCTTAAGTTGTTCAAATTGTGAGTTTAAAATTTGAAGTTTCGATTGTTTAACTTTTGAAGTTCCCTTATAAGTAACTTGGAGAATATCCCAAGCTTCTTTGGCAATTTCGCACGTTTCAATTCTCATAAACTCACTCGTGGTCATAATAGTGAATAAAACATTCAAAGCTTTGGAGTTCCAATTCGCATTGTTAGTCTCAGTAGAAGTCCACTCGTTAGACGGTTTTATCTTAGATTTATTAGTAGTCTCATCCATCACAATGGGAGGTGAGTATCCTACCTCTATAGGCAAACCAAACTCTCTCATCTAAAACTTTCAGGAACGCTCTCATCCGAGCTTTCCAATAAGTGTAATTCGAGCCATCAAATAAATGAGACCTAGTAACGGAACCTCTTTCTCGAGGTACGCCCATCTTCTAAGTTCAAGATCTAGCTTTAGGTAGTTAACTTAGATCGGGGCAACCACGCTTTGATACCAATTGAAATTACCTAAAAGACAGTGAATTAAGCCGAACGGGGGGGGGGGGGGGGGGGGGGGGGGGTGAATAGGCTTTTTATGAATTAATTGACAAATTAAAATGTTAATGGAGAAATAGTCAATTTTAATTCAATTATTTAATTATCCAAACCACACAATAATAAATATGAGTGCAGAAAATAAAGCAGAGACGACACCAATATTTTTACGTGGAAAACCTTGAAAACGCTCCAAGTAAAAATCATGTATACCCTCTAGTATCTATGCACTATGAATCAAGAAGTACACAGACTCTATGAAGTTAGGACTTACAA
This sequence comes from Cornus suecica, assembly GCA_963922005.1. NCBI lineage: Eukaryota > Viridiplantae > Streptophyta > Magnoliopsida > Cornales > Cornaceae > Cornus > Cornus suecica. The sequence goes on along the minus strand of OY998245.1, from coordinate 35,314,357 downwards.
TCACTTTGACTTGCCTCTATCACTCGACGTCTGAAAGTCTTGAATCACTCGCGTTACCACGAAGCTTTCGCTCCGATCTCCGTACTTTGATGGCTCCACTTCTCAACGAATCAATGAACCTTGAAGCCTCTTGCTTTGATTTCCGTACTCTGACAGCTTTACTTCTCACGGATCAATGCACACATAGTGCAACAGATGGTGTATAGATTTTTCCAATATCTAGGTCATCCAATTGTGCATAAAGTTCACATGTGTTGTAGCACAATTGGAGAATCCCAAAAACAAGAGAGAACTCGAAGATGAATAATCACTTAATAATTTTCTCTCTCTGCAAGAAGATCTTTTCTGTGAAAGAATTGTAGAGCTCTCAAACCATGTCCTCTCTTCTCAATATCTCCTCATATTTATAGATAGAGAAGTCTTCAATTATGGAATAAGAATCTTTAATTATGAAAAAAGATTTCTTAATCTCCAAGTCTTTCTCTTGTCCTCCAAGTCTTCATAAAGTCTCCAAATATAAACCAATATACCAATAATAACTCTTAATCATTCCTTAAATGAATAGGAGTCAATAAGGCATCAGAATACACCTTATTTAAAACTGAAGTCGGCAACTTCGAGTTCTCGGTAATTGCACTTCGAGTACTCAAAAATCCAAAATCTCAAGTACTCGACCCTTGTTTTTTCGAGTACTCGGTAAACATCTGATAGTGCACTCATAGTGCACCATGACGCCTCAAACTCACTGTTTTGCACGCCACTGTCCGCGCCAAGGCGCATATTTTGAGTACTCGGTAGCTCAAAATCTCGAGTACTCGGTAATACATACCTCGAGTACTCGACAGCTTCAGAAACTTCAACTTCTTTGCAGCGCCGCTTCTGATCAACTTTTGATTAACTCAATCCGATACTCACTACACAACATGATTTTTGATCAAAATCATGCCATTACAAATATATGTTCCTACACCTTCCCTCCAACTAAATACAAAATAATTATACTAACGTCCCCCTTATGTCTCCCTTCTCAATCCATCCCTCCAACCAAACATAACATTAAAGCTTTGATGACCCGGCCATGGGTGATGTCATCATGACATTAACTTCAGGTTAAGACAAGTAACAGAGATTAATATCTCAATTAATTATAATGTGATTTAAATAAGGCATGGGTTTTGTTGTACGGGAGTCAAAATAATAATCGCTCTCAACAAGTCTGGTCAAGATTGATTCGACTAGTCCTGAATTTCAACCACATAACCAAATACCTTCTCGGATGATAATAATTTCTGAGTCCTGCCTGAACTCAGTTTTTAGTCTTGTATTTGATGATGTGAGGAGTGTCACATATCTAAGTATTACAATCTAAAAATAGTTAAGCCAAATCATCAAACTTAAAGTATTCATTCCTTCCAACAAATTTTCATCAAACGTAAAAAGTATAGTTTATTTGATTTTTCTTTCTAAATAAATGAGAGTTTAAAAACTACATAAATTTTTTTTACTTAAGAAAACTATTTTTAAACTATCCAATGACATTTTTTGAAAAAAAATATGTTTCAAAATTGTTTTCAAGTCGCAATTCAAGCAGTCCCAGTAATCAATCCTTAAATATGTAGATTGACAAATGGGAGAGAGGGTAGTCTGGCAAATTCAGCATTAACGTACAAAGTACTGTAAACAAAAATTGGCTGGCTTTCCGAAATTGAAACAAAATACGAGGGACAATATTGTAATTTCAATATTAACAAACAAAGTACTTGGATGGCATTTCCGAAATTGAAACAAAACATGAGGGGTAATATTGTAAAAGGGATAGGTAGATGTCATATCATTATACCCCCGTTTGTCTCCCTAGAAGTGGATCTTCGCACGTTATGAATGTATGTATGTATCTTAATGTTAGAGAGAGAGAACCGCCAGCACCCTCATATACTTTCACTGCACAACCAGAAAAATACCCCCAACCGAACCTTCTCTCTCACACACAAGCTTTTTCTGCAACTCTCTAGTTGTTGCTTAACCCTAGTAAGACAAACCAAACCACGTGTTCCGAGCTCAAATCTCCACTCACAATGGTGCTGATTTCAAGCTATACATAAATATACACATACGTATATATATATATATATATGTATATATGTTGATATTCACTCACAAAAAAGTATATTCACTGTTTTGCTCTTTAAAAAGTGTGGTGGAATCAGATGGTTTGATTTATTTCTTCCACACATGAGCATTGGATTTTCAGATGATTGAGCTGATTTTGAAATGTACGGACTGTGAACGATTTTGAAATGTAGCTAAATTAGGGGTAAATTAAGCTCTTGAACTTTCGATTTCTCTTCTGATTTGCATGATTTGGGGGTTTTGAACTCGTATTTGATTTAGTTTGATTAGTCTCGGGTTCGAATTCGATGAAGAAGCTTCAGTGGTTTAAGCAAACCTTCAACAATGGCAAGCTGGAGAGGCGGCTCTCTCTGGGGGAGTACAAGCGCGCGGTTTCGTGGTCCAAGTACTTGGTGTCGTCGGGGGCGGAGATCAAAGGGGAGGGAGAGGAGGAATGGAGTGCTGATATGTCGCAGCTGTTGATTGGGAACAAGTTTGCGGCGGGGCGGCATAGTAGGATTTACAGGGGAATGTATAAGCAGAGAGATGTGGCAATCAAGCTCATAAGTCAGCCTGAGGAGGATGGTGACTTGGCTTCTTTTTTGGAGAAGCAGTTCACTTCAGAGGTGGCCTTGCTGTTTCCGTTACGCCATCCGAATATCATCACTGTAAGGTCTTTGTAATTTGGAAATGATCTGTTTGGTAGTGTATATGGTATCACAGGTCTCAATTGGTGATTCAAGAATTTGGGTGTTTTTTATTTATTTATTATATTTATTGAATTGTAGTTTAAGGTGATGAATTATGTAATGGGGTGTAAATGTAGTTCACCTCAGAAGTGGCTTTGCTGTTTCAGTTTAAGCTATTTACACTTTAGAAATGATCTGTTGGTAGTGTATATGATATCACAGTTCTCAATTGCTGATTCAAGAATGTGGGTTTTTTCTTCTTCTTCTTTTTCTTTATTTATATATTTATTGAAATGTAGTTTAAGGTGCTGAATTATGTCCTGGGTGGTCAATGTAGTTCACCTCAGAGGCGGGCTTGCTATTTTGGCTAAGCCCTCCTAATATCATCACTGTAAGCTACTCCAGAAATGATTTGTTTGGTAGTGTATCTGAAACTACAGGTCTCAATTGGTGATCCAAGAATTTGGGTATTTTTTTTTTTTGGGGGGGGGATATTGAATTGTAGTTTAAGGTGCTGAATTATGTAATGGGGTGTTAATGTATGGTGTAGTGACTGTGAGTATTGCACTTTAGGGGAGGTGGAAGTGCACATAAACAAAGAAAAACAGCATTGTTCTTTCCAATGATGAGCTTATATTTGGGGACCACACCATTTTCTTTCGTGGGGAGGGCACTACTCTGATTATAAAGATATGCCTTTTTTTGTCCTACTTTTTATATATGCATGCTTATACAGATGTGGGTGTTGATTTAGAAGTCCTGGCATATTTCTATAGAAGTATTACCTCTCTTCTAGGGAAGGCTAATTCCTGCTTGTAAAATATTCTCACTAGTGGTATTTCTATGTTCACTTTAATTCATCCCTTTTCTGATTTGCAGGCCATAACTTTTGTCCTAATTTGATCTAATCTCCTCAAAGGAATCCTTCTGCCTAGGGCATTGAATATAAAATAACTACCTTTTCTGTATTAGAACACATTTTGCAAGAAGAATTTATATTTCTAATAGTTGCATAAGGTCTATGAGAGAGCGCAACAATGGTTTCTGTTTAATCAAATTAACCAAAAAACAAAAAGTGTACATACTCAATGATATTACAGAGATATTCTCATGGTTTGCAAATGTGTTTTGGGTGTTACTCAGAAGTCAAATTATCAGCTTCAATCTGGCTACAATTTATTTTGAAAGATCACAGATTCACAGTAACATACGCTGGATGCTCTTTTTTGAATATTGGTTTTGGCCTAAAAACAAGTCAGTCATATCAAAAAAAAGAAAAAGACTAGAGATCTGCTTTAAATGCCAATGTCGAAGTCTGGACGAAAATTTGGATATCAGTTACGATTTATTGTAGCTTTATAAAAATTTTCTATCACACAGGATTTTGGATCTTTCGACATCTTGCAACCTTCTGTTATAAATAATTTGAGTAATGTGATTTACCATATGAATAGTGATAATGTCTTCCACATGCATATACACTTATGAGCTGGGACAATCAATTTGCTTTTCTATATTCATTGAATTCGTGAATCTTGACTAGGGTTATAGTATTTACAATGCTGACCTTACCTACAAATAACTCATCTGATCTGTATTTCTCCCACTTTCTTCATGCAGTTTATCGGAGCATGTAAGAAACCTCCTGTGTTTTGTATAATCACCGAGTACTTGGCAGGAGGCTCCCTAAGGAAATACCTCCATCAGCAGGAGCCATATTCACTTCCCCTCACCCTAGTTCTGAAGTTGGCTCTCGACATTGCACGTGGGATGCAATATCTTCATTCTCAGGGAATACTACACAGGGATCTCAAATCAGAAAATCTACTGCTCGGGGAAGATATGAGTGTGAAGGTAGCAGATTTCGGGATTTCATGCTTGGAATCTCAATGTGGCAGTGCAAAGGGATTCACGGGTACTTACCGTTGGATGGCACCAGAAATGATCAGAGAGAAACACCACACAAAGAAAGTCGATGTTTACAGTTTTGGCATAGTCTTGTGGGAGCTTTTAACTGCATTGATACCATTTGACAACATGACTCCTGAACAGGCCGCATTTGCAGTCTGCCAGAAGGTATTTGACATGATTACATCATGGTTTGGTGCATTTCATAATTATTACAACACAGGAACCTTCCTATAACACGTGTATCCCTCGGTGTGTAATTACTATGCAGTCAATTCTGTTTGACACACTGCTCTCATACCTGGTTTTCTTTTGCATTTTTCAATAGAACGAAAATCTGTCCCAAAATAATAAAACACATAAATTAAGAACTTCAGCAGAATCATTACAATGTATTATTGACTAGCAATTGGCCAAAAGCTTAAGCTATTGAAATGGGTCATTAATATATATATATAAATAGCTGCTACATACTCCCTCATGTGCAACCACCATATTGCACGTGGTGAGGAGAAAAAACCAAATCAAAACCAGCACAATGTGCAAACAATGCAGCGATGGAGACTGCTCTAATATCATGTTAGACTAGCACAAAATTTAAGATGTTAGACATGATCCCAATAATGTATATCTAGGTCGAACATGTATTTATACAATGTTTTCCTTAGAAGTGATATAAATTGAAGGCCAGGGTTTAGTCAAGGTATTTGAAATTTATAGATATGAAATATCCAGGCAGCGATTGGTTGGAGTTGTTTTATTATCTGAAGTTCTCAAGAGCTTCATTCCTCTTAAACACCAACATCCTACAAGTGACTGGATTGCTCTGATAGATGTATTCTTAGAAAATCACCTAGTTGCTGCTAAGATGTCCCAGGGGGATGACTTTCAATACCTTAAAACAACAAATTTGCATTCTAAAACATAGCAGTTCCATTATCAAAATACCGTATATAGTCAAGATGCAAACTGAGATCTAAGATACGGACATCTATTGCATCTGAACTTTTAAGAAATAAGAATCTCAAACATGGTACAGAAAATGACCTAAACAAATCTGATCCAATCACAGATTTTTGAGCACTTAATTAGATTTTGAGCACTTAAAAGATTATTCCTTCTTATTTTTCAACCATCTTAAGATTGACTGATAAAACATAACACCTTCAACTACTTTTTTCACCTATCTGTACAGCACTTTTGAGAAATAACCACACATATCTGAAAAGAGTTGATACTGTTTTTTGTTTGGTGGTGATTTATGTCTAGTTGAAGAGTAAGTGGGCTTAGTTTGAATATTGAACTCGTAAATTTGAAGAGTTGCCTTAGAATAAGTAGCTTTGGATTATTAGAAATGCTATTCACGGAAAGAAATTTAAATGCGCTGACAATTGAAGTCATGATCTGTTGAGTTATATGAGCTGGGATCCTTAGATGGTGCTAGTGTATATTACTCCTTATTATTTTAGCTTTTCGTTTTGTAAGTTTCAAGTGCTCATTCTTGAATCTTTCCCACATGCATAAAAGTTGTGGACAAAACCTTCAAATATAAAGTCCTGAACAAGTGTTAGAAAACCTTCACGAATGAGGTACCAACTTCTGAACAACTAGCTTAAATGATTACTAGTATAATCAGAAAGTGGAAACAAAACAAAAGTTTTATATGGAGAGAAAAGAAAAGCATGTACCTTATATTTTAATCTTTTCATCGAAACTATAAACTTTTCTTCTAATTAACTAATAAGCCAAATAATGTAAAAGGACTTTGCTGGAGTGGAAGAACGAATAAAGACCTAATAGTGGCAATATTTTTGTACAAAATGGTTCCTGTCTGACTCAAAACCACTGTTCTCATGCTTGTCAACCCAAGGTTTACTGTTACGTCAAATAATGGACTATATATACTTACCTAGTATGGCTGCTGAAAGAAATTCTGTTGAAGAGCTCCATGTGAGATTGGTGGATAATTGTCGTTTATTGCAACCATATCATAAAGAGATAATTGCATAGAGAAAAGATTTTTTTTTTGGATTACTATGACGGGTGGTGGAGTTTATTTTCCGCTATTATATTGTTGATTGAAATCAAGGCAGAATGAGCTGCTTCTAAAGATTGGAAAGGTGAGTAAGGAGGACTGTAGTCTTAACACTATTCTGCGACCCATATCTATAAAGTTGCAGCTTGGTGAGGCTCTGCATAGTAGGAATACAGGAAGTGGATGAGTATATTGCTACTCCTTCCATCACAGAAAAAGAGTCCACCTTTCCATCTTTTTATCCCAAAGTAAGTGTCTACTTCAGAAACCAATGCACCATCTCGTTTGAAGTTCCTAATTTACCTGCAGTCGTGGATCCAACATAAGAACAAAAATAAGAAAACCTGAACAATTACATCACTTAACCATAGAAGGTTATATTTGAAATTGTATTCACTACTCTTACAATAATATAACATTAACCCACACCCTGAAAAAGTTGAGTTCCCAGAAAAGGACGTCAATTTTGGGACAGAGGGAGTATATGGTTTCCGTCATTCATAGGGTTTTCCTCGCACCTTTGGAATCGTACTCCATTCCCCCCCCCCCTGTCTCCCTCCCTCCCTCCTCCTCTTGTCGCACCTTTTTTAACTTGTGGATTATTAGATTGTAGCGACCAAGCCTTGACAAATTTGATTGAAAGTGACCAAAAATAGTCATCAGAATTAAGTAAAGCAAAGATGAATAGTCACCAGATTTAGGACTCTGCAGATAAGTAACCATTCGAACTTTATTCCTAAAATGGCCTTCCAACCAACCTTCTTTTCCCAGCAACGCCCATCTCTCTCTCTTTCTCTCACCTCCACTTCCCTATCGCCATTGTTGTTAACAATGCAAACACTACCACAATTACCATTACACTCGGTTCATCCAAGCCCTCATGAATGGACAAATTTCAAAAAGCGTCATCAATGATGCTCAACATGGATCTGGAATTGGAACAAACTCAACGTTGAAGATCAATTGACGGTTTATAGGTTTAACTTAGCAACATAGCTCCTTCCCTGCAATGAGTGAAGTGATGATCTCACAGACTAGCTTGGCTGAGTCACATGTTTATATGTTCGGAGAGAATCTATTGGAGAACATTACCTTTCTGAGGTTGAGGTTTCGTCATTGTCTGAGCATTTTATCTACCCATTCAGGATATCCGAGAAAGAATCAATGTAATATGCAATATTCGAGTCAATCGGCTTTCAGTTCAACTCTCCGGCCTCTCTGCTTCATACCAGAAAGCCTCTCTAGCGCTCATGATCCCCATCTCGGTGAGTTCCATCCTCTACATGGAAGGAGAAACTCACGCCATATCGTGCAACTACTTCGCGTTGAATTCTGAAGTCTCTGAATCTTTAGAGTGTTGTGGAGTCTCCATCTTGGACAGTTTGGGAGTGTCAAATGCCCAAGGTGTGTTTAAAACATTACATAGAAGATTCTAATACTCTAATATACTTGGAAAGTAATGAATGCTTGTCCTTTTTTTGTAAAACAGATAGGGCAAATATAGCCTCCCATATATGTGTGTATTTATTTTTTTCTGATTCTATTTATCATAACATGAAAATAATTTACACAAATGGATTTACAGGCCTGTTTGGAGAGCCATTTCATGGTTTGTTTCACTTATATCTTTTCCTCCTTTCCAGCTATTTGTCTTTGCAAATCAAAACATCTAGTGATGAGGGCTCATACAAAGTCCATCTAATTTATCCTCCTGGTGATTATGACAATTTGAAAAGAGAGAGGAGGTTTGAATATGATGCAATAAAATAATTGGAGATATAGGAGAGAGAGGAAGAACATCCAGAGAGGGAAAGAGGGTAGACTTGTCTAATTATGAAATAATTCATACTAAGGAGTTGGAATGAAAACATGGCAGGTTCAGGACGGGTTTTAGTGTATCCTACCCAATCCTGTTATGAAATCATACATCCATCCCCATTAGATCTTGGGACGAGTTTTTGGTATTCCATCCCTGTCCTTTGAAGGTAATCCCGATTACCGTCCCCGCCCCTCTGTGCCCCGTTTAATGGCAGCACGGGGCAGTGCAAATCAGAGAGAGTGAAGTGTGAAACAAAATAGTTCCCACACATCCACAACCACAACAATCTTGTCCTCCTAAACATATCAAAGCACCAAAAGAATCAAAGCAAATTCACAATTCAAAAATAATAAGTTTCAAAATGTTTGAACATAGACAATCACTAACCTCCCCCTTCATGAAACGGAACAATCTAGGGAGAAAAAGAGGAGGCTGTTGACCTTGCTCATAAAGAGATAAACAGAAACTTCAGTATCTCTACATTCGAAGTCATTTTCAATCCTCCGAATTTGAAATGACTTTTCGACCTTTCCGAGAAGCTTGAGGTAAATATCATCAGATTTCACCAATTGATAGGTTTAATGAAGGTTATGTACCGACTACTGAGGGCAAATCTGAAATATATGAGAGGGGTAGAGGCCAGTGAGATACGAGTGAGAGATCAACCAAGGATGGTCGGCGCCGCTTGTGGATGGAGGTAAAGTGGTATACTTTAGAAATAAGATACGAGAATTGAAGCTGAAACCCTAGTCTCTAGAATATGTTTGTTTGTTTGTGCGTGTGTATGCGTATATATATATTTATATCTACGTATTAGGTTAGTACTGAAAGAAGGCATTTCATGCAAGGTTTATGTGCATCTTAGTATCTAGGGTTAATTACATTCCAGTGACAATACCTCATACAAAATTGCTCTAAGGGGACCATAAAGTTAGAAATAGATGAATAGTAACCAAATTTAGAATTTAATTACTAGAAACGGCCATTGGGATTTGTTCTATAAATTACCCTTCATAGACACTTCCACACTCATTTGTCTCTTACAAATACACACCTTCTTGACCGCAGATTGCCTCACCGCAACAACCCTCTGATGAATACACCTATGAGGCATGTTGTGGATCTTCCATCGAACACTTCACACATTCCTTCTTCTCTCCACCAAACTCAACCACCACCTTCTTTCCACCAAACACCATGGTTAAATGCATTAAATGTTATTGATAAATTTCTTCACATAGACATAATCCCAATGCTCACTCCACATTTTCGTATTTGGAAGAATATAAGGAAGGAAATTAATGGCTCTAATTTAGAGTTGACGGATGATCACAATACAATTGTAAGCATCGGCAAATTTCTCTTCTCATCTGCTGGCAAGATTTTAGCAAAATATTGTCTCTTATATTGATTTCTATCCACATCTGGGCGGCTGTTGTCATATTGTACTGTCATGTTGCTTTACTCAGATGTGGTTTTGCATACCATAGTAGCATGTACACTAGGTTATTTGCTTCTGTTATTCAATTACAGGTGTTTTGAAGCTATCTAAGATTTTATTGATGAAATAACATGATAACATATAAATAAATTGGGTTCTAGAACCACTTTCATCTAGTTCTGCTTTTAATTTACTGTAATGATCAACTACCAGTACTCAATGTTCCGATACAGGTTGTTAGGCTATATCAAATATAAATGCCATGAGAAAAGTTGGGTTTTTTGCATGTTAGTCTTTGAAGGAATTCCTTTTGATTATTTGTAAAATCAAAATGCACATTAGCAGGTAAAGATATTTCGAAATCAGATTTTCTCCAGTATCCATCTGTCATGATTTTTTGTTGGGTCCTTGACTATTGTGCTGTGTGCCAGTTTCTGCTGACCAGGTTTGGTGGTTATGAACCATGATTCAGGTTTTTGATGTTCAGAGGCAGAAGGCTCCCTTTTCTCTGATATGCTTATCTGTCATCTATTAGTATGCCCCCACCCCCTCCTTTTGAATTTCTGATCTTTATTATATGATTCTTTAGGTTGGTGTGTGTTGCTACATGTTAGATTAGTCTAGCAATGTTTTCATTTAAATACAGGAATGGATGTTTATGAACATTAGTATGTGACTATCTTAAATTTTAATATAGAAGGATTGATTCAAATAATCTAGCCAGATTTCCTTAAGTGCTGATATGAGAAATTTTCAATGCAAATTTTATTCTAATGAATACTTATCATGTGAGAATGTCAGTCCTATTGTTTGGCTAAATTATGATGCTTGTTCCAATCTTCCTCTTCCTTTTTGTGAAACTCTTTATAAAAGTTACTTTGGAGACATCTGGTGTCTGTTTGCCATAGAGAAAATATAAAGCATAGCAGGTTTTGACCCATTATGATTTTGTTTATGCTCCTGTTTCTGAGAAAGTGAATTGTGGGATATTTGAATGAAAAATATTCTACGACTTAAATGGTAGGTGTCAAACTTAATTAAGTTTAGTGAGCTTATTTTTCTTATAAGTAGCACAGACATGGATAAGGGACACGGAAATAATATGATACGCATACATCTTATTGTTCAATGCTAATGTAGGATATAGACAAGTTGCAGACATGGCTACATGTAAATAAATTTGCTTATTTACATTATTAACTAAGACATTTAAAATTTATAAGACAAAATTATGAGAGTATTATAAAGAGAAATACTCCCTCCGTCCCAAATTATAGGTCCACTTTGGAGAATCTAACTTTTTAAGAGGATGACTTTTATTGTAATGTTAGTGAATGAAATACCGACTTTATCCATGGTCCCACCATAATGATGTGATGGTTTATAATGTATGTGTTTTATAACTTTAATGGTTGAAGGTTAAATTGGTAAATTGACTAAATAAAGTGCTTTGACTTTTCAAAAGTGAACACTTATTTTGGGACAAGGTAAAGAGGAAAAGTGGACCTATAATTTGGGATGGAGGGAGTATATCATATTATAAAGGTTATATTGTAAATTTATAATTTGTAGGATTTGCCAATGATGAATTTTGTTTGCTAGCATTAGCTTCTCACAATAGCTGTATTTATTGGAACTAAACGATGAAAAGTAGCAACATTATTTCCTTGGAAGGGAGACTTAGTCATGCTTGTGGCTTTTGTTACATCTCATATAGGTAAGTGCGATAGGGGCATGTGGCTAAACAGATGGTCTCTATGCCATTTAATGGAACTGCTAGGAAGATTATAGTATCACATGAAGAACCATTCTGTGAGTCATATAGGTTCATGGAAGTAGCATTCTGGTTTGACGTGTATGTACCCTGAGCTCTGGGCTAGGCCGTTATCAGACTGTCTCAAAGGGAACTTTGCAGGAGCATTTAAATTTGCTTGAAGTATCCTTGTAAGATACAATTCAACATGGGCATTTGTATGAAATATTATCAAATCTTCTCCCTGACGCAGGGATGAAGGCATTCCCAGCTCAATTCTTTTAGGAACTTTGTAAGCCTGATCATTTTGGCATGGGTAATGTGGAACCTACTGAGGTTTGCAAAAACATACTATGGTGCATAACATTTGTTCTTGGGTGTAAAATTCTTTAGAAGTTCATATGCTCTGGATAAAGCTGATAGAGGGTGTCCTAGACTATCAAGAAGGTCTTGGGCAAACATGGTAAAAAATCACTTTGATTTCTTCCCAAATTAATGTGCTGGGAACAAAAATCAGTCTAGTGCTGATATCTGCCTCTGAGTTGTGCATTTTGCTTTTGGTAATCATATTACTTGTCATTACCATGTGCCCTATATTGCCAAAAGTGAAATAGATATACCCTGGACAGTCGAGGTCTTCCAAAGTGATACAATTACATGGAAGCAGATAACTGCAGCCCAGTCTGATGACTTTGATCACATGTGATAATACTTTTGCTGTAGTCTATAAACTTTTTTTGTCTTCTCCAAATAGGTTTATCTCTTTGGCCTGTAATTTTCATAATGGCATTGCTTTTCTGTCCTTGAATGGATTCATGTACATTCGTTCTTCTTTTATCCACCTTACTATATACCTGAAAAAAGAATGATCATTCTAGCCCATACTGCTTAATAGAAACCCATGTACCAGAAGATGTCAAGGTCTACCGGAGAGTCCTAGAAAAAATTGGAAGCAGATAATTGTATATGACCCAGAGATACAGACAGAATCCATGTAGGGCATTGTTTTAATTATGCATTTCAGGAGTTTCATTTCTAGTAGTTTCTGAATTCTGATACGAGAAATACCATGACCGAAATAACTCCCTAAGTAGCTGATAGCTCAGAGCAAATTTTCAATGAGGTTTGTCACTCATTACTGCATGCTCTTGTTTTTCCTTTTATATTCACCTTTATAATCTTGTAATTCTATCCCATCATGGAAACCATCAGGTCTGAGGAACTTACATTGTTAACCTTTATGTACACGCACATCTAGCTAAATGGTTGTCAACTATTTCTTCCTTCATGTTTCATCATTCCACATGCATCTCAAGATCTATCTTGCATGAGCATAAATTGCATGAGAACATCATTCATATGCGCCTTGTAGTCAATTTAAGGTGGCATGTCATTAGTTTAGAAGTATAACCCTCAATTATGGTGCTGCTACTCTCTTTGGGGCGGTGGTAGTGTAGCAAAGCGTACATCGATATTCACTGTATTTTCTCTTGGCCAGCCTTGAAATTAATTATTTACAAAAGCATATGGTTTAACAAGCTTTTAGCTCTGTTTGGGATAGTCACACCTGATTTTTCTTTTTCTTCCTTGTGTTCGGTTTTGTGCAGAATGCGAGACCACCATTGCCATCAACATGCCCTGTGGGATTTAGACATCTCATAAAACAATGCTGGTCAAGGAACCCCAACAAACGACCACAGTTTGAGGAGATAGTTAGTATCCTAGAAAATTATGCGGCGTCTCTCGAGAAGGATCCGGATTTTTTTTCGTCCTATAAACCTTCTAGTAATGGTAATCTCTTTCGATGCCTGCAGTCGTGTATTGCAGTCCGTCGATCTGCTTCTTTAAGACTCGAAGAGTTGTGAAATTGTGTGTGATACTATAACACATTGTTGTTTTGTTAATCTAGGTCTCAATGTTCACTCGGGATGGTAAACTTATACAGCTTTCCTTTTCCATTTGGTTGGAATCTGTAAGAACATAAAATGTATCAGTTAATGGGTGACTCTAGATTATGTAAAAATCCGAAGGTTGGTATTTATATTTAGTAGATTCCAGCATTATTCTGTTTCAGTCTATTTGCTTCTGCGTGTTATGCCTTTTTGTTGTTACTTCTCAAGGGTCTTGGACTTTTTTTTTTTTTTTTTTTTTTCTCTTTTCACCCTTTCTTGATTCTTTTTTCGTTTTTGTATTTTGTATGAATATTCACTTTTTTTTGCACTTTTTACAAGCAGTTTATTAGTATAGGCGTTGCTAGGGGTATACCTGTTAATGGATCGGATTTTGATCCGAATCCGATCCAATTAGCCGGATATGAATTCAAAATAAAATCCGACAACCCGATTAAGGTCCTTATCCGATCTGATTTTTTAACAAATTGGATTTGGATTTGGATTTATGATAATCCGATCTGATCCGATCCGAATTATGTAATATATATATATATCAATATAGATTTGATATTTTTATGTATATATATTGTAGACACTAGATTTTGTGGGTTCAAGTCTAAAACAAACAAGTTCCAACACAAAATATTGGGCTGCAAATTAAATTAATTAGCTCAATTCTTATCGAGTTAATTTAAATTATTTAACTAAGTCCAAACCCACGTAATTAAATAAAAATGATAATTATTGAACTATAATATTATTTTAATATTATAATTTTATAATTATCAAAAGGAACATGTCATTATTCTATCGGTCCAGGTTGTCTATAAATATAGACATGATGGAGAATGAAGGGAGGAGAAATAATTCATGTGAAAATCAAAGAAGTTCTACAAATACTTTTTCTCTTCCAATAAGAAATCAAACAAAAGAACAACAAACACATTGAAATCGTGTCGTTCTTTTCCTGTGATTCAACAAATTCAAAGAATTACACAAATCCAAACCTTGAAGTCGAAGAACAAGCATATCAAAGTTCGTATCGTTCTTCCTCAACAACTCAAGAAATCAAAGAAAATTGTTCGAGATCAAACTTCATCAGCACTCGATCAGAAATCAAAGAAACGATTCAAGATTAAGCCCTGACGGCCCTTGAATCCCTTCAACAACTCTATTCAAGATCAAGATTCGATAACCCTTGGATCCGACTAACAAATGAGACTGAATCAGATGATTAATATTCTTTCTTGTTGTAAAGAATTAAATAGAGGATTGTACCACCATTTATTCATTTATTAATAAAATTCTTATTTGTCGCATATTTCGTTCCTTTATTTTTGGACTCGAAATTTGTTGTCTATAAATTTGTGGCACGCCCGGTGGGACCCCTCTACCCCTCATCTCTTTCTCCTAAGTTATATAAATCCGCAAAACTCTTTCTTGTTAGAATCTATGGCGCCCTTGACGGTTCAGACGAGCAAGAAAGAAGACGATGCAAAGAATTCCGTCAAGACTGTTATGAGAAGTGCCACAAATCCCAAAAATCCGTCAACGAAAAGGAATCTCTCTCAAGGTTTTTCTGATTCTTTCCTCGCTACAACAATGATGATGGAAGAGAAACTTGCAGCAATGACGTGTGTAATAAAAAATCTCACGAAAACTGTTGAAAAAACGGACACACATCTTGTTGCGTTAATGAACAAGTTTAAACCTCAAAATCTTGGTGAGTCGTCGCAACCATCTCCAAATCATACATAGACGACGCGACCATCTACAAATCCTTCACAGACGACGAAACGATTTGCAAATCCTTCATAGATGACGGACTCGTCTACAAATTCTGCGTAGACGACGCGACAATCTATAAATCCTTCACAGACGACGAAATCGTCTACAAATCCTTCACAGATGATGAAATCGTTTCCAAATCAAGCGCAGATGTTGAAACCGTTTGCAAATATTTTACAGATGACAGAATCATCTAAAAATCATTTTCAGAAGAGATCGCGATATGTTCGTTTAGAAGTCCATCAACAAATGCCCACATCTGAATAGGTGGGTAACCAGACTACTTATCCTTCGCCAGGTTCGTCATTATCTTTCCAACAACTACAAGATAAGAAAAACAGAAAGAACAGTGACAAAACATTAAAAAATGCTGTCAAAGAGTCCATCACAGTTGCTGCTACACTAGTGAAATATTTTGCAAAAGATAAAGAAAAATCAAACAAAAATCAGCAAATTATGGTGAATGTCAAGTCCTCCAAACTTGTCAAAGAGGAACATATCTTCTCTCTGGGGGCAAGAAATAATGTTCTTCCAACTTTAAATGCTCAATTTTGCTCAGAACAATTACTATCAAAACACATCTCTGATAGTTATTCAAAAGCTTTCTTAAAGGTTGGTCGAAGCAAAAATTCAAACTCAAGGTTGACCCATCCAAGACTAGAGAGCTTTTCTGACTTAGTCATTATGCGGTCATGATGACTACTACTACTTCAAGCGAAGAGCAATTAACGAGTATGGCTCGTGAAATTGAAAGATTGCAAAAGATGATCGACGAACAAGATCTAAAAATTGCCTCACTAGTGGAGACGTTAAAATTGCATGGCATTGCCGAGTCAAGTGAATGTCAAGTTTTTCTTGCTGATTCAACACCAAATGTTACTCCCGTTGATAACAAAAGTCATACATCCATCACTGCTCAAATGGCTAGTCAAGCAAATCACGATATCTCCGTCGCCTCACTCTCTATTAAGTAACTTCAAGACATGATAATTATAAGTATAAGAGAACATGTTGGTGGTGTCCCTGTAAGTACTTCCACATACTCAAAGCCTTACACCAGAAGAATCAACGACTTAAAAATGCCTGCAGGGTATCAACCACCAAAGTTCCAACAGTTTGTTGGAAGAGGTAATCCAAAACAACGTTGCCCATTTTGTCGAAACTTGCAATAATGTCGACACATACGGAGACCTCTTAGTCAAGAAATTTGTGCACTCCCTAAAAGGAAATGCATTTGATTGGTACACGGACATCAAAACATGAAGTATTGACAGTTGGCAAATGATGGAAGAAGAATTTCTCAATCGCTTCTACAGTACTCGTAGAATAGTGAGAATGTTAGAACTCACTAACACTCGGCAAAGGAATGACGAGTGTGTGGTTGACTATATTGAACGCTGGAGAGCTCTCAGTCTTGATTGTAAAGGCCAAATTTATGAGATCTTTGCAGTTGAAATGTGCATGCAAGGTATGAATTGGGAGCTTCTCTACATCCTAGAAGGAATCAAGCCAAATACATTTGAAGAACTTGTTATTCGAGCACATGATATGGAGTTTAGCATAACAAGTTGTGGTGCTAGAAAATATGTTCATAACGTGCTTGATAATTTCTTTAAAGACAGAAAAATTGAGTTTGACGACGAAGAAGTTGAGTCTAATGACGAAGAACTAGCGTCCACCGACGAAGAAACTTAGTCCTACGACGGAGAATTTGAGTCAGACGGCGACGAAAAAATTGAGTCTGATGACGAAGAAATGGAGTTTGATGACGAAGAAAGTGAGTTTGACGGCGACGAAAAAATTAAGTCTGGCAACAAAGAAATTGAGGATGACAATGAAGAAAATATACTGTCAACTTAATGATTATAAAGTAGATGAACATAAATAAGAGGACAAGCAGAAAGGTGCACATAAAACTCATGAAAAACAGAGAGATACATATACATACAAAACCTTATATATATATATATATATATATATATATCTAGGGTATACAACAAACAAATAGAAAATAAGGGAGATGCTCACAATGCTTGATATTTTAGCCCTTCCAAGACGGACTTCTTGTGCCTTATTCTTAGCCAATGAAGGGTTTTTTGGGGCTTCAGAACCTCCACACTAGCAACTTTCAGCTAGTAGTTGTAAAAGGAAGCTTCAGCACTCAAAACAACTACGCCAGTCACATAGGCTGGCATAGCATAGCGAGACCCTAATACAAGAAATTATTGAGAACAAACCAAAATAATCTAAAATAAAATTGGGATAATCAGCTAACAAAAACAAAAAAATGGAACGAAATTGAGGCTTCACCTGAGAAAGCCTTAAATTGTCTCTTGTTTCCTAATATCATGCATAAAATCAATCAAACCCTCATTTAATTTTCATTAAATCCAACTTACTAATAAATGTCTGCAAGAGAGGGGAAAGGGAGAATAAACTAACCTTCAAGCATGGAAGCAAACATGGTGGACATGCTGTTCTTGCTCTCCATTTTCTTCGGACTCAACTGTTTCTTCAGACTCAGTTATCTGCCTTCTGCTCTCTACTATCTCTTCGGGTAAGAATAGGAAAGCCTAACATACATCCTTTATATAGATAAATGTAATATGTATTTTTTTTTTATTTTTTATCTATGTACTTGTCATCTAAATAGATATATCACACTCAAAGTAAAACATCACCAATGAAAAATCAAATATACTAAAATAATTAATATAAATAAATAACCATACATATATGAGCTAATGGGGCGGGTACGAAATGGGTCTCCTATATCCATCGCCTGACTCGTTTAATGTTTTAAAATATGGTTTATTAAATGGCAACCCCTTAAAAACTATGAAGGGTATGGTATTTTAAAACATTAAACGAGTCGGGGGATGCATATAGGAGACCTGTTTCGTACTCGCCCCATTAGCTCATATATGTATGGTTATTTAATTATTTTAGTATATTTGATTTTTCATTGGTGATATTTTACTTTGAGTGTGATATATCTATTTAGATGACAAGTAAATAGATAAAAAACAAAACAAAATACATATAACATTTATATATATATAAAGGATGTATGTTAGGGTTTCCTATTCTTACCCGGAGAGACAGTAGAGAGATGAAGGCAGATAGCTTAGTTTGAAGAAACAGTTGAGTTCGAAGAAAATGAAGAGCAAGACAACATGTTCACCATGTTTGCTTCCATGCTTGAAGGTTAATTTATTCTCCCTTTCCCCTCTCTTGTAGACATTTATTAGTAAGTTAGATTTAATGGAAATTAAATGAGGGTTTGATTGATTTTATACATTATATTAGGTACTAAGAGATTAATTAAGGCTTTCTCAGGTAAAGCCTAAATTTCATTCCAATTTTTGGTTTTTGTTAGCTGATTATCCCAATTTTATTTTAGATTATTTTGGTTTGTTCTCAATAATTTCTTGTATTAGGGTCTCGCTATGCCATGTTAGTCTATGTGACTGGCATAATTGTTTTGAGTGTTGGAGCTTCCTTTTACAACTACAAGTTGAAAGTTGCTAGTGTGGAGGTTTCTGAAGCCCAAAGAAACCCTACATTGGCTAAGAATAAGGCACAAAAAGTATGTCTCGAAAGGGCTAAAATATCAAGCATTGTGAGCATCTCCCTCATTTTCTATTTGTTTGTTGTATACCTTAGATATATATATATATATATATATATATATGTATGCATTTATAAGGATTTTTATGTATATGTATCTCTCTATTTTTCATGAGTTTTATGTGCACCTTTCTGTGTGTCCTCTTATTTATGTCCATCTACTGTAATGCCCCGTGTTTTCCTTTCTCTTTTCTGGAATTCTTTTCCAAGTGTTAACGTTTGTAACGACACTTATTCATGACGTCTTGTGTATTCTCGGTACGTGTAAATTTTTCGCGGTTGAGTTTCGGACTTAGCGTGACGACTTCGTGGACTTTCGTTTCCGGGTTCATGGTTTATTGTTTGTTGATGACTACTAAGTTCGTCGTAACATTTTCTTGTTGGAGCTTCGACAATCGTGTTGCGTTCCCGAAAGTGTTACCCTAGTTTAGTGTAGACGTTCGGTGTAGCACTTATGTGAATTTCTTATTATATTTTTATGTTGTAAGTAATGAGAATAGTTAGAAACAATTTCGGGAAAGAAATGACCGAAGGGTAAATGAGTATTTTCATATTTAGAGCACTTAGTAAAAAGTGTAGAGATTTGGCTAAGTGTTGGGGGATGAATGACATAGTAGTAATTATAGAGGATGACAAGGGGTAAAAGGGTAATTAAGAGGCTTGATGACACTCTTGTAATTAACCCTAAGTTGGGAAGAATTTAGTCATTTCTCCATTTCAAGTGGTGTCTCATTCCTAGCCCTTGATCTCATTCTCTCATCTTTGTTTTAGACCCTTGGATGTTAAGGCCTTGTTTGACAAATTAATGGGTTTTGTGAGTGGTGTATTAAGTCTTTCATTGTAAGACTTGTTTCTAGCCCTTGGATTTATTTTTTTTCCCCATTTTTGTTTTGGGCCATTGGATTGTGAGAGGGGTGAACAGGAAATCTCTACACATGTGTGGGTGTAGTTGTGTTTCATTTGGCAAGACTTTCATCATTTTTCCTCCATTTTCTCTCTTTGTTCTTCTCCACTTATGGGTGGAATTCATCACCCTAAGTTGGGAGTTTGATGTGGCCATCAACATAGAAGATGTTCATGGTGTCCTTCTTTTTGGTTTGAGCCAAGGATTGGTAAGTGTTATTCCTTCCTTCCATTCAAACCCTAGTTAGGGTTTTTTGTTAGACAACTTCAAGTTCTTATTTTCCCTCTTGTGTTGGAGTTGGATTCATGGTTAGGAGACTATGGTGAAGCTTTCCACCGATTTGCTCCTTGGATTTCGGTTGGGGAAGAGCTAGGGTTTCTTTGGGCCTTTCTTGGTAGTTGTTATGCTTTGCTCTTCAAGAGGTAGGAGAAAACTTCCTAACTAGCCATCTTGTGATTGTGTAGTAGGGTGAATTTAATTCTAGGATTCCTAGCCTTAAAATGAAATTACTAAGTGTATCCTTGAAAATGTGAAGTTAGGGTTTGAGCATGTTACGTGACTTAACCTTTGTGTATGGAGTACTTTTGATGGTATTGAATAGGGTTATGAAGCATGCTAGTTATGTGGTTGTTCTTGAGATTTCCTATATGCAAGTGTGCTTGTATTCCTATATATGTGTATATGTATGTGGGTATTGTGGTGTATATGTGTAAGTATAGTTTTACATATGTGTATGTGGGTGGTAGGGATGTAGCCTTGGAATGAGATTAGGCTAGCTCATTTGGTTCATACCTTTCAGGTAATGTTGGGAATTCATGTCATGTTTGAGATATGATTTGTGAAAAACTTGCTTGAATTGAACTAAGAGCATGTGTAAAGAATGAAATTGTTTCCCTTGTGATTTAAAGGTCAACTTGATGAATTGGAACATTACTTGTGCATGAGAATGTGTCATTGGGATTTAAATGCTATAATTGAGATATAAGCATGTTAAATGAACGAAAATGTTATCTTTGTGTTTTAAAAGATAACTTGATGATTTTGGATCATGGATGGTGCATGAGAAAACATCCTTATTGATTATCGATTTGAATGAAATTTGAAAACATGTTGAATGGTGAAAAGCATTCATGTTGACATTGTGAGAATGTTGTTTATAAATATGATGTGATACATATTTATGTTGATGCATGGGTCATTGAGGACATAGTGCAAGGGTTTACCTTTTGTATTGAAAACTCAATTGGTGTTGGGCTACGCCGGGTTGTGTAACCATGGGTGAGTAGTTTTGTGTCGAATCGTCGCAACAACTGGCCAGGAGGTGTACCCCACCTACGGAACTAAAAAGCTAAAAATTATTGATAAAGGTTTAGGTCGTCCCAACCTCAAAGTCGCGGGTCGGCTCGTGCAACCGCCTTCTTTGTTGAAAGTGAGAAGTATCAAAATCACTTGGGAAGAATCAGTGCGGTACTCTTTCTCAGTGTAAATGGGTAGAGTGCGTATTCGTTAACCTGTGTTGGGCAAAGTGTGTTCCATGAGGTGTGTGGTCGTGTGTGTATTACGGGTGGTGTTGAGTCACATTACATTTGCGTAGCATTTATATGATTCGCTTTGACATGTATATCATGATATTATTCAATGTGATTGAGGACCATGTTTAATGTTAATTTTGTGATATAATTCATATGTTATTAAAATGCTCAAGTAGAATTGAATAATGTGAGAATATGATTTGCATGCTTGTTTTGATATATAAAATGAGATGATTATTTATACTTGTTGTTAGGTTCTTATATGCCCTTAGGTGGGGTTATGAGTTGGTTTTCTACGACTTTATTGTGATAAGTAAAGTCGATAGTGGATTAGGGGGTCGATTGTGAAATGTGAGAATATGATTTGCATACTTGATTTTTTGCACCTTTGAGAGGTGTATGATCCTTGAGAGTTTGGAGATCTTTGTTGGCTATGTAGTGGTGACCATTTGATACTTCTTTTGCATTTGAGAAATGTATCGTTTATTTTACTTTGAGGTTTGAAGTTGATTAAGTGAGGTTAGGATTGATCCTAGTCACTTGTGTGGTAATAGCTTCTTGATTCCGTTAGTAATCTAAGAGAAGTGATATCAAGTGTTGATTGATGTTTGAATAAATTGGATGAGGTTTTGATTAAACCGAGTTCGTCCCATAGTGTTGGCTACTAGGGGTTTCTCTTTTCACATCCTAAGCATAGGAGTGTTCTTGAGGTGGTTTCCTTAACCACTTGGGGTGGTTGAGATGAGTTGTCGTTTTGGGAGTGAATTGAGTTCACGGTTGGGAATCGAGTTGTTAGATCGTTCTCCCGGTTTTGTTGAAGTGTTGTCATTTTTGGACTTATTTCTTCATTCTTCGTTCTTCTTGGTTCATGTCGATGTTGAGTCACTCCGCATGGTGTTGTTAGTGTTTCGGTTTGTTTCCCCGAAAACGGATTTTTTCATAAGACTTGCATTTGAGTCTATTCGGTCTTTAAGAGAAAAAACCATTTTTGCCTACTCCCGTGATGCCGACAAAAACTTTGAGTTTTGAAATGGTTTTAAAGTCATGAAATAAAATATTTTGACTTTTGAACGTCGGTGGTGTATAAAACGGAGACCGGGGGCAAGACGGTTAGTTTTACGAATTTTCAAGAATATGTTTTTGATAAAACTAAACCGAGATAAATTCATAATTTATCATTTCTAAAGTTCCTAAATGATTTGAGGACTTTGTTTCATTATTCCTAAGGCTTTGAAGCTGTTTTGAAGTCATTTTTGAGGTTTTAGAGTAAAGGTAGTCGACTGGTTAATCAAACTATTTTCCCCCAAAACTCGCTGTCTAAGGCAGTCGACTAGCTCATTTTGTACTACCAGTCGACTGGCTTTGAAAGGCAGTCGACTGGTTTTGTAACCCAGTCGACTAGGTGGTCCTGCTTAGCCCTATTCTGACCATGTTTTACTATTATGCTCATATCTCGAGCTACGGGTGTCGGATGAAGGTGTTCTTTAGCTTTTTAGAACTTTGACTTAAAGCTATTGATGTTAGGCCTTTGAATCAATTCATTTGATTCATTTTTGAGGTCGTAATGGTTGGTTGAATGTGATGGTATGTTTTGAACTTTAGCACGCCGCGACGGTAGATTTTCAAAATGTCGTAGTTTACTCCTCGAACCTTGGAATTTGGTTCCGTTTATTCCTATGAATTATTTTAGGTTCAAACATTGTCTTTATACTAGGTAAATTACTATTTTACCCCTGAAATGACTAAATTACCCTTGAGTGAACACGAGTGTCTAAATGGTTCGTTTAAGGTGCCGTTTGATTTGTTCTACTTCTACTTCGATCCTGAGGGATCTTGTTGATGTCTTTCAGGCATGAAATGAATTTTTTACCCTTGTGTGGGTGTTTGACCACTATAGGTCATTTGGTTTCATTCCTTTCACTTCCCTTTTGGTTTTCGACAACCTTTGTGACTTCCCTTAGGTTGAAGTGACTGTTTTACCCCTGTGTTGGGTTTACGGATGTCGGTAGTGACATGTGAAGTGATTGATAGTATGAGTTGATACTGATTTGAGGTTTTGGAGCTCGGTATACTCGTGATCTAGGAAGTGTGAGTGTTATCTTTCATGGAGTGTTATGATTAGGAGTGTTGCTCCTGTGATTTGGTGACACGTGCTGTGTAGATTGTCATTGTGGGACTGGCGGTAATGAGTCGTAGTGATCTATGAGGTGGTATATACTACGTGACTAGTGTTGTTTGTGTATCTCTATAGATATATGTGTATATATATATAGGTGAGTTATTATACGTTGTTGTGTTATGGTTTCACTATGTTCTAATTGCCCTATTTGTTTATGCATGGTAGGGGACTAGGGGGATGTGTTCCCGGAGTCTCGTATTGGCGTGAGTGTCATGTGGGACGTTTGATCGACCTAGGGTAGATGCATGTACACGGGTTGGTTTGCACTCGACTTTGATAGTCGAAGGATATGACGGTTAGGATATTTTCTCCTACGGGGCTCAATGAGCTCACCCTGGCGTGGTTTGCACTGGTGGTTTACACCAGTTTACAAGTGATATTTCGGCTACGCATCCGGTTTTCTTTCAGGACGGCTCGTAGCACGGTTACTATTGCGGGTTTTGGGATGTATGTACGTAGTATTATTCCATCTTAGTTTCCTTTGCTTGTCCCATGTATTAGGACTGTTTTATTTCATGGGAGCCAGTCTGTTGGCCTATCCCTTCTTTGTATTTGGTATTCTTGCATCGTTGTAGAGATGTATTCTTTCGGCACCTAGACGTGCCTTGTGTATCATTTGGTTTAGCTTCCGTTTTGTTGTGTATGAAATTATTATTGTTAATAATATTCCATTCAGTTTATGGTTGTTTAGGATCTTAATTGGTCGCTCATTTTATGGATCACGACCCGGATTCCTCGGATATCCCAGTTCGGGAGTCTTTGGAAATTTGGGGCATGACATCTACTCTATAATCATGAACTTTACAGTATATATTTTCTTCATTGTCATCCTCAATTTCTTTATCTCCAGAATTCATTTTTTCGTCACCGTTAGAGTCACTTTCTTCGTCATCAAACTCCATTTCTTCGTCGTCAGACTCAATTTCTTCGTCGCCGTCAAACTCAGATTCTCCTTGTTGTTGTAAAAGGAAGCTCAAGCACTAAAAACAACTACGCCAGTCACATAAGATGGCATGGCATAATGAGACCCTAATACAACAAATTATTGAGAATAAACAAAAATAATCTAAAATAAAATTGGGATAATCAGCTAACAAAAACAAAAAAATGGAACAAAATTTAGGCTTCACTTGAGAAAGCCTTAAATCATCTCTTGGTTCCTAATATCAGGCATAAAATAAATCAAACCATCATTTAGTTTTCATTAAATCCAACTTACTAATAAATGTCTGCAAGAGAGGGGAAAGGGAGATTAAACTAACCTTTAAGCATGGAAACAAACATGGTGGACATGTTGTTCTTGTTCTCCATTTTCTTTGGACTCAACTATTTCTTCGGACTCAGCTATCTTCCTTCTGATCTCTATTGTCTCTCCGGGTAAGAATAGGAAATCCTAACATACATCATTTATATAGATAAATGTTATATGTATTTTGTTTTCTTTTTTAACTATTTACTTGTTCTCTAAATAGATATATCACACTCAAAGTAAAAATATCACCAATGAAAAATTACATATACTAAAATAATTAATATAGATAAATAACCATACATATATGAGCTAATGGAGCGGGTACAAAATGGGTCTCCTATATCCATCCCCTGACTCGTTTAATGTTTTAAAATATGGTTTATGAAGAGGCAACCCTTTAAAAACCATGAAGGGTATGGTATTTTAAAACATTAAAGAAGTCGGGGGATGGATATAAGAGACCCAATTCGTACCCGCCCCATTAGCTCATATTCTTAAGATTTCATTTCTCCATAAAACCCTAAAATAGAAATCATTAGGGTTTTAATTGATTCTTGTGATTGGAGCTACTTGTGTATAAATTTCAGTTTATTGAAACACCATAGTAAATCTTGTTGTTCATATGGTGTGTTGCTAGTGTTGGAAGCTATCCTATTGAGTACTTGAGTTGGTAGAGTGGCTATGACCTCTTTTGGGCATATTGTGTAGTTTGCTTGGAATTGAGGTAGGGGAAAAATGAATTATTTTTATCTTTGTACGAGGGTGTGTGTGTCTATGTGTATATATGTCGTGTATATATATATATACGATTTGGGTCTTGACAACTTAGACGATGATTTAGGCCCTTGAAAGCATGACTTCGTGATATAAATGTTTGTTGTGTTTTATGGCTTATAAAGTGAAATTGTAAGCCTTGTTATGAATTGATTTCAATATATTTCCTAATGAAATGAACATGTATTGTGATGGAGCATGTTGAGAATTATTGCTTATAAATGTGAATTGTAAACATTGTGATAATTTGGATCCAATATAATGCAAATTGAGATAGACATGTATTGTGATTGCATATGGTTGTGATTAATAACCTTCATGCATTTTGGTTACACCATGTAGTTTAAAAAACATGGGTGTTGGTTTATACGGGTTGTGTAAACGTGTGTGAGTAGTCTTGTGTCGGATCGTCGCAACAACTAACCAGGAGGTGTTCCCAACCCACGGAACTAATGTGTCCGGAAATCGGGTATAGGGTAAGTCGTCTCATTTCAAAGTCGTGGGTCGTCTCGTGCAATCGCCTTCCTTGTTGAAAGTGAGAATTGGTGCGGTACTCTTTCTCATTGTGAATGGGTAGAGTGCGTATTCGTTAACATGTATTGGGCAAAGTGTGTAATATGAGGTGTGTTGAGTCATATTGCACTTAAACTATCATATATGTGTGATTATGATATTGATATTGAGACATGCTATAATTGTGAATAATTATGATGTGAGCATGTTGGGGAACTTGTTTGTTGGGTTCGATAGGGTTCCGGATTGGCACGAGAGCCATGTGGAACAAGAGACCGACCTAAGGTTAGTAGCATGAACCTTGGTTGGGTTGAACAACTCAGACTAATGAAATTGAGGCGATAACGCTTCCTTTACTGGGCTAGTAAGCTCACCCCACGACTTATATATTTTTTATGTGGTGATCCCTTTTTTGGAGGTCAATAGTCTTTCGGTAAAGATACGGTATGGATTTCGTCCTTTTGTGCATAATGAGGCGAAATACCAATTTTGTAGAGTAGTAGTGTAATCCACATGTATAAACATGTTACTCTTGTGGTAAAACTTGTAAACAAATGCTAGATACTTATCTTTTTCCGGCTAGCATGTTAGTCGAGTAACTTGCATGATGTACATCCCTTGAAGTGCTATACGCGGGGATTATATTCTTTTGGTGCACTTCGGTGCCGGAAATGTAAAGACTAATTCATGTTATGAAAACTATGTCCTATTTTGCATTGGTGCAGTTTAACTATTAAATGTATAAATTATTTTATCTTGAGTGTGATGTGAATGATAGTTATTAAATATGATTATTAGGTGTTTTGCTGAAAACGACATTTTTCTAGGTTTTCGAACAAACTCTTTCGTTTTGAAAGAAAAAACCCGTTTTCGCCTACCCCCATAACCCCGGTAAACTTTCTTGTTTTAGAAATGGATTTAAATAAACTCATTTTCTTAAAGATTTCAACTTTTAGAAACCGGCGGTAGTTAAAACGAAGACCGGGGGCAAAACGGAAGATTTTACGAAAACTTACAAAAATCACTTTTATGCTAAGTTTACGTTTTACACGTTTCCCGAGGTATCAACGACTAGTTTTTGGATTCCGCAAATGAAAAACTCACTTTTCCAATATTTATGATTTTTAGGAACCGATGGCGCGAAAAACGGAGTCATATCGCAAAATCTCGCGTTTTTGCATATTTGAACTTTAAAGCAAAAGCTGAAAACTTCCCAACACGGAAAAAAATTCAGTATTTTCGAAATTTTCAGTGCAGGGCCGTTTGAGTGGCATCCGACATCCGATTTTCAAAAATCTTTTTCTCCCACTTCGAAACTCCGAATTTAGCCCCATTTTTTCCTATGGCTTGTCCTAAGTACAAACTACATATTTTCACTTTGAAATGACCATTTTTATCCTGAAATGACTATTTTACCCTTGGTGAAAGTGGGCTACTTCAACTTTCTGCTTTGGTCGGCGTTGTTCGATACCGTTTTCCAAAATTCATCTCTCGCCTCGTGGCTTTGTTTTAGGTTTGGTTTGTTCCTAAGGCATGTTCTAGGTCTAAAATTTGTAGTTGTACTTGGAAATTATGATTTTACCCATGAATTGACCATTTTACCCTTGGGTAAACATAGGATGTTGGAATGATTCGTTTAAGGTGCCGATTGATTTGTTTCACCTTATTTTCGATTCCTACTAATGTTTTTGGTATATTTTAGGTATGAAATGACGTTTTTACCCTTGTGTGGTTGTTTAACAACTATTTATGATTTTATTTCGTTTCTTTTCACTTCCGTTTAACTCCCTAAATTCTTAGGCTCATGTTTTAGAGTTCTAAAACATTTGGGGCGTGACAGTTATGTTATGATTTCACTTCATGATAGTTTCCCTATTTGTTGATGCACAATAAGGGACTAGAAGGATGTGTTTTCAAGGTCTCGTATTGGTGTGAGTGCCATGTGGGACGTTTGACCGACCTAGGGTAGATGTATGTACACGGGTTGGTTCGACTAGACTTGGATGGTCGGAGGATGTGACAGTTACGATTCCTTTCTCCTACGGGGCTTTGATGAACTCACCCCGACATTCTTTTGGCCTGGTGTCCCACACCAGTTTGCAGGCAATATTTCGGCTACAGACAACATGCGGTGCAACGACACCTTTCTTTTGTTTCCTTGTTACAGGTTCTGGATTTACGCAGAGGGATATGGATGACGTTGCGGGATTGGGACGTCTTCATCTAGTGTTGTTCCTATTAGCTTTTTATTTTTCTAGCCCCTTACATGGGGATTGTTATTGTATTTCTTGGGAGCCAGTCTATTGGCATATCTCTTCCTTGTATTTGGTATCATTGCATCGTTGTAGAGATGTATTATTTTGGTGCCTCGATATGCCTTGTGTATCATTTGGTTTAGCTTCCTCTTGGTTATGTATGGAATTATTGTTATTAATAATATTCCATTTATTTTATTGTTATTTATGATCTTAGTTGGTCACTCTTTGTATGGATCACACCCCGGATTTCTCGGATGTCCCGGTTCGGGAGTCTTTAGAATTTAGGGGCGTGACAACATACATGATAGAGAATCAATTTTATTGGTTCGATTATGAAAATTTATTTTGTATGCATAATGATTATTATGTTAATAATTGATTAATTAGTCATTACGTAAATTAATATTCATATTATAGGGTTAGTTAGCCGCTAAAGTGGCCTAACCAGAATGAATGAATATTTAAATTTAGTTGAATGCATAATAGCATTTGTGGACTAATTAATCAGTTCCTAAATTGATATTCATATTATAGGGTTTGTGCCGCCAAAGTGGCCTTACCAAAATTAATGAATATTCAATTTAATAGGACATGATGTTAAATGGGGTACCTATTGACTATTATGTCACTATCTAAATTAAAATTCATATTATAGGGTTTGTTAGCCGCCAAAGTGGCCTAACCGAATAAATGAATATTTAATTTAGTAGGACGCATAATTGCAATACCTCATGAATTATTGATGCTTATAACTGAGTTTGAAATTCATGAGTATTGAGTTGATTTAATCACGAGAAATAATTCTCCAAAGAGATTAATTCTGAGTGATTAAATGAACATTAAGGGGTTGAATATATTTTTTAATTTGCTAAGTAATGGATATCCAAAGATAACTTGCTTAGTTTAATTAACTATTACATCACCTGAAACATATATATAAATACAGGAAAATCATCATTTTGGGTATTGTATGGTTACTACCAAAGTAGGACCATAGTTATACATTGTATTTGTTTACTTATGTTGATACACGTATTGTTAAATAAAAGCATAATGTTGTGAGCATTTTATGTTATGTGTGCATTCCTCAATTTGCATGTTAAATCTGTTTCGATTCTAATGGAACTAACTTATCATAAATGAATAAGTTTAGTTCGATTATACTGAATTAGATTTAATCTAATACTTTAAGTTTAGGAAATTACTATTATTATTGGTTAAAATAGTGTGAAAGGAAATGGATCTCCGTAAAGTTTGGAAGATATATCGAACAGATTTAAAATTATGTTTACGTAGTGCTAAGGAATATAAGAAATTTTTGAATTTATTATTATTTCCATCACCACTATCTTGCATGATTATGCTCTTTTGAGATAATTAATCTTCTTGCGAAAATTGAGATATTTATTTATTCTCAATTTTAACCTACTCAGTATAGGTCATATAAATTCACTATAAAACTATTATGGACTAGTGTAACGTGAATTATTTGACCAGTATGTTTCTCTAAGTGGAGGTAAGGTTTAAGTAGCAAGATAATTATTTATCTCATTACTCAAGAAGCTAGAAAAATTTTGGGGATGAAGCCTATAAAAGGGCATTAATGAAACATCACCCAAAATAAAATAAAGGATTTTGTTCAATCTAATTATAAAAAGTATGATAAGTGTCACTTATGTGTTGGACACTATCAGAATGATTGAAGGAACATTATAGTTTTGAAAACATAGTTATTTTATTTATATATGTTTTAAATAAAATATGATGAAGTTCCTTCTAATATTTTATAGATTGACAAAGGCATTAAAGTTTTATTTGTTAATGTGATGCAAGAATATTTTATGACCTAAACCACAAATTAAAATGAGAATTTCTTGTTTATGAAAAACTAAAATATATTTAGTTAAAAATTATTGGAGATTCCGTTTAATCTTAGAAAGTTATTTTCAATTATATTTGTTTTTGACTTTTTATGTTCCTTAAGTTATTAGTAACTTATTTTCGGTCCAAAACATATGTTGGGGAAATCTCCTACTTGATAAATGTTATTATTTGATTGATAAATTCAAATTTGTTGGTTTTGGAATTACTATTAATGATTTTCGAAAAACTTACCTTATAGTTATTTATTGACAAAATTTCAGTCTTGCATCATATTATCAATAAACATAATCTATGCTACTTGTGGCATAAAAGACTAGGTAATATACTTAGTGAAAGTTTCTACACTTATGGTTATTATTGATTATAGTGTGTTTGGGGATTGCATTAAAGATGTGCAAACCAAAACACTAAGAAATTTGCTACAAGAATAATAGAGCTTCTTGAAATTGTCTGTACGAACATCTGTGCATTCTTTATCCTCTAATTTTATGGAGAAAAATATTTATCACCATTATACATGATTTTCACATTATTGTTGCATGATGTCATTAGGAAGTGAAAAATCATAATGTAAGGTAAAGTGATAAGATAAAGATGAAGTGAAGCAATATTTAAAGCCCATTGATAAATTCCCTTAAGAGTATAGAATGGTGATCCTTATGTTAATGTTTAGAAGTATGATTAATAATTCATCTTTACCCATATAACTGTGGATGTATGCTTTAAGGACCGCTATATTCCATTAAATAGAATTCCTAGTAAGGCAGTTCCAAATTCTCTTTTTGAATTGTGTATCCGAAGGAAATCTATTTAAGGCACTTTATGAGATTTTGCAGCGGAAGTGAGGATTTGTAATCCACGTGAAAGGAAATTGGATTTTATAACTGTTAGTGGGTATATTATTGCTTACGCATAGAACTCTAAAGGGTACTGGGTTTTATTATTCTAAACATTGTATGAGATTTGTGGAAATCCATAATGCTAAATTTATAGGTAATGGTGACATTAGTGGGAGTGCTAGAAATTTGGTTATTCAAGTCTTTAGGGTAGGAATCCCTTTACCCAAGACTTTTATAAAAATAATTGTTCATCAAGTTGTTGAAACACTTAACAACGAAGAGCAATTAAATGATCAAGAACTCCATAATGAAGTTGTCACCAATTAAAGAAGGAATATTAATAATGGATTTCTCATTCATGATTCTTATCAAGGATTAATACTATGAATTAAGATTGAAATTAATGAAGTCTGAAAATTCGTTTAATTGCCTCAAGAGTCGAGTGTAAGTTGGTCTATAAGACTAAGCATGACTCTAATGGTAGTATTGAATAATATAAAGTCAGACTTGTAATACCATATTTCACTCATAAAGAAAGCATTGATTATGATGAAAATCTTCTTGCATGTATTTAGAAGGTTTATCTAAGAATTATTATGGCATTAGTGGCTCATTGTGATTTAGAGTTGCATCAAGTAAAAATAAAAATTTTGAGTGGGAGTTTAGATACATGGATTAAATTAAAAGGCTTCACATGAAATGTAAATAATGTATGGTTTGTAAATTTAAGAGGTCAATATATAAAACAAACTTCCCATAATGGTATCTTAAGGTTGATAATACTGTTACTTCTTTTAGGTTTTAATAAAGACACTATTGTTTAGTGTATATATCTGAAGGTCAGTGGGAGTATGTTCATATTATGATTTTATATTAATATTTCTTTGATAGTAGTAATATTGATCAGTTTTAAAGTAATGTTGTTCCAATAGGGCATATCTAGCCTAATTATGTAAATGCCTTAAGTATGATTTGGAACATAATGACATGTAAATATTCCTTATGCATATGTTTGTAAGCGATGAAAGATTATATGCTCACATTTATGAAGGTTGATCATTTAAAGGTGATTGGTTTTTTAGGTGGAGATTTTGGTGAATGTTGACCAAAACTCATTTTGATTAATTGTTCCTTTTGGCTAGAGGGGGCAATATTATGGAAACTACAAAACAATCATTATGGCTTTGTTTATTATGAAACCAGAATGTGTACTATGTTTTAAGACTACAATTTATGATTTATCTATTGCGGAACCTTATTTCAGGACTTGAAATATCGGTTTTCAAGTCACTGAAAAATTATTGATGTCACAATTATCTTCCTGTATAAAAATATAAGGTAAAATGAAAGTGCATAAAGTTGAATTACCTTACTATTAAGGAAGATATTCAAAAACAACAAGTGTCAATGTAAATATATAAGCATGCTTATCCACTAGTTAAAGTATTACGATTCAAGACATTAACGAAGCATGCTGAAATGATGGTCTTGAATGTAATAAGTAACTATTGTTACTTTTATGAGTGGAGAAGTAAAATTTGTTTAATGCACCTTAATAAAGATGATGATTGTACTTATACATCTGACACTTGGAGCTCATTTAATGTATTTATGATATTCCTGTTGGTTGATGTACATGTACAGTATGAATTATGGTTTCAAAGATTGATAACAGGAATGGTCTTGACAAAGACATTATGGATACCTTATAGATACTTCTCACTTATAGGCCATTGTAAGTAGGTTGCCACTGTCGTGGTACACAGAAGGAAGTATGTCGTTTGATGATATGTGTAAGAACATTTATTTATGGAATGACATTATTCTGATCAAAAACCATGTTGAGAGTTTTGTGTTTTAGATTGAGTTATTAAGTGTTAAATGTGTGTACAAAGTGGTGAAGATACAAATGATATTCAGTGGAACAATGGCTGGAAGCGACAGTGCAATGGAGAAACAAGTTAAAAGAAATTTGTATTTTGTTCCACTGAGTACTTGGTGGGAGTGTTACTGAGTGCTCGGTAAAGTGCGAACTTGTGGCCATTTGCGCAAAAGTGGTAAAATCCTCCAGAGCGTTTTGCGAACTTGTGCACACTTACGCAGTTGGGTGTTCACCGAGTACTCGGTAAGTAGCTACGCAGATTTATTTGTGGGAAGTATTAAATTGAGATGCAATCGATTCCTAACCATTTTGGGATGTGATTAGAAGCTATTATCAATATATTGGATCATTATTGATATATTTATTTATATTTGAAAGATTTAAATGGTAGAAATACGAATCCTTATTGGAAAATGATTCTTACCATTAATTGAAGACTCTTCTCTATATATATGAGTTAAATCTAAGAGAAGGGTGGGGCTTGTGTGAGAGATCTCTGAAATTATTCTACAGTTCATATATTTCTACAGAGATATATAGAGAGAAAATTATTGAGTGATTATATATTTTTTACTGCTCTCTTGGTTTAGGGTTTTCCAATTGTGCTTCTACACCAAAGATCGTTATGCACAATTGAATGATCTAGTTGCTGAAAAATCATCACACCACCTTGATCGAAGTAGAAGGCTTTGTGGTTCTTTGATCCGTTGAGAAGCAGAGCCGTTAGAGTACGGAGATCAGAGCGAGAGCGTCATGAAGCATGAGTGATTCAAGACCGTCAGACGTCGAGTGGAAAAAGGCAGATCAGGAGTGATTTGTAAGTCTAAAACTTCATAGAGTCTTGTACTTCTTGATTCATAGTGCATCGATACCCGAGCGTATCCGTGGTTTTTTACTTGGAGTATTTCCAAGGTTTTTTCACGTAAAAATATTGGTGTCATCTCTGATTTATTTTATGCACTTATATTTATTATTATGTGGTTTATATTGTGATAGAATTAAATTAAAATTGACTATTCTGCAATTAAAATTTTAATTTGTCAATTAATTCATAAAAAACCTATTCACCCCCCCCCCCCCCCCCCCCTCTAGGCTTATTTCACCATCTTCTAAGTAATTTCAATTGGTATCAGAGTAAGATTTTTCCTGATTTAGGTTAACGACCTAGGGTTAGATCTTGAACTTAGACGATGGACTTACCTCGTGAAGGAGGTTCCGTATCTAGGTCTCCTTTTTTTGATGGCTCTAATTATACGTATCGAAAAGCTAGGATAAAAAAATTCTTAAAATATCTTAATGAGAGAGCATGGCTTGCTATAGAAATAGGGTATTCACCTCCCACTATGATAGACGCGACCAATAATAAATCTAAATTAAAACCGGTTAACGAGTGGACTACTGCTGAAACAAACAGTTCTAATTGGAACTCTAAAGCTTTGAATGTTTTATACAATGTCGTTACCTCTAGTGAATTTAAAAGAATTGCTACGTGCAAAAATGCTAAAGAAGCGTGGGATATTCTTCAAGTAACTCATGAAGGGACTTCAAAAGTTAAAGAATCGAAATTGCAAGTGTTAAATTCTAAATTTGAACAGTTTAAAATGGAAGAGGATGAAATTATTGCTGACTTCGAGGATAGACTAACCAATATAGTAACGAGTTGTCATAATTTAGGAGAGCCCATTCCTAAGACTACTATAGTGAAAACGATTCTTAAGTCTCTCTCTGAACGTTTTCGGTCTAAGGTTACTGTTATCTTTGAAGTAATGAGTCTTAAAGAAATTAAACTTGAAGAATTGACTGAAAATCTAAAATCTTATGAGATAGAAATGTTCAAAAGTCCCTCTAAGAAGCCTTTAAAACCACTATAGAAGATCCGTTTGAATCTAATAAAGAAAGTGATTTAAATATGAATGATATTTCCATGTTTGCTAAAAGGTTAAACAAATTTGTTAAGGCTAATAGCGGCAAAAGAAGTGGCAAAGGACAGAATCTTGGGTAAATTAAATGATTTTAGAAATAAAAATAAACCCCAATATAGCAATGACCAATTTGATCT
Organism: Cornus suecica; assembly: GCA_963922005.1. NCBI lineage: Eukaryota > Viridiplantae > Streptophyta > Magnoliopsida > Cornales > Cornaceae > Cornus > Cornus suecica. Next base: position 35,279,217 of record OY998245.1, on the reverse strand, counting down.
TAAAAGGAAGAAACCTCAATGTTTTGAGTGTAAAGGATTTGGTCACATACCTACAGAGTGTGCAAACACCTTGAAAAAATCCAACGGCTTAGCTCTCACTTGGGATGATGAATCTGATAATGGATCAGCTAGTGATGTGACAGACTCAGAGGTAGGTGATGAGTCTGAGAACTACACCATGTTAGCTGCACAAAGCAAGGAGATTAAAAAAGTTGTTACTAGGTGGTCGATGTCTGGAGATGAAGATTCTGAGGGTAATGAAGATTATGATGACGTGCATTAAGCTTCTTACGATGAATTGCTTAAGAAACTTACTCAACTTAACTATCATCACAATTAACTATTGACTAAATATTTAAAAATGGATAAAGAATTACACTCTTTAAGAGACAAATCAGTCAATAGTCCCCAAACCCTAAAACTCTTACAGAACCAAAAAGCTCAATTGTCTGTTAAATTAATTGAGTCTAAACAAGAAAGGAATCATGCTTTGAAGAGTGTAAATGATCTAAATAAGGAATTAGTTAATCTAAGATCTTATATAGATGAGAAATCTGTGAGAATTGAGGTGTTGAAAAAGGAATTAAAGAATGTTAACTCAACTATTTATAACTGGTCTAGTGGAACCCTTAAGCTTGATCATATGTTGAGTATAGGTAAATCTGTGGGAAATACTAAAGGATTGGGTTTTGTAGGAACAACGGGTAATTCTAATATCATTCCCAAAACTACTTTTATTAGAGTTTCCCAAGTAGTATCTAATTCTTCTCAAGGTAAATCTGATAGAAATCATAATGTTCAATCTTATGTTAGAAAACCGGTTGAGAATAAGCCTCATGTTACCTTTAAGTATCATAAGATTCCTAATAATGTTTTTCAAAGATTTGTCCCTATATGTCATTACTGTGGTGTGAAGGGACATATCCGACCCATGTGTTTCAAATTGAGAGGAAGTAATTTGAATTTAATTATAAATCCAATAACTCAAAGAAGATCCAATGTTGAAGATCAATTAGGGTTTTGAGTAAGGAGGTAAAGAATTTGTCATAACTGACAATTAGAGCTCCGAAAAATAAAAAGGCATGGGTAAGAAAAAGTGAGTTACATTGTTTTATTGGTCACACTGCTCTTAGAAAATATGATTCTAGTGCTTGGTATTTGGATAATGGATGTTTGAGGCATATGACCGGAGATAAGTCATTATTTGGTTTTTTCAAGGAAAGTAATGATGGGATAATTACTTTTGGAGATGGAAAGAAGTCTAGAGTTCGAGCAAAAGGAACGATTGTGACTTCTGGTATGCCTAAATTGGAAAATGTGCTTTATGTTGAGGGTTTAAAAGCGAATTTATTAAGTATTAGCCAAATTTGTGATAATAATCATAATGCCAATTTCTCTCCTGATAAATGTTTAATCGTTGGTTCTTCTGGAAATTGTGTTATGGAAGATATGCAATCATTTGATAACTGTTATTGTGTTATTCCTAATTCTAAATTAGCATGCAATAAGGTTAAATTTGATGAGATAGAAATTTGGCACCAAATAATGGGACACATTAACTTTCGTGATTTAACCAAGATTACTAAAAATGAAATTGTTAAAGGTGTTCCTAAGTTTGGGTATAGAAAAGGTCTTGTGTGTAATCCGTATCAAAAAGGAAAACATACTAGATGTCAACACAAGAAAACCAATACCATACGTACTTCTAGACCCTTAGAGTTATTGCATATTGATTTAATGGGACCAACTAGGACCTTAAGCAAAGGAGGTAAGAAGTATATTTTTATGATGGTTGATGATTACTCTAGATTTACTTGGGTTGGATTTTTGAGTGAAGTCTGAAGCTGCTGAAAATTTTAGGAATATTTGTTTAAAAATTCAGAATAAGAAAAATTATCCCATTACTAAAGTAAGAAGTGATCATGGAAAGGAGTTTGAAAATTCAGGGATTGATACATTTTGTGATGATAAAGGAATAAAACATGAATTTTCTGCTCCACATACTCCACAACAAAATGGGGTTGTTGAGAGAAATAATAGGGTTTTTCAGAAAATGGCAAATGTTATGTTAAATGGAAGGAATGTTCCAAGAAACCTTTGGGCTGAGGCAGTGAGCACAGCTTGTTACACTTCAAATAGAGTTTATCTTAGGCCTGTCACTTTAAAAACTCCATATGAATTGTGGAATGGTAAGAAGCCCAGTATAAAATATTTTAAAATTTTTGGATCTAAATGTTATATTCTTAGAGATAGAGAATCTTTAGGAAAATTTGACTCTAAGAGTGACGAGGGAATAGTCTTTGGTCATTCATTGATTAGTAGGGCATATAGGGTTTTTAATCTTAGAACCCAAACCATGATGGAATCTGCCAATGTGGTTGTTGATGACTCATGTGTTGATGAGTCTCGGTCTTTAGTAGAAGATAACGAAAGTGAATCGTTTTTCATATTAAGTGATGATTCTCCTACTGATACTGAAGAGGAGAAAGAGGATCATGAAGATATTCCTAGTCTTATAGGATCACATGAACTTTTTAATATTCATCCTACTCCTACTAAAGAACCATCTGCTAGAGTTAAATTGAATCATCATTTAGATAAAGTCATAAGATCTGTTGATCAAATGATGGTGACAAGTAGAAAGGCTAGGAATGAAATTTCTTATGCTTGCTATACATCCGTCTTAGAACCAAAAAATGTTAAAGAAGCTCTCCAAGATAATGATTAGATAAATGCTATGCAAGAAGAACTTCAATAATTTGTTAAGAATGATGTGTGGTATCTTGTGCCTAAACCTAAGGACATAAATGTAATAGGTACTAAATGGATATACAAGAATAAAAAAGATAAGAATGGTATTGTTATAAGAATAAAGCTACGCTTGTTCCTTAAGGTTATACACAGTTGGAAGGTATAGACTTTGATGAGACATTTGCTCTAGTGGCTAGACTTGAATCTATTCATATTCTATTTGTTATCGCATGTCATCTTGGATTCAAGTTATATCAAATGGATGTTAAGAGTGCATTTTTTAATGACATTCTTCATGAGGAATTTTATGTGGAGCAACCCAAAGGGTTTGAAGATCCTTATTATCCGGGTCATGTTTATAAGCTTAAGAAGGCTTTGTATAGGTTAAAACAAGCTCCTAGAGCTTGGCATGAGAGATTGACCGATTACCTGCTAGGAACAGGTTTTACCCAAGGGGGAGTGGACAAAACACTATTTATACAAAAAATTGAAAGTAATATAGTTATTGCTCAAATATATGTTGATGATATAGTGTTTGGTTCCACCTCTAATTAACTTGCTCATTATTTTGGAGAACAAATGACGCATGAGTTTGAAATGAGTATGGTTGAGGAATTGAACTTCTTTCTAGGACTACAGATTAGGCAATTAACTGATGGGATTTTTATTTCTCAAACTAGATATGCTTTAGAATTAGTAAAAAAAGTTTGGTTTGGATAAGGCTAAGGATGCTCACACTCCTATGAGTACAAGTGTCAAACTTAGTATAGACACTAAAGGCAAAGATGTTGATTCTACACTTTATAGAAGTATGATTGGGAGTTTGTCGTACTTAACTGCCAGTCGACCTGATATAGCTTTTAGTGTTGGTATTTGTGCACGTTACCAGGCTAGTCCTAAAGAGTCTCACCTTACTTTTGTTAAAGGTATTATTAAATATATAAAATGGACTATTAATTATGGACTGTGGTACCCATCAGGATCTAATATGGATATTGTTTCTTTTTCTAATGCTGATTGGGCTGATAATGTAGATGATAGAAAGAGTACTAGTGGAGTATGTTTTTATATTGGTAATTGCTTAGTTGTTTGGCATAGCAAGAAGAAAAATAGTGTCTCCCTTTCCACTACTGAGACTGAGTATATAGATGTTGGTAGTTGTTGTACTCAGATTTTGTGGATGCGTCAAATGTTACAGGATTATGGTTTTTCACAAAGCACAATGACTGTTTTTTGTGATAATACTAGTACTATAAATATTTCTAAAAATCATGTTTAACACTCTAAGACAAAGCATATAGATATTCGACATCATTTTATTCGAGATCTTATTGAAGATAATGTAGTGTGTCTAGAGTTTATATTCACTTATTCTCAGTTAGCAGATATCTTTACAAAACCATTAGATTTTCAAAAGCATATAAGTCTTAGAAAATCTATTGCCATGCTTTCTTTAGAATAGATATCTACATATGTATCATTCTAGGAATATCTTGCATTATACTTTATCGTATAATTGATACATTATTATGCATTTTTGTTATAGTGCATTTTTAATTTTCTTTATTATTATGCATGCATCATGTTTTTGATAAATTTTAGGATTGTTCATGCATACAATATGTAATAAAACATCATAAAAATTATAAAAACAAAAAATTCTTAGAAACATGTGAGCAAGGTAGAGATAATGAGCTAATCGTTAACTCATCATTCAAAATAATTGATTTAAAGTCAAGTATGAGTTGATTTGTGTACATGTTATGACTAGAAAGATATTATGTATGCAATTACCTCACTCATGATTATATTGTAATTTGATTAAATTGGATTTTTTTAATATGTGGTCCATATGAGTGAATAGATAAGTGAAATTGAAACCGTGAAGGATAGTTTTGACCTATAAACAAATGCACATATTCTCTATGGGACAACTATTGACCTTTGACTATGTAGTTGAAAAAATAGATTTGTTTCAATGACAAGGGGAGAAAGGGAGTAGTAAAGAATAAAAAGAAGTAATATGGAGAAAAAGTTGAAAATTTATTTTGAAAAAAAAAATGCAAAATGTAGTTTTCGATCTGATTAATCGGGCATTGGTATCACCAATATCACTGCTCACGTTCAAAGGGCAGAAAACTAATGAGCATAAATCCCATGGAAGAAGCTCGAGCCCAGTTGGTTGGGACTAAAAATCCTCACTGGAAAGTCCGGAGACTTAGAAAGACAAAAAGGGATAAAGTATAGTGAAGTTGTGTCATGGCAAATATTGATCAACAAAATAGAAGAAAGGAGATTAGTCTACTATAGAGAATGTTCACAAAAACACGAAAAACTATATGGATCGGCTGTAGAAATTAGGAAGTTTATTTCATCACTGTGGAGACCATTCTTTTAAATTTAATTCATGAAGATTATTATGTATGAGTGAGTGGGGATAACTTATATACATTTTATTCTAACGAAATTATAACATTTGCATGATTAATGATTATTTGATTTCATGAGCATACAAGAATGATGAATGAAATTTTTTTTTAAACCTCATGTTTCTATGAACAAAAATATTTTTTTATTGAGCTTTTTGCATTCATGCATTAGAATTGAGTTCATGCATTGGAAATATTTTTGTTACCCGAGAATCTGGGTATATTCTTTAGAGTTCTATGTTTTTATATAAGTTTTGCTTAGATTCTCTGATCTTCCCGAATATTTTCCCAATGTTTACACTTTGTGTCTTCTCCTTCAAATATCTTAATTTTTATTATGATTTATTACCTTGTCGTTTCGGTGACAAAAAGGGGGAGAAGTATTTAGTAAAGGGGAGAGATACAGTTAAGGGGGAGAAGTATTTATTTGAGGGGGAGAATTATTTGTTATTGATTAATGATCATTATGTTTCATGTTGATATTGATTAACTATGATAATTTAATATTGATTATTCCTGCTATTTATTTTTCACACTTGTTTTTCACAGGTATGTTTGTTTAAGTGTTATGATTGCAGGATTGGTAGATCATCATGAGATCAAAAGAAAAGTCTATGTCTATGTTTGTTGGTGTGTGCTCATAGGTATAGATTTTATTTTATTTTATCATGAGGATATATTTGTAAAACACGTTTTTGTCTCAAAAATGCCAAAGGGGAGATTGTAAGAACATTTATTTATGTAATGGCATTATTTTGATCAAAAACCATGTTGAGAGTTTTATGTTTTAGATTAAGTTGTTAAGTGTTAAATGTGTGTACAAAGTGGTGAAGATACAAAAGATATTCAGTGGAACAATGGCTGGAAGCGACAGTGCAATGGAGAAACAAGTTCAAAGCAATTTGTATTTTGTTCCACCGAGTACTCGGTGGGAGTGTTACTGAGTGCTCGGTAAAGTGCGAACTTGCAGACATTTGCGCAAAAGTGGTAAAATCCTCTATAGCGTTTTGCGAACTTGCGCACACTTGCGCAGTTGGGTGTTCACCGAGTAGTCGGTAGAACCGCCACCAAGTACTCGGTAAGTGGCTACGCAGATTTATTTGTGGAAAGTATTAAATTGAGATGAAATCAATTCCTAACCACTTTGGAATATGATTAGAAGTTATTATCAGTATATTGGACCATTATTAATATATTTATTTATATTTGGAAGATTTAAATGGTAGTAATACGAATCCTGATTGGAAAATGATTTTTACCATTAATTGAAGACTTTTCTCTATATATATGAGTTAAACTTAAGAGAAGAGTGGGGTTTGTGTAAGAGATCTCTGAAATTATTCTACAGTTCATATATTTCTACAAAGATATATATAGAGAAAATTATTGAGTGATTATATTTTTTCTACTTCTCTCATGGTTTGGGGTTTTCCAATTATGCTTCTACACCAAAGATCGTTATGCACAATTGGATGATCTAGTTGCTGAAAATCATCACAACACCTTGATCGAATCAGGAGGTTTCGTGGTTCTTTGATCCATTGAGAAGTGAAGCCGTCAAAGTACGGAGATCGGAGCGAGAGCTTCTTAGAGCGCGAGTGATTCAAGACCAAAGGCAGATCAGGAGTGATTTGTAAGTCTAAAACTTCATAGAATCTTGTACTTCTTGATTCATTGTGCATCGATACCCGAGCGTATCTGTGGTTTTTTACTTGGAATCTTTCCAAGGTTTTTCCACGTAAAAATATTAGTGTCGTCTCTGATTTATTTTCTGCACTTATATTTATTATTGTGTGGTTTATATTGTGATTGAATTGCATTAAAATTGACTATTCCGCAATTAAAATTTTAATTTGTCAATTAATTCAGAAAAAGTGTATTCACCGTCTAGGCTTATTTCACCGTCTTTTAAGTAATTTCAATATGCAACCGCCGTGATGTGCATTGGTGATTTATTTACTATGGTGTTTATGATGACGAAATTAAAATCAATCTAATTTATGGTGCACCTAATGACTATTTACTAAAGGACTAAGGAAAAATAGTCATGTGGTTCAAGTGGGAGAATGTAAGAATATTTTTAATATTCTAGTTTTGCCCACATTATTATTTGGACATGTGTTTTATTTTACTTGGTGACCAAGTAAATAGATGTCATATTTGGAGTGTATGTAATTTGGTCAATAATATGATTGCCAATCATATGACAATCATTGAGAAGTGTTTTTTTTTTATTGTCCCACCTTGATGGATAGTGTGAATTAATGTTTCTTGAAAAGCAAGGAAACAAGGTCCTCTCTCTGCCTATAAATATAGTACATATATTCCATCAGTATGTACTTCTTACAGACAAGAAAACACAACACGTTTGTGTACTAAGGCCACGAGAAAGAAACCATTTTTTCCTTTAACAATATTTTTATTGTTCTTGAACAGTTACAGATTATTAGATCATCAAGGAATATCACTATGAATATCAATCGAGGTATTCCAAAAAACTTATTGTTTAATGTTTAATGAATATTGTGAGCGTGATGAGATTCTAAGATTTTAGGTTAATTGTTCCGCGAATTTGTGCATTATTGTTTTTGCATGAAATCAAAGATTATTTTACACGAAATGGATACCACAACCGCTAGCTATGGTTGTAAGAAGTCATATGTGAAAGCAGTTTCTTTCCATTAGACTCGATCGTTGGTGTCTTTTAATGGGTAAAATTATTAATGTGCTTCACGTTGTAGAATTATTAATGTGTTTCACGTTGTAACCCTTCAATTACAGGTACTCTAATGATCTTAAATTAATCCTTAACTAGTTTTCGAAGAGACATGTTGGGATAGCTCATGTGAGTAGTATATTGTCAACTCAGCAAATGAAGAAAAATATATATATTTTCAAAAACTAGTTGAGGATAAAAATATATTATTATCTATTTTCGAACTCTTAGGTTTTTCAAAATATTAGCTTATAATTTAAATTAATATAAATTTATTTGTTTATATCATTTAGTTGGATTTATTGTGTATTGTTACTAATTTTTTTTGATGCATTTAAAAGTTCATGTTATCCTTTTAAATCTATATTATATTATCAACATTTTCATAGAATCTTCGCTTGTTCAGAAATATTGAATAAAGTTATTTTAGAACAAAATTATCAAAACACGTTGTATAATGTAAATGTTCAACTACAAAGGATAATAATAGTACTAAGTTCAAGGATTATATCTCTGTGATAGGTTTTTTTTATTCAACTAGCTAATTAAAAAATAAGTATCTTGTGTATTATTTGTTTTAAAATACGGTTCCATTTGTTTCAAAACAGTAGTGCTACTGTTATTCAAGTTTGTACAACTATAATTCAACGAATTAAGCTATAAGAATACTCCTCAATTTAAGAGTCAATGACTTTATTCCCCAAGTAATTAGAAATTGTTTTGGTGTTCTCACAACAACTATTTATCATGGGTTCCTAGTGGATTGAGTTCAAATATAAAAATAATTGTTAATGATACCTGTGGCTATTTGTCAACCCTGTATGCAATAACATTGTACATGTGAGTTTTCTCGGCCCATATAAAAAGTCTGATCCCGACCAGATCAATCCTAGAAAGGCCCGAGATGCTGACCCGATCATTGAGCCCACCTTCTGACCCGACCACCAGGCTCATCCTATGGCCCGACCCGAAGAGCATTCTAGAAGAAACTTGGAAGATTCTAGAAGAGACTTGTGGCTCAAGATAGTGACGTAGTATAGGGACAAAATAGTTGACGTCTAAAGTAAGGATAATATTCCAAAATAGAAAATGTTGCCCTAATGGGCCAAAAGCCCAGAGAGCAAATGTATATAATCCAATGAAAAGTAATGAGAAAGCATCTTTTTGTGTTGTGCAAATTTTGTATCTACACAATGGCGCCGTCTGTGGGAAATTAGGTCATTTCGCCGACCATCTTCCTACCTCAAAAAGCTGAGCAAAATCCAAATACCACCACCAAATCTTCAAAATCATCTTCTCCGTCCAAACCTGACCATGTCGGTGACCAGATCCCAGTCAGAAGTACAGATCCCCGGCGACAGACAACCAAGTCCCTCACCAACGATCGAGCACCTCTTGCAGCAGCTCGTCAAAGCGAAGAGACGAAGCCAGGCCACCGAAGCGAGAAGCCTGGCAGCGGAGAAAAGGAGCGAGGAGCTCTTGGCGAGATTGAATCAGGCGACTATCCCTCCAGTAGTTCCCGATCAATCGCAGATCCAAGAACAAGCCGAACCACAGGAAGAGCACGATGAAACCTCTCACCGACCAGGCGAGACCCCAGCCGCAGGCAAAGTTCCCGTCACCGGCGAGCCTCTGACATCGCAAAAACTTCAGGAGATGATAGCGGAATTCCAAAATAAGGTTATGAAGGATCTGAGGACCCGATCTACCGATGGCCAGGCCCTCCAGGCCTCTGCCAACTCGGTTCAGTCACCTTTCACTTTAGAAATCACCCGGGAACCCTTCCCTAAGAAGTTCGTCATGCCCAGATTCACTCCCTACAACGGAATGAAGGATCCCGAGGAGCACATTTACCAGATCCACCAAAAAATGACCATGTATGCCGAGAACGAGGCCTTGCTGTGCAAAGTATTCTCGACCAGTCTCATCAACACGCCACTCCTCTGTTTCAGGAAGCAGCCACTGAGATCCATCGGCAGCTGGCAGCAACTGTCCGACCTCTTCATGGCCCAGTACATCAGGAACAAGAGGCAAAAGAATACCATCTCGAGCCTCTTTACCATGACTCAGGAAAAAGGCGAGTCCCTCAAGAGTTTCCTGTTCATATTCAATGTCGAGTCATCTTCCATCGACAACTGCGACCAGCACTCAGCCGTGGAAGCCTTCAGGATGGCACTGATTCCGGGGACCAAGTTCCACCAGTCGCTTGTGAAACGACCACCCTCGGGAATCGGAGAACTCAATTCTAAAGCTCAGGGTCACTTAAGGATCGAAGAGGAGGAGGCGACCCGACAAAAGAGAGCGACATTGATCAATGTAGAAATCAAGTCGAAGGATAAGGCTTCGGATACATCCCGACAACTGATTAATCGCAAACGCTCAAATCCCCCGATCCCCATTTCATCTCAGTTTCCTCCACAGCCCGAGAGGCGTGCCAGATTCGAAGAAAAGATCACTCCGTTGAAAGTGACCCTTGCCAAGCTTTTCCAGGAAAATAAAGCCAAAGGAATCTTCCAGACTCCTCCCCCAAACAGGCAACCCCTCGACCAGAGGGATAGGTCAAAGCATTGTGCCTTCCATAGTGATTTCGGCCATACGAAAAATGATTACAGGAACCTGAGGTGCCAGGTCGAGGCAATGATAGCCCGAGGAGAGCTGAAAGACTATGTCCAGAGGGATGGTCCAAGAGCCAATCAACCAGTACAAAATAACCAACGGAATCAAGCCCCAGGGCACCCTGTCAGAATCATCAATATAATCCATGGAGGTCCTGACCCACGAAGTGGCGAAGGATCGAGACGCTCATAAATGAGAAGAGCACATCAGGTCAGCAGGATAGCCGGGATAAACAAAGTCCACCACCGAACGGGGCAGTCTCAGATACTATTATCCCATGATGACCTCCGAGACATCCAGGTCCCACACGACAACCCACTAGTCATCACTCTGATGGTCTCGGGATGTCTTGTCAGAAGGGTAATGGTTGACCCAGGAAGCAGTGCCAATATCATGACCAAGTGGGCTTTTGATAAATTGGAGATCGACCCGAGGGACATTGTAACTTCCCGAAATCCAATCGTCGGGTTTGATGGAAAGCAATTCGAACCCCTCGGGGAGATCAAGTTACCCGTGTCAACAGCCCAGAGAACTCTGTCCGAGACCTTTGCGGTGGTGGACGTGAAGCCCTCATACAATCTGCTTATGGGAAGAGGATGGATACACAGGATCCAAGGCGTACCATCAACCCTCCACCAAATGATGAGGTGCGTTGGGCCAAATGGTTATGACATAATTGATATCAAAGGGGATCAAGTAGCGGCCAAGCAATGCTATGCCATCACTATTAAAAGGATGAAGGATATGCCCGATCGAAAGAGGTCCCGAGAAGAGGATCGGGATCTAGACCCACAACCCAAATAGCAACTACAGAACGGGGAGTCGGGTCCCCCGATCATTGCAGAACCTCTGCAGCCAGTATCTATAATTCCCGACCAACCCGACAAGGTCACCTACGCAGGTACAGGTCTCACCACTTGTGAATTAAATGAACTAACAACATTCTTACAGGATAATCATGATGTCTTCGCATGGGAGCATACTGATATGCCTGGCATCGACCCCTCGATAGCCCGACACACATTATATGTTGACCCAAATATAAGACCTGTTCAACAGAAACAGAGGCGAATGGGGAGCCAAATGAACTAGATCATAGCTGACGAGGTGTCAAAATTACTCGAAGCCGAGTTCATCAGGGAAGTTCAGTATCCCGAGTGGTTAGCCAACGTGGTGGTTATGCAGAAAAAGAACGGGAAGTGGCGAGTCTGCGTCGATTTCACGACCTAAACAAAGCCTGCCCGAAAAACAGCTTCCCCCTACCTAAAATAGATCAAATGGTCGACGCTACTGCGGGGTACGAGAGACTGACTTTCCTTGATACCTACTCGGGATACAACCAAATCCAAATGGACCCAACGGATGAGGAAAAGACCTCCTTCATTACCGAGACAAGTACTTATTGCATTAAAGTTATGCCTTTCGGACTAAAAAATACAGGAGCCACATTTTAGAGACTGGTGAACCGGATCTTTAAAGGAATATGGGCACAGTGGTCGAGGCCTACATTGATGATACAGTGGTCAAAAGCATAAAAAAAAACTGACCACTTGGAGCATTTCCGTAAAGTATTCGACACCTTGAGAAAACATGGGATGAAACTTAAACCAGCCAAATACTCCTTTGGGTTATCTTCTGGGCAGTTCCTCGGGCACATTGTCGATCGATCAGGCATAAAGGCCAGCCCGACCCAACTGAAGGCTCTGCTCGAAACAAAAGAGCCAGCCACTCACAAAGAAGTCCAGATTTTGATCGGGAGAGTTGTAGCCTTAAGCAGATTCATTGCAAGACTGACCGATCGATGCCGACCCATCTTCCAGGCGATTAAAGCAAATAAAGGAGAAGTGTGGGGGCCCGAACAAACCAAAGCCCTATCCCAATTGAAAGAGTACATGCTCAAGCCTCTCATTCTTGCGACACCCGAGCCCGATGATGTCATACTCTTGTATCTGGCAGTATCATCAGTGTCAACTAGCACTATACTCATTAGAGAGGACGGGAACCTCCAGATGCCCATTTTTTATACCAATAAGGCACTAGCCGATCCCGAGACCCGATACAACAAACAAGAAAAGTTTATTCTATCCCTGATCAATGCCAAACGACGTCTCAGGCATTACTTTGAAGCTCACCAGATCATTGTCCCCACTACAACTCTGATTCGTGTACTTATGGCAAAGCACGACCTCTCTGGTAGGATCTCCAAATGGGCCATTGAGCTAGGGGTTTATGATATAACCTACGTTCCTAGAATCTCGATCAAAGGATAGGCCGTGGCCGATTTTCTATTAGAGGGAAAGACCGACGAAACAGATCAACCCATTGAATTAGAAACATGGAAATTATTCGTGGACGGCTCGGTGAGCGCCAATAGAGCAAGCGTCGGGGTAGAGATCCATACTCCCAACGGGACCAAGTTACAGGCTTCTATGCAATTACAGTTCTCAGCCACTAACAACAAGGCAGAATACGAAGTGATTGTATCGGGCCTGAGATTGGCCAGAAGCCTACAAATACAATCCCTATCTGTATACAGTGACTCCCAGCTAGTAATCAGGAAAATAACCAGCGAGTACGAAACCAGAGACCCCAAAATGGAATCTTACAGAGCGCTGGTTCTCAGGGAGTCCGAAGGTTTTCAAAAATTAACATTCAGTCAAATCCCTCGATAAGAGAACACCTCTGCCGACCACCTAGCTAATCAGGCATCTGCAGCTGGTGAAGATATGACTCGAGTAGTACTAATCGACTTCATCACTATACCGATCATTTGCGAACCCAACGAACAGATATGTCTAGTTCCCCGGGAGCCGAGCTGGATGGACCCCATAATCGACCACCTCAGTGTTGGGACGCTACCAGCTGATAAGGCAGAGGCAAGGAAAATTAGAATGAAGTCAGCCAGATACTCGATCATTCAGGGACAGCTCTACAGAAGATCTTTCTCGGTCCCATATTTGAGATGCATCACTCCTTCCGAGTCTGAGACAGTGATGCAAGAGATACACGCTGGAGCTTGTGGAAATCACTCGGGTGCCTGATCTCTTGCCCATAAAATCTTATCTCGGGGTTACTTTTGGCCCTACCTGTCCTGGGATACCGAGGAATATGTACGGAAATGCAAATCCTGCCAAATGCATGGTGACGCTATACTCCAACCGCCGGAATTCTTGAACCCGATAATCATTCCACATCCTTTTGTCGGATGGGGAATGGATATAGTCGGACCACTCCCAAAAGCCATCGGGTCAACAACCCATGTGCTTCTGGCCACCGACTATTTCACCAAATGGGTTGAAGTCAAGGCCTACCCTTCTATAAAAGGCCCAAAGAGCAAATGTATATAATCCAATGAAAAGTAATGAGAAAGCATCTTTTTGTGTTGTGCAAATTTTGTACCTACAAACATATTGTTTGAACATAAGTAAAATGGAAAAATTTAGAACACTACGACATTTGAAACCGATACTATAAAATTAATAAGTTTCAAAAGTATTTCGAAGAAGAAATTAATTAACAAAAAGGATTTTTGTATTTGACAATTTTGAGTAAAAATAATTATGTATTTGACAAGTTGGTGTATGTGAGCCCGTTCATGGCAACCGAACGAAATCAACGACTTTAGAGTAAATAAAAGATAACTACGAAAAATGGCAAGCCAAGGTCAAGAAAATGTATGAGAGAAATGACTCGGATGTTAAAATAGTAAATAAGGACTTGAGATGTATATAAAATTGAGAGAAAATGGAGAGAAAAAATTGTATATCTCATTCAAAAAGCTCCCACCTATTTACATAAGAATCAACATCTTATTTTGGCATTTACAATTGAGCCTTGATTTGTGCCCACAATCATTCATGAACTTGATTTCAGCCTTCAATCATTGTCGTGTTTGATTCACGGGATTTGGTTTGGTGAACGTTTTTGAATCCTTGTTCTATTTTTGGCAGTTGGGCTTCTGAAGTGGTCTTGGGCTTCCTACTTGGGCCTTGATTTGAAAACTGCTCCTTTTATCGATTCTGATGGGCCGAAACCAAATTTGGGCCTACACTTTGCCCCCAAATTATCAGGCCATTAATTCAAATTGGGTGGGAATTTCAAGCATCTCTCTTAAAGGCTTACGTTTTTTGAGACTTCTTTTCACTTCCATTTTGGTGCTTATCTCTTCCTCTCCTGAAGCAAGTCACCGTCCCTGAAAAGTTTCTTCCTGGTTTTGATCTATGAAGTTAGTCGTCTAGATTTTCCTTTTGTTTGCTTTCTTATTTCCTTCTTTTTATTTGTTTTCTTGCCATGAGCATCGATAGCAGTAAAATGGTTTCTCAAGAAACCGTTATAGTTGTGGAACCAGGGGAGACGTCTTCTCTGGCGTTTGCAATTTCTGGGGCTTCACCGGTGGAAACTATTCCTAGAAAGAAGAGGCTCAAGCTTCCCATACCTAAGAGGTGGAAGTTTGAGTTTCAGATTCCTCATGATGTGATTATTGAGGAGTACCATTCATCCAGTAATTTTAGAAATTACGGAAATATGGGTGACGATAAAATTCTATTTTATGTAGGGCATTTACATTCTTTAAGATTTCCCCTACATCCCTTTTACCACATCGTTCTGAATAAAATGGGATTGACCCCCTTGCAAGTGAACCCTAACTTTTTTAGAGTTTTATCTTCGATGTTGGTTTTGAATCGAGAGAGAAAATTGAACTATTTGTTATAATGTTGATCACATTCGTGTTTTTCCTAATCGATACCATCTTCATTCCCGTACTAATCGAACATTGTGTGATGGTAACCCTACCTCGGATAAGGATTGGAAAGGGAAAATTGTAAAAATTGGGAGAAACTGGAAGGTTAATGCTTTTGTGAATTATCATATTCCAAGATCTTTTGGCGAGTGTAAATTGTCCAAGGGGTCGATCACTCACCCTGGCAAGTGCTTTATTCACTCTGATCAACTTTTATTTTATTGGTTTCAGTTTATATGTCTCCCTTCGATTTCCTGAGTTTGTCTTAATTTTTTCTCTTGATCGAACAGCCAAGAGGCTTGAATATTTGAGCAGGGAGGTTGAAATTACCTAGGAGATAACGGAAATAAACCTAGAGGAGGGTGAATAGACTTTATATAAATTTAATGACCAATTAAAATTATTTACGAAATATTTAATTTTAATTAGAATAAATAGGTCATTAAAAACTTTTCTTATACTAATAATATTTATCAGAGATAAAATAGTTTTTTATTAAAAATATATCTTTAATAAAAATAATGAATTATTAATTAAAATATTTAATTTTTATTCAAGATATTTTTCTTGTAATAAAAATAATAATATTTTATTAATAATATTTTCTTAGGGAAAATAAATAAATTATTTATGTCCTAGAATCAATATTCTGATACTAGGGTACGATTGTTACCCAAAAATATTAATTCAAATTATCATTGCAAACTTTAATCGATCGCAGTGTGCCACCGATCGATCGCTTATTATTTCTATCGATCACTAGTGACCTAGGTTCGTGAGTGTTTGCAATTGCAGTGTGTCACAGATCGATCATTGTGTCACCGATCGATTAGTGGATCAACGTACGCGAAGAACATTGTTACAATTTTTCCCATTAATTACTCCAAACCTATTTCTCACCATAAATTATAACAATCACACAATAATATATTTATAGAATTTAAAGTAGTAAAATAACACACAGATTTTTTACGTGGAAAACCTTGGAAAAAGTTTAAAGTAAAAACTACGGATACACTCTGGTATCGATGCACTATGAATCAAAAGTTATACAGACTCTATAAAGACGGGACTTACAATAGCTCCTGATTTGCCGTGATTGTGGACAAGAAAAGAGGAAAATTCATATGTAATTCACCTTCGAAGATTATGAAGAAAGGTTCGTGGTTTGTTTATTCGAAAGTTGAAAAATTTTCAATTGGATCCATTCTACACGACATCTGCAAGTTGTTGATTCACTCGTGCTACCACGAAGCCTCCTGCTCCGATCTCCGTACTCTGACAGCTCCGCTTCTCACGGATCAAAGCACACACAGTGCAACATATGGTGTGTAGATTTTTCAATATCTAGATCATCCAATTTTACATAAAAATCACAACTATTGTAGCACAATTGGATAACACAAAAAACTAGAGAGAACTATAAGATAAATCAATATTTTTTTCTCTTTCTCTATCTCTCTCTACAAAAATATATTTTCTGTGGAAGAATTGCAGAGCTCTTAAAACTTGTCTTCTCTTCTTAACATCTCCTCATATTTATAGATAGAGAAATCTTCAATTATGGAATATAAATATTTAATTATGGAATAAGATTTCTTGATCTCCAAGTCTTTTCTTGTCTTATAAGTCTTTTACTTGACCTCCAAGTCTTGGTCTTTTTACCATTAAGTCCTCAAACTTTAATCAAAATACCTAATCTACCCAACATGGTTATTGACTAGACATGTCAATAAAAATGGTTCTTACAGGGGTTTTCTCTGATCTTTCTTCCAGCAAAGTGTTGCTAACTCCTGATAATCTGAAGCTTATTGCAAAAAGTGTTGCTACAGTCATTGTCATTGATGTTCCACTTCCTCCATCTAGAAGGTCGGCAGTTGACAAAAAGAAAAACGTTCAAAGTGAGGGGGAGAAAATTGATGATCTAATCAGGAATTCTTCTTCCAAAGTAAAGGGCCTTTTTATCCACCACAAGGTTATTGACATCGATCCCCTTGCTCCCAAGAAGCATAAGAGTGGAACTAATACCAAGACATCTTTTTAGGTCATTGATGAGATGAAAACGTTGGGTGGTTATACTGTTTCTGATCTCTGTTTCTCCAATTATGAGCCTAAGACTTGGGTGACATCATTCAAGAAGGCTTATGGAATTCCGATCTCCATTAATACCTTGGATTTAGGGGATCCTGATTCTTTGCCTGCTTTGGCGCATGGCATGTGGCCACCTAAGGATCAGTTGCTGCAATAGCATGTTGATCTGAGTAAACTGTTGGCTCGTGCTCCTGTTTCTATTATGGAGGTGAGTTTCTTTTATTTTAATCAAAGTGATCATTCACTTCATCTTGTTATCCCAGGCGTTTTTTATTTTATTTTATTTTCATAGGTTGCCTTCAACGTGTTATGTTTGTGCAAAGCGGTTGAAGCTGGAAATTATAAGAGGAATGTGATAGATTAGGCCTATCAGAAGGTGGAGGTGAGGGAACTTGCTGCCCTTAAGGACAAGAAGAACTTGGAAGTCGAGGTGAAGGATTTAAAGAAGAAAGTTGCAGAGGACGCTGAGCAAATAGCGTCATTGGAGAGCATGAATGATTCTCTAAGATCTTCTTTGGATGTTTGCAGAAGAGGAGGAATGGACATGCATCATCAGCATGTGGGTTTATTTGATCTCAAGTATTGTGATGGATTATGTTTCTATACATAACAGTTTCAGCTAGAGCCATCAGAGAGGAAGTATGTTGATGCGAGTGCTCATGATGTTGAATGCGGTGTTCAATATCCGTATGAAGATCCGGAAGCTAGTAATGTTGAGAAGTTGTTCGCTCATTTTCTGAAGACCGGTGATCTCCCTATCATTCAGCCTATAGCAACGTCTGTTGTTCTTGGCATTGGATCCTCTCAGCCCGTTCGGATTGTTGATGCATTCGATCAGACTTTCACTAAGGAATGAGGTAGCCCAATATCTGAACCCCACGCATCTTAAGTTCGGATGAACAATTATGGTATATAATAACTGATAATTCTCTAGTATTTTTTATCGTGCGCAACATGCACTTATTTTTTAACAGGTTTGGGCCACTGATGTGGTCTCTTTTAGCTTTTGATGAGCTGATGCCACTATCTGGTGGTCTTCTAATGATACATTTTTGTTTTAGCTTTTAGTGAGCTATTGCCACTCTTTGGTGGTCATTTGACGATACATTTTTGTTTAGCTTTTGATGAGTTATTGCCACTATTTGGTGGTCTCTTGATGATACATTTTGTTATTTTGATAATTTGCTGCCACTTTAATTTTTGTGCACTTGTGTTTTTTTATGCCAGGTCTAGTTTTTGGCCTTTTTGAGCCTTTGGCTCTGGATTGAATTTGAAATTTTGAAGCGTAAACGGTTTTGAAAATATAAGTGATTGTTTTTATTCATTAGATAGAATGTCATAGATCTATGAAAACTAAGTGAACAATTACACAGATCTATGAAAACTAAGCGGAAAATTGCATTAAGTACCTTGAAATTCCAATGCTATTGATAGTACCTTGTAAGATGAGTAGTGTTCCATGCACGCTATATGGGATTTCCCTTCTAATCGATCAATCTGTAGACTCCTTTCCTGATGGCCTTGGTGACCATGTACGGCCCGTCCCATGTTGGGTCTAACTTGTTCATTCTTTTGGCCATAACCCTTAGAACCTGATCCCCTACATGGAAAGATCTTAGTTTCACCTTCTTGTTGTAACTTCTCATCAGATTTTGTTGATACGCTGCCAGTTAAATCTGTAACACCCTGCTCCAATACTTGGTACGATATTGTCCGCTTTAGGCCCAGCCCGTACGGTTTTGTTCTTGGGCTCCTGCGCAAAAGGCCTCATACCAATTGGAGACAACACTGCACATATAAGCACATCCCCAAACCTATACCCGGGCGATGTGGGACATCACAATTACCACCTCTTGGTACCCAACGTCCTCACTGGTGTTACCCACGAGCTTGTGCATGCTCCCACACTTAATTCCGATCGGGCTCTGGCTCTGACAATAATTGTAACACCCCGCTCCAACACTTGGTATGATATTGTCCGCTTTAGGCCCAGCCTGCACGGTTTTATTCTTGGGCTCCTGCCCAAAAGGCCTCATACCAATTGGAAACAACACTGCACATATAAGCACATCCCCAGACCTATACCCAGGCGATATGAGACATCACAATCACCCCCTCTTGGGACCCAGCGTCCTCGCTAGTATTACCCATAGGCTTGTTCATACTTCCACACTTAATTCAGGTCGGGCTCTGGGTCTGAAACCAATTGTAGCACCCCGCTCCAACACTTGGTACGATATTGTATGTTTTAGGCTCAACCCGCATGGTTTTGCTTTTGGGCTCCTCCCCAAAAGGCCCCATACCAATTGGAGACAACAATGTACATATAAGCACATCACCAGACCTATACCCAGGCGACGTGGGACATGACAAAATCGATGCCATTTATCTTTTTTCATTGATCAAATCACCTTTGATTCCAAGGATATCCTTATTCTGCTCTGGATCAAAGCATTGAGTTCTGGTCATTGGAATCTCGAATTTGATTAGTATAACGGCCTCTACTCCATAGGCCATTTTGAACGGTGTATATCCCGTCGGTTTTCGTGGGGTCATGCGATAACTCCATAGGATTCATTGTAGTTCGTCCAGCCATAAACCCTTCTCTTGATTTCTTTCCAATTTTCTTTTAATGCCAGCAAATATCGTTCGATTTGTTATTTCTACTTGTCCGTTCGCCTGAGGATAACTGACTGATAAAAGGTTCCGGTTGATTCCATATTCGTCTAGTACATTTCTTACGAACTGGTTATCTAGGTTCGTCCTATTATCCATCATGATATACTTTGGCACACCGAACCGATAGGATATAATTGAGTATGAAATTGATCACTTGTACATGGGTGATCCGTACATAGGCTTTTGCCTCCACCCACTTGGTAAAATAATCAGTTGCGAGCAGCACGTGCTTCTGGTTTGATATAGCCCGAGTTAATGATCCAACAATGTCCATTCCCCAATGAGTGAACGGTATCGGTGCTGACATGGTGTGCAAAATCTCTGGGGGTTTATGTATTATACTGGCGAGTCGTTGGCATTTATCACACATTTGAGACTCCTCCGCATCCCGGATCATATAGGGCCAAAAGTATCTTTGTGTGACTACTCGATATAATAACGGACTGCCCCCGTTGTGGCTGCCACAGACCCCGTTATAGAGCTGGTTGAGTACCTCCCTTGACTCGACTAGAGTTAAACATCTCAAGTATGACAGTACAAAGTGTCCTTGATTACCGTATATTTGACCAAATTTGGCCTGATCCTTCTTGCCTCTTATCTGTCATCTGGGAGGATTCATGTTTGGAGATAAGCTAGGATATGATCGATCCAGCTTGGCTCATAGGGGACAAGGCAAGCCTCTTCTTTCTTTCCAAGCTCATATATTGGGATGATTCTGATCATATCCACTCCAGCTGCTGAGGCCTAATTCGCAATACGATCGGCTGCTTCATTTTCTGATCGTGTAATATGGACATATCTTATTTTTATCATGCTAGCCAACTCTTTTTCTATGTATTTCTTGTAATCTTGCATTCTTTTTCCCTTGGCAACATAGCTCCCCTCTACTTGATTAACGATCAGCTGTGAATCGCTGAACACTTCTACATTCTGAATTCAGAGTTCTTTCATTGTCTGAGGCCCGTCAATAGCGCTTCGTATTCAACTTCATTGTTCAAACTCAGGAAATTCAGTCTGATAGATTGTTGTAACCTGGTTCCTTCCGATGATACTAACTCGATCCCCAGCCCTACCCCTAGCTGATTTACTGAACCGTCTATGTAAAGTTCCCAGTAGGGTCCTCTTTGTCATGCTTGCTTCCATCAACCTCGTATTCGAGCTGGAAATCAGCTACGGCTTGGCCTTTTACAGAAGTCCTGGGTTTGTAGCTTATTTTGAATGCGCTTAATTTGATCACCCACTTTGTAGTTCGTCTAGAGAAATTAGGCTTCGCAAGGATCGTTCTGATTGGGAAGGTCATTGAAACGACGACCGGGTGTGACCAAAGCAATGGCGCAATCTTCGTTTAACCAGGACTAGGGCGAGAATTACCTTTTCAGTGTTTGAGTATCTTTGTTCTACATCGAGCAAAGTCTTGCTGACGTAGTAGATAAGAAATTGGCGATCGTTCTCCTCTCTTAATAGCATAGAGCTTACAGCATTCATTGAAATGACTAAGTAAAGTGTAAGTGTCTCAAGCTCCCTGGGTACTGTTAGGATCGGTGGTTTCGTCATGTAGGACTTTAACTGATCAAAAGCCTCCGGCTGCTTCAGCCCCCACTTCATCACCCGCCTGGATTTTAGCACATTAAAGAATGGCTTGCACATGTCTGATAGGTTGGATATGAACATACTTAATGTTGCGATTCATCTCGTCAAAACTTGGACCTCTTTTGGTGTTTCCGGAGCCTTCATTTGAATCAATGCATGAACCTGAACTGGGCTGGCCATGATTTCTTCTTTGTTGACTACATGCCCAAGAAATTGTCCAGTGGTGACGCCGAAGGTGCACTTCTCTGGATTTAACTTCATCATGTGCGATCGTAAAGAGGAGAATACCTCTTTTAGATGCTTTAGATGATCTCCCTTATGCTTGTTTTTGACCACCATGTCATCAATGTATGCCTCAACTGCTGAACCGAATTGATTTTTGAAGACGTTATTGACCAGCCGTTGGTATGTTGCCCAGGCATTTTTTCAAACCGAACGACATGACTTATAGCAGAAAGTCCCCCTTTCTGTTATGAAGGACATTTTTTCCTCATCCTTGGGATCCATTGGGATCTGCTTGTATTCTGAATAAGCATCAAGAAACGTGAGATGCTCATATCATGTTGTAACATCGATCATCTGATTAATCCTCGGGAGGGGAAAACTGTCCTTCGGGCAAGCTCTGTTCAAGTTGGTGAAGTCTGCACACATTCTGAATTTTTCATTCTTATTTTGTACCACAATGACGTTAGATAACCATTGCGGATACTGTACCTCTCTAATGAACCCTGTAGATCGATCGGCCTCTTCTGATACGAACTTCCCGCGTTCTATCATGATCCTTCTTGGTCATTGCCTGAATGGCTTCACTTCAGACCAAGCATTCAAACTATGTATTATGATTTGCGGATCGATTCTGGGCATATCGCCATGCTCCCAGGTGAACACATCCACATTCACTTTTAACAAAGCGATCAGATCTTCCCTTTCCTCGGAGCTAAGGTTTGCTCTAATCCTTGTTATCCTTCCCTCAAATCCATCGATCAGTTCCACCTTTATGGTTTCTTCGGCCAGTTTGTCTGCATCCTCCGGCTGAATGATGAATTTCGGTAATTGCTATAATGGAGGTTCGTCTTCTGAGTTCTTTAAATTTTGTGAGACAATGGTGTAGTAATCCTTAGCCACGACTTCATCTCCCAGTATATCAACGAAGACATTTCCTGATGGGTCTACGCACCTCATAACCTTATGCAAGGTGGATGGAACTCCCTGCATCCTATGAATCCAGCCTCTCCCAATTATCAGATTGTAAGACGGTTATACGTCCACTAATACAAAATTCTCCGTTAAAGTGTGTTTCGTTGCGGTGATCGGCAAAGTCAACACCCCGATCGAACATACTCTTCTCCCATCAAATCCTGCGAATGGGTTTGTTGTGGACCTGATTAGTTATGCCTTGACCCCGATTTTTTTGAATGCCGATTTTGTTAGAACGTTCGTGTTGCTTCCGGGATCAACAAGGACTCGCTTCACCAAATAATTCAAAATTATGACTGTGATTACCAATGGATCGTCATGAGGTAGCTCACTCTCCTCAAATCTTCATGGGTGAACGATATGGTCGCCATTGGTGCGTGGTTGATTGTGTTCACTTCACCAATTCTTCTAATCTTATTGGCATTTTTCATTCTGGAAGGCCGCAGTGATCTACTTTCTTCATCATCATCCGGTTTTCCGTGGATAGTGTCTATGACCTTCACGAACTGCCCATATGTGATCTTGTTGCTTTTTGATCGGTCCTGATTGCGAGTGCCTCTATCCACGTAATCTCTGAGATCCCCCCTGGCTATCATGGCTTCAACATGTTTTCTCATTTTCCTGTACTCGTTCGTCAAATGGCCGAAGTCATTGTGGAAAGCGCAATGTTTCGAATGGTCCTTCAGCTCCAGTGTTATTCTCATCAGCATTGGAGAACAAAATATTCCCTTTGACTTGTTCTCCTGATACAACTTGCCTAGGGTCGTCTCGAGTGGCGTCTCGTGATCCTCGATTCGTGCCCTTTTCTCCTGTTGTCAACTTGTCATCATGCGTGAACTATTAGAGCCTTCAACTTTCTTGTTGGTTATTCGGTCTTTGGATTTTCTCTCTATGTTGATGAGAGTTGATCGATGTCCCTTCGCTGATTCGTCTTCCTCTAACATGAGGTATCCCTGGGCTCTTGAGTTAAGCTATCCCAAGTTGAGAGGTGTGGATTTCACCAAGGATCTGTGAAAGCTGGTTCCTTGTTCTACGATCACCTTGAAAACCTCCACTGCTGCTGGCTAATCGCAACTCGAAATCATTCCCATCTCCAAATTGAACCGTGACAGGAAATTTTTCAAGCTTTGTCCCTTAGTTTGCCTCATTGTGAATAGATTGGATATCGTCCTCTTCTGCCTCTGGTTCCCAAAGTATTGGGCCAGAAAGTGCTCCATGAGCTTTTGAATGCAATCGATCAATCCACCAGGTAGTTGACGGAACCACGATAGTGCTGGTCCTATCAAACTGGTCGAAAAGGCTTTACACATTAACGCGTCATCATCCAAATCCAGAGTCATCTTTTGTTGCACTTGGAAGATATGCTCAATGGGGTCTTGTGTTCCATCGAACATAGTAAAGGTTAGCATACATAACTTGTCTGGTCTCTTTTGATGCCGGATCTCTTCACTGAAGGGTGATTTGATCATCCTTGCGGTCATCTCGACCACCAGATCTATTGGCGACTGTGTTCTGAGATCTTTAACCTGTTTGTCCACTATCTTCTAGAGTCTCGCCATCATGTCAATAGGAACGGCCTGCACGAGCATTCTTGCGTTCTTCTCCATCTCTCCGGCTATTCGATGGGTCTAAGATCGATCAGCCGTACTCTTATGTTGTTGGTTGTTTTCCCCCTCATCTTTTGGATCGTTCTAGCGGTCATCGGCTAACTGGGCTCGTCGTTCAGCTTGGTTCAGTCTGCCCTTCGACTCCTGGTTTTCTTTCTCAAGGGCCTCCAACCGTTGGAGTATAGTGTATGCGACTCTTGGGGTACCGTAGGTTAATCTCCATCACCAGCTCCCATAGATCTCGTAGTCACCATTTGGAACTATCGTTCTCACAAACGGTGCCAAAAATGTGAGCCCGTTCGTGGCAATCGAACGAAATCAACAATTTTAGATTAAATAAAAGATAACTACGAAAAATGGCGAGCCAAGGTCAAGAAAATATATGAGAGAAATGACTCAGATGTTAAAACAGTAAAGAAGGACGTGAGATGTATATGAAATTGTGATAACATTGTGAGAAAAAATTGTATATCTCATTCAAAAAGCTCCCACCTATTTATACAAGAATGTACATCTTATTTTGGAATTTACAATTGAGCCTTGATTTGTGCCCACAATGGTTCATGAACTTGATTTCAGCCTTCAATCATTACCATGCTTGATTCACGGGATTTGGTTTGGTGAACGATTTTAAATCCTTGTTCTATTTTTGGCTGTTGGGCTTCTTAGTGGTCTTGGGCTTCCTACTTGGGCCTTGATTTGCAAACTGCTTCTTTTATCGGTTCTGATGGGCCGAAACCAAATTTGGGCCTACAATGTACATGAAGGATGAAATTGTCCCTAATAACTTTTGATGAATTAGTAAAAGAACAAAAATGGGTCAACGGCATTATGCACTAAAATTATAATTTTTTCTTTCTTTTAATTATTTCTCTTTTTCGACTTTTTTTTCCTAAAATACTTTTTGAAAGTGGTTGTATTTGTAAGAGAATCCAAAATTTGGCATTTTTTCCCCCAATTAAGATAGTGTCACACCGAATACTTATTTTGGTGTATTCAAGTGTTCTATGAATCCATGAAAAATGCTTCTCAAAGATAATTTATATGAGGATCTTCCTAACATTAACAAACAATTATGTCTCAGAATAACATTGAAAAGTATAAATTTATGTCTTTGAAAATTACGCAAGGACTTGTAATTCCACCTAGACTCTGAGATTTGTTCTAATTCTAGGTAGATACCTTTTAATATTCTCACCTAAACCCCTATCAGTAATTTTACAATTCTTAAGGGATGAAAATGTAATTATCAAAACAAGATGGAGTGCGTGTATAATTTTACAATTCTTGAGGTAAAACTGTAATTATTCCTTAACAATTTGTAATAATCAACGAGACAAAATTGTCCTTGGGTCAAAAAAATTTACGTCAAAAAGTGTGATCCATTTTAACTATGGTAAATCACTTGTGTTAAATCAAGTATGGATCAACGATGCTCCTCTTATCAATCTACATGAAGCTAATCTATCGCGTTAGTAATGTCATAACTTGTTATGTGTTTAATAAGTTCAATAATTTGATTTGAACACAAGTGTCTTCCTTACGGAATGTGCAATCAATTTTAAGTTCCTATACAACCCATGACCTTAAACTTTTTAGTTTTCACTATCAATATAGCGTTATTTAAATAACACAAGTATAGCTCAGATGAAATATTTCGTCATTAAATTCTCAAGAATTCAGAATGCACCTGATATATAACCACAATATACATTGATCATTCCATATGATAGAAACCTTCACCTAAAAATAGAGCAAGTACATCATCTAGGTTTCACAATAAACGTCAATACCGAAAAATATATGCTAAGAGTTCATATCCTTCAAGCATCGATGTCACGTGAAAATATTGGGTACCCTAGAGATAAATCCACAGGGACGGGTACCACAAACTAATAATAGAAATGGGTATAATACATGTAGAACTAGTCTTCATTCCATGACCATTCTCAACTAGTTGCAGCACCACACATTTAGGTATCCAAATGTGTGGTGCTGCAAATCAGAAACCAAATGCTCATCCTGTTACCATAGAGACTACCATGTTATACTTATCCCTGTGGTATCCAACAATTGTCTCCTCACATCACGCACTCTCCAAACCTCAACAAGTGATGCAAAACCTCAGTGCATATAAGAAAAAACAAAAAAAAAAACAAACAAACATAGCCCAACAATGTCGACCAACCAGACAATTTAAGAGACTGCTGTGACAAATTGAAACCTCGTTATCCTTGCACAAGAGACACCAATTAACCCTTTAGATTGTCATCGGTCAAAGTCCTCCCCAGAGCAACCATTAACCCACCTTAACATGCGGGATGCACATGCCCATGAATATTTCAGAACACCTAAACTACAGATACAAGATCAAGTTAGACACAATATATAAATAGATGAAAAACTATAACAATAACCATAACAAGAAATTTTGCTTTTGCCACTAAGCTTTGTATGTTCAAAATCCCATAGACTATTACCTACTCAAATCCACCGGAAGAGTTTGATTATACATGGAGAGAGAGTAATGAACTCTGCTCACCTGTGAGTAAAAAATTTATACACACCAAATATATGGATCATTAGATGTGATTGGTGTAAATAAATCAATTACCATAAATAAATTAGCAATCACATTCAACGGGGGTGTGTATGAATTTCTTGCTCACCGGGGAGAAAGAGATCATTTTTCTACATATTTATATAAATATATATATATAATAAAAGAAAAGGACATTAATCACGGCTTTTCTAAGAAAACACAATATATGTAGAATAATCACCAGAATGTTGAACATAACTGTACAAAGAAAAAACTGGAGATGAGAGACCTGTCAAACGTTATCAGGCCAAAACTCCCTGAAAAAGGCCTGTTCAAATTCCTTCTCCTTTAAGCGCTCTTCAAGCTCTTGCATCTTTTTCATCCTTTTAGAAATGGTCTTTGCTTTATTTTTGGAAGGCACCTGATATATAGAGATGTGACATCAGAAGAATCACTAAAAAGCCGAAGCAGAATGGATTTCCTTTTAGATACTAATCATGTAGATAATAAAGCAAAATCACCAATGCAGACATGTCATTAACTCATCTAAATGAAATGACGGAAATACCACTTCCTTTATTAAATTTGCATGTTAAAGTTTTATCTAGGTGCAATAGAACAGTGCTGCAGGAGGCTACTCTGACAGTGAGCTTAACCCTCATCTAATGAGATTTTGACTATGTGAGGTTATCTCACATCCCATCCAATGTATGAGCACACAAGTTCAGGTGAGAGCGCCCAAGTAATAACATTTTCCATGCCAATATCACAACCAGGCACATCTTTTGACCAAGTCGATAAATATGTCTAGTTTCCCACAAGTTTATAATTAGCTATGTTAGTTATAGTGTGTGGGTGTCTTTGGGCTTAACCCAATATGAGTCAGGCTCATATGGTTTTGTGTATCCATCTATGTGTTGTCATAATATTTTTATATATATATATATATATAGGGGTGCGGTTCCCTCTTATTTATGTGATTAGGGGTGTGGTTCCTCCTTATTAGTTTTTTCTGTTTCGATTCGCAGGGTCATCTCTGAATTTTTTTTATTTAAGATTTTATTATGTCGGATTCGTCTTCCGGCGGTGGGGCTGTTGGGAACAACAACAAGCCCATTATTTCTAAGATCGTTTATGCCTCTACCAAGCTTACAAATCAACGTTTAGATGGATCTAATTTCTAGCATTGGAGAAAGATTATTATTTTTGTTATTCGTGGTATGGATAAGGAAGATCATCTTATTGTTGAATTCCTGAACAAGCAATCTGACCCGCAGATTATAAGATTTGGTTACGTGATGATGCACGGTTATATAACCAACTTATCAATTCTATGGAGCCAAAGGTAGTCATGTTGGTTATCCACTGTGATTCAGTTAAAGAGTTGTGGGAGTATCTACAGATTCTATATTCTGGCTGAGATGATATGAACAGATTATATGATGTATGTCAGTCCCTATTCCGCCCTGAGCAAAAGGAAAGTATCAGTGATTATTTCGCTTCGTTCAAGAAAACATATGAAGAATTTAATATATTGATGTCTATTACGTCAGATATTCATCAGATACAGAAACAGAGAGAGCAGTTGGTTATTCTTGCATTCCTGAGTGGTTTAAAACCTGAATATAAATCGGCTCGGTCTCAGATTTTAGCGAGTCGTGAAACTTCACTTACAGAGGCATATTCCAGGGCTCAGCGCTCTACTCGACAATCTTCAGGATTCAGTGATAGGACTGCCCTAGCAGGTCAATCCGGAGGCAGTGCTGGGGGAAGACGAGGAGGTCGTGGGGGTCAAGGAGGACACGGACCAGATGGTCGAGTTGCTTGTTTTCACTGTGGTGGCATTGATCACATGCGTGACAGATGCTGGAAGTTACATGGTAAACCACCTAATGTTCGGTCCGCAAATATGATATCCGGAACTGATCAGTTTACCCAGGATACTACTGTTGATGATGGTCGTGTGAATTTATCCGCTGAGGAGTACTCTCGCTTGTTATCTAATCAAGCCTCTATATCTGCCACTGTTGCTCAGACGGGTCCATCTACTGCTTGTCTTTCAGCTTCTCCTCGAGCATGGATTATTGATTCTGGAGCTTCAGACCATATGACTGGCACCACAGGTATATTGAGTACATATTCTCCTACATCATCTCTTCCCGATGTTCGGGTGGCTGACAGATCATATATTGTTATTCTAGAGATTAAGAAAGCATCTCCTACACGTAGTTTACAATTGTCATCCGTTTTATATTTGTCCGATCTTCCTTTTAATCTAATTTCTGTCAGTGCATTAATCAAAGGAATTAATTGTTATGTAATTTTCTATGGTGAATATTGTGAATTTCAGGATCGTTCGACGAAGAGGACGATTGGTAGGGGTCGTCACACTTCAGGAAGACTCCACATGCTAGATGAGGAACCAATATCCATGGTGTGTTCCGGTGTGTTATCCACTCCTTTCGAGCTTTACTGTCGCCTTGGTCATCCTGCTCTCCCCAGTTTCAAGCGACTTTCTCCAGCTTTTCAGTCTTTACCAGAGTTGTTTTATGAGTCGTGTCAGTTCGCGAAACATAATCGCGTGTCATATGTGTCTAGGATAAATAAACGAGCATGTGTTCCATTTGATCTAGTCCATTCTGATGTTTGGGGTCCATGTCCAGTTCAATTTAAGTCTGGGTTCCGTTTTTTAGTTACATTTGTGGATGATTATTCCCGTGTTACTTGGTTATATCTAATAAAACAACATTCTGAGATATTTTCTGTTTTTTATGTTTTTTACAATGAAATTCGTAATCAGTTTTTTTGTGTCTATTCGCACGTTGTGTAGTGACAACGCACATGAATATTTTTTTTCTCCCTTTACATCATTCATGACCCAAGAGGGTATTATTCATCAGTCTTCATATCTAGATATCCCCCAACAAAATGGAGCTGTTGAGCGTAAAAATCAACATATTATGGAAGTTGCTCGGGCACTTATGTTTCATATGAGAGTCCCTAAAATATTCTGAAGCGACGCAGTATTGACTGCAACATATTTGATCAATCGGATACCATCATCTGTTCTTAAGGGGGAGATTCCACATAAAGTATTATTTTCTAACCAGCCTAATCATTTTCTCCCATTACGCATTTTTGGATGCACCTGCTATATTCGGGACATTTGATCTCAGGTGACTAAACTTGATCCCAAGTCCTTACGGTGCATATTTCTGGGATACTCACGTACTCAGAAGGGCTATCGGTGTTTCTCTCCTGAGTTGGGGCGGTACCTAGTGTCATCAGATGTAGTTTTTCATGAGTCTTCTTCCTTCTCATCACATCTTTCGTCCGCGGATCCACCTCCCACACCGCCAATTGATGAGTTTTTGGTCTATAACTTGATTCGTGTCACATCTGTCCCCTCAGTTCGCTCAGTTCAGCCTGTGTGTCCTCCCCTTCAGACATATGTCTGTGGACTACGTCAGGTGTTTAGTTCTACTCCCGTACCTAATCCTGAGCCGCCCCCTGCTGCATCGGACTCTTCGTCCTCTGATCCTCTAGTGCCAACTCAAACATCTGATGATGATTTGCCCATTGCTCTTCGGAAGGGTAAGCGCAGTTGTGTTAATTATCCTGTATCTGCGACCCTCTCTTATACAGGTGTTTCTTCATCATTACAGGCTTTCGTATCAGCTTTGGACTCTATTTATGTGCCTCGAAATCTATCTGAGGCTCTCTCTTCTGCAGATTGGCGAGCAGCGATGGAGAATGAAATGTTCGCCCTAAAGGCCAATCATACTTGGGACTTGGTGCCTCTCCCGCCGGGCAAAAGACATACTGCTTGTAAATGGGTATATGTTGTTAAAACGAATCCAGATGGTTCTGTAGCTAAACTCAAGGCTCGCCTAGTGGCAAAAGGATATGCTCAGACTTAAGGGGTGGATTATACTGATACCTTTTCTCCTGTGGCTAAATTTGCATCTGTACGTCTCATTATTTCTCGTGCAGCTACGTCTGGATGGCCGCTCAATCAATTAGATGTTAAGAATGTGTTCCTGCATGGTGATCTCCAAGATGAAGTTTATTTGGAGCAACCACCTAGTTTTGTTGCTCAAGGGGAGTCTAGTCTTGTTTGCCGCCTAAAGAAGTCTCTATATGGTTTGAAACAATCCTCGCGCGCATGGTTTAGGCGCTTTAGTGATGTTATTTTAGACTTTGGTCTTAAGCGGGCAGCCAAAGATCACTCGGTCTTTTATCGCCAGTCGGATGCAGGTAGCATTTTACTTGTTTATGTTTATGACATTGTGATCACTGGCAGCCATGGTGCAGGTATTTCTTCGCTAAAAGAATTTCTGTAGACTCGGTTTCAGACAAAGGATTTTAGTTGTCTTTGCTATTTCTTGGGAGTTGAGGTGGCAAGTAGCAAACGGGAAATATTTCTCTCTCAAAGAAAATATATTCTAGATCTGTTACGCGACATGTGGATGATGAGTGTTAAACCATGTGATACTCCTATGGCTCCTGGAGTTAAATTATCTAGAGAAGATAGAGATGTGTTCTCCGATCCTGAGCATTATAGACGTTTGGTTGGGAAGCTTAATTATCTTGCAGTAACCCGCCCTGATATTGCATTTCATGTAGGTGTGGTCAGTTAGTTTATAGCAGCGCCTCGTGTTCCGCATTGGGATGCAGTGATTCATATTCTACGATATATTAAAGGTACTCCAGGTCGAGGATTATTGTACAATAACCATGGTCATATGCGGATTGAAGGGTTTTCAGATGCTGATTGGGCAGGATCCCCGTGTGACAGGAAATCTACTACAGGTTACTGTGTGTTCGTTGGTGGTAATTTGATTTCCTAGAAGAGCAAGAAACATAATGTAGTGGCTCACTTTAGTGCTGAATCAGAGTATCGTGCATTGACTCACTTAACTAGTGAGGTGATATATTTGCAACAACTTCTCGATGAGCTTGGTTACAAGTCCTCAGAACCGTCCCAGTTGTGGTGTGATAATCAAACAGCTATACATATTGTCTCTAATCCTGTTTTCCATGAAAGAACAAAGCATATTGAAGTGGATTGTCATTTTGTGCGGGATAAGCTACAAGGTGGACAGATCTCTTTGAAGCATGTGAAAACCAGTGATCAGCTAGCAGATGTGTTTACCAAATCTCTTATGGGCAATCGGATTTCTTATATATGTAACATCTATGTTATCAGTAAGGCATGATTAATATCTATGTTCAAGCTTGAGGGGGAGTGTTAGTTATAGTGTGTGGGTGTCTTTGGGCTTAACCCAATATGGGCTAGGCCCATATGATTTTGTGTATCCATCTATGTGTTGCCCTAATATTTATATATATATAGGGCTGCTAACCAGAAAGTTAGTAAGTCAATATTACACTAATTTCAATAAGCTATGTCGGTGATTATTCAGGTATTCAACAATGCTTTCAAAAATCAATCAGCAGATGACGAGTTTGTTCCATGGTTAAGTAAGATGATAAACTATCCATCGATAGTGGAGAAGCAGCAGCTATGAATCATGGTAGCATCCGCAAAGGGGTGGAGTCTTGTTGTTACGATCTCTCTCTGTAATGGAAGTACAGAAACTGGCTGGTGACTAGAGGGTTAGTGCTTGGACTAGCTTATCTAATTCTTCCACTTTAATCTAGAAGAGTATTTTCGCTCTAAATTAGGTCCCTGCTTTTTCTTCTCTTTTTTCTCTTTTGTATTTTTTGTCTAAGTTTTTCACACTATAAATACATTGTGTTTGTGCTTTTGCTTCTTACTTCTACTTTTGACATATGTCTATATGCTGGCTTCGTACAATTTCTCTAAACTACTTTTCCCTGAGATTCTTGTAGCAATTCCACTGTGGACTCTTGGATGGTATAGAAATGTATTAAGGAAGCGTACAAGAGAACACGATCGAGTATGGGTCTCAAAAAGATTTTTGGTGGTTTGCTTTTGAAAATCATTTTCTGGATATCTCGATCCTCTTGTTAAAGTGTGCAATTTGAAAGTTGTTGTGATAGTTCTCCAAAAAAATTGATCCTCTATTTAAAATTTTGTTAAAATTAGTTGGACTTCTCTTGTCAAAAGAACAATCTGACAATGATTGTAGGACAATCGCTGAACCTAAGGGCTCGCAAAAGTTGATCTTGAGGCATGTAATGCCCTCTAAAGGTTGTAATGTTAATTCTAATGTTGTTACAAGACTCGAGTTCCCAGTATTTATAATATGCACTGTGGCAACCTATGTGGACGAGCCAAGACATTGGACGAGCTACCACACTAAGCGCTACAGGTTGCACAATATCACATCGCCTGGGTAAGGTAATGGTGACCCGAGGCCTTCTCAAGTAGCGGCTTTAGGGATTTTTCAAGCTTTGTTTGTACACTAACAGATAGTTACAATCTAACACCATGTGGGTAAGGTGAAGGTGAAAGTGTTCATGTGTTACTGTTATCTCCAAATGGTATGAGGCATTTTGGGGGAAGCTCCAAAAACAAAACCGTGCAAAGCCAAGCCCTAGAGTAAACAATGTCATACCATGTAGTGGAGCATCATGTCACTACAAAACAGTAGCCTAAAGTGTGGCCAACAACAAGGACATTGAGCTCATGGGCGGTGATTGTGGCAACCTGTGTTGGTGAGGTATAATGGGAGCAAGTGCTAGACACTATAAAATCACATGTTGCACAATCCTATATAAATGAAGGTGAAGTGCTTACATGTACCCATTCTCATCTCCAATAGGTATGAGGTCCATTGGAAACTTGGAATGAAACCCAAGAATAAAACCGTGCACTCTTAGACCTAAATCAAATAATATCAGAGTATGTAGTAGAGTTGGCGAACCAGAACCCACCCCAAAGTGTGGCCAATGGGATGTTTGTCCCATGAGAGCTGATTGTGTTGACCTATGTGGGCAGTGTTTTGTGGTCTAGTGCAAGACACTAGGCAAGTTATAGTTCGCACATTCCACATTGCCTGGGTATGGTGAATGTGAAGTGCTTATGTGTCAATGCTATCTCCAAATGGTATAAGGTCTTTTGAAGTAAAGCACAAGAACAAAACCCTAGGCTCAAGTAGACAATGTCATCCTGTGTGGTGGAGAGGGAGGGCTGCTACATGTACCACATTTGAAGAGGTACGAAACATTCTAGAGATAACAGATACATAGACCATAAAGATCTCTTGAAGGTGTCCTATATGTTTTTTATTAACCTTCTCTTGCATTGCCGATGGCTCAAGATCAGCCTTTCTTTTGGGTTAGGTTAGAATCCTGTGTATTATGCCTCAGTCTTCCAGAGGCTGCACAATAAAGGCTTAAAGAGGTTGTACAGTGGGTTCTAAAGCCCGTAAAATTCTAGAGGGTGGCTCCCTTGAGTGTTCGATGGTGTTTTATGGAGAGAACAGAAGAGGAGATCCTTCAATGGCGAGAAGACTTCTATTGGGACGATCAAATTGTTTACTATCAGTTTCTATTTTTTGTTTGGTACTTGAGAGAAACTCTGGATTACAGTCGATTTTTGGGGATATTTTGAGAGTTTAGGAGAACTAATTGGCCCTTTGTGTAACTCATGTGGAATGCATTCCCTGCTTGCATGCTTTCTAAAGTAGGCTCTCTAGATATCACAATAGAGGAAGATTAAAATTGTAATGAATCTTTTGTGAAGATCAATGACATTGCAGACAATAACCAAGACAAGTATGATCATGGATATAGAGTTATAAATGAGATTCTTAAGATTGCTACCTGAGGGAATTTTATCCAAAACTCACCGCGGTAGGATAAATTAATTTTCTATTCATTTTTTTAGCATATAAGGATAAAACTGTTGGCAAACTTAATACCTATGAACTTCA
Source organism: Cornus suecica (assembly GCA_963922005.1). Classification (NCBI taxonomy): domain Eukaryota; kingdom Viridiplantae; phylum Streptophyta; class Magnoliopsida; order Cornales; family Cornaceae; genus Cornus; species Cornus suecica. The sequence goes on along the minus strand of OY998245.1, from coordinate 35,244,393 downwards.
CCTCCCTGCCTGGTAAGAATAAAGCATTGCACAAGGGTTCAAGAAGTAGAGTTTAAGGATGGTCCGTGAGGATAATCACTATCTAACTAGGAAGTTTGAAAATTTCTCAGAAAGGAATTATAAATAAGAAAATCTAAAGTGGAAACAATTCAAAATAAAAGAAAGGTAGTATATCATCAACAAAGGAAAGAGGAAACAGAAGAAGATGAAGTTAAGCCATCGACAAGTCGGATGTGGAATTGTGCAACACCCTCCCACATAGCCCGCCACAATATGTCACATGCAACCAAAGGCTTCCAAGCTTTAAAGAAAGGTCATCAAATGATACTGGTACAACACTTCTGTCTATGGGCGGTTCTTTTCTAAACTTCAACTGTGACTGCCGAACCCTCAAATCAGCAGTTATTTACGAGGGGTCAAATTTAATAAATAGTTCAGTACATCTCTAACATTGCCTTTCTTTATGACTCTTAAAATACTCAGCTAAGCTCTCTACCTAGTCCATTACCTAATAACATACATATATGTATCTAAAGATATAACAAATAAACAGGTCAAACAAATATTCCAGATTTTTGCGAGAGCTAATGAAACTTACTTGATCATTTTTCCCTTCAGAAGCAGGCTTGTCAAAATTTTCTGAGTTTTCTGGTGTCTTCTTCTTTACTTTATCAGCGCCCAGGCCTCGCTTATTCTTCTTCAAGTAAGTCTGTATAGGCTCTAATCTCCCCTGTATGCACCATGAATTAGTTAAAAACATGACATAGAATTACTAGCAAGTTAAGGTTAATGGACAATGCAAAAGCGAATCAAAATAGAGAATTGCCACTATTATAGAGATGCGGAAAGAATAAAAAATTATATCCTCCAATGGCTCCTCTTGGTTTTGGGCTTTCAAACGCTGAAGGCATAATCAAGAGTAACACGTGATTGGTAGATACATCTCCTCTGTCAGGTGACGTGGCAAGGTCATTAAATGAGAGTAGTTGTCCTCATCATTTGAATTTGAAATACACGGTTATCGTGGCCTTGATTTTCGCATTAGTGGCTGAGAAGATGGCTCGGTACTCCGTTTAGCTTGAAAGTGGGGCGGTTGGTCTCCTTCAGTAACTCCTATATATATTCTTCATTTGTACTTTTGCAAACTTCTTACTTCGTTATCTTATCCTCACAGCAAAGGCTTTTCTCTACAAATCATCTTCTTCGCAAATATCTTTGTCGGAAACTGCATTTGCTTCCCAAAGAACTCAGAAATTTTCATCGGAGACTTGCCAAAATCCTCTTTGAGTGTAAGTTCTTTCCTCTACTCTTTCCTTCTTCCAGAAATGTCTGATAGTGATGATACCCGATCGGGTAGTGATCGTCTTCCTTCCTCTGTTGACCCTAATGCCTCTCTCAGTTCCCCATCAGTCGAAGTGGTTAGGATAGTCAGATCCAGTCCTCCGAAGGTCACCCAGCGTGTTGGTACCGGTGGGATTCCTGTGGTCACTGTTCCAGTTGGGGGTCAAGCTGTTAGGAGATCCGGAACACAGATTACCGTTGATCCCTTGATAGCTGAAAAAAGGATAGACGCAGTTCTAAAGAAGCTCGAGGTTCCTAATGGGGTGATTATCAGGCACTACCCCAAGGATAAGGATTTTAGATTGGGTAAAGGAGTTAGGGATGACCAGATCTTACTTTCTTCTTACCATCTACAGATCCTCCGATTTCCAATTCACCCTTTCTTCCTGTTTGCTTTATCTACCTTAGGTCTGGCCCCGCTTCAGGTTGGGCCAAACTTCTTTAGAATATTGGTTATGGTCCTGCTGCTCAATCGGGATCTAGGTCTGGACTTGGGCTTGGCAGAGGTCCTATTTTCTTATAAAATGCAGGATCAAAAGGACTGTAAGGGGCATTTCAATCTTTTTCCTTATCAGGGGAGAAAGATGTGTGATGAATTTGTAGTCTAATAAGGGTTGGAAGGAGAGGATGATTTTGGTGAGCGGGAACTGGAGACATCCCAATGCAAACTTCCCGATCCACAAAGCTTTTAGCCAGCACTTATTCCCCTCTTTCAAACCTTATCATTCAGGGGCATGTTTTTGTGGGGTGTGTGATGACAAGTTGGGGATGCATGTTTTAAGTTTTTTGAAGGCGTCCGCTAACCATAAGACCCCATTTTATATTAAATCTCGTTTTGACCTTCTAAAGTCCAAAGTTTAGGGTAAACCTTTAAGGATGTGTCCTGATTTCATACTTTGCATGAATTATCATCTAAAGGAGCAGACATCATGCTAACAATTCCTCAACCCAGTCTCAAAAGCAAACAAAAGAGGGCATCGGGCAACCCAGCCACTCCTGCCACCCCTTTGGGAACCGCATCCCCTTCTGTCAGTGAGGTTCCGCCACCACCCCCTTCAAGTGATCCTCAACTTACTATTCCTCCCCCTCCCTTTGGAGCAGAAGGTGTTTCTACCCCTACTTCTCCTATTCTCCTTTCCTTAGGGGAGAATCTTGTTAACCCACCCCAATTCGCTGGTGATGGTGCTTCCATACCAGCTGGAGGGGGGCCTAGATTGCCATCTTCGTCCATGCAGGGCGTCACCCGATCCCGACTGGAGAATGACCAAGCTGGCCGTTCAGTTCGGCCCCGATAAACAACGTCAGCCTCTCCTAGTGTGCAAACGAAAACCAAACAAATTATACCCAAAGAGGAGGAAAAAAACAGAAACGTTTCCCATCCAAACCCTAAATTTTCCGCCACATTCCAAGAAAATCCAAGAAAATTGCGCCAAATAGATAAGGAAATTTTAGGGTTTTTTATTGCAAATGAAGCAGAAGACCCACCTTGACAGAATCCCACCATCACCAGGCTAGATCAAGATGGAGCAATCGCCACAACAACAAATTCAGATGGAGCAATCCCCATAACCACAGATTCACTCACCAAACTCGCCTTCTAAACCATCGTCTTCATGGTAAGAGAAGAGAGGAACATATAGAGACGTGAAGAAGAGAGGAACAGATAGAGACATGAAGGAGAGAAGAACGGAAGAAGAGGACCAAACATAGTGAAACGAACAGGTTAACACGGGTACCGTAACCCTACCTGTGAAGGACCCGCGAATTTGAAGTTTCTCTTTTAACCTAACCCATGAACAACCCGCTTCTGAATTTACTCACCCAATGCCCAATTTTAGTAGGCGGGTTAGTGGGTACAGGTCAGTTTTGCCAGCCCTAGTGTTAGGTAAGTATGATATGGAGTAAAGCTTCAAACAAGAAAAGAATTTTGCAGGGGCATCTTCTTTTCCTTGTGGAAAAACAGCATACTAATACCGCAGTGGTGGGTACACGTGTTCTTAAAGGCTCAAGAAGTAGAAAGACACTAGAGGTCCTCCGGAACCTAGGCGCAAGAATAAGATGCAGTTTACACAACAAATGGCAGAATAAATGGCAGCAATCATGGTTGTTACTATATGACAAACTGAACTAACAGCATTTTCAATTTACCCAAATGAGATCACAGAACATATCACTTGTGTGCTGGCACTGTAAATAGCAAACACACTACTGTAGGAGGACAAACTAACTCCAACGAATTCCACGGACTGAATTGGAAGAAAGACATTGAGGACAAAACTCAAAAACACACACACATTTCCCCAATAACATAAAGGATAGCGGACATGCTCAATAACGAATGTCATGAACAGCCAAATAACCCAAACGTGCAAGAACCTAAAAAATCAAACACTTAATTACGCAATTGGAGAAAAAAACACACACGTGATGAACACATCATTAGTTTCAAACTCATTACCTATGTAGTACCAACTATTAAATATCATAAACAATATGTAAGACATGATTTTTCAAAAAACATGTAAAAAATGCGATAAAACTCCATACAATGAAAAATAAAAATAGAAATAAAAATATTATACTGATAACCAATTTAGAGAGTGGGACTTGGGTACCTGCTCAGAGACACCTAAGCCAGTTCCTTCTTTCCAACCATGTTTCTTCAGAAGCTGCAAGATTCCAATCATGTGCCAACAGTCAACATCGTTCAACTCACACACGCACTATATGTGTGTCTGTGTGTGTAATTTGGGATAATTAATGAAGTACAGAAAACCCTAATCTAGGCATTATATACATAAACAAGTATGTGTGAAGATAATTAAAGAAAAAGAAAACGAAAGTATACATTGAATTGTGTCTATAATTTCTAATAATTATAGAAAAAAGCAATATCCCAACCTATGCAGTATGTATATATATATATATATATATATATATATATATGTTTATATAGAGGCACATATACATAGAGAGAAAGAGGAGAGGAAACCTTAAATCCAATATTAGAAGAATGGATGGGTGTAGAAGATGAAGTGGAAGGCTGAGACCCAATTCCGCGGGAACTGTCGAATTCTCCCATGTCCGTCCTTACTCCTTCCCTTTCAATTCAAATAATTTTCCCTTTCTTTCTTTACCAAACCTTTCCGATCCAGTAATGTCGTCAAGAATTTTTTTTGAGAAAAAAAAATGAAAATGCAATAAAATAAAAAACAACTCGAATAATATACCGAAAGTCTATTAAAATCGTAGTTTATCGTATTTCAAAATAGGTCCCAAAACGCCTTTCAGAAACAAGAAAAAAAAAAACTATATATATATATATATATATTTCCCAAAACTAGAAAATAAAAAATTATTTTTAGATACAATTTTTTAAAAAAATTAAAATCAATATCTTCAAATCACCTCTTTCTCTTTCTAATAAAAGTTTATCTAATTCCTCTTAGAAACTAAACGAAAGAGTCCATTTGAGCACTCAACGGCAATCTTGATGAAAAGTCTTTTTAGCCTTTCAGTGCAAAAATTATCGACCAAGAGGTTCTACTATGGTCATTGGTCACTGATTCACATTTTTGTCTTTCGTTTTTCTTCATAAATTCTTAAAATTTTGAAACCTTTTACGAATTTAATTAATATGCCTCTTAGATTTTTACAAAATAGATTCAATGTATTAGATAAAACTTTAACATTTAAACCAGTTAACACAACCTGATCACTTGTGTTCTTTTTTTATTATCCTACAGCCGTAGTAAATTTTAATCAAGTTACAATTCATTTGTTTTCAAGGATAAAGGCGGTGTAACTTATCCTCTTATAACGGTGAGGTTTGAAAATAAAATATTTTGCTTTTATATTATGTTAACAACTCATCGTTCTTAAACTTAAAAATCATTGAATTTAAATATTTTAATTATTTAATGTTAGAATTTTTATAAATTCATGAACAAGTTCATGGATTTTTTGTGATTTATTATGTCATTCAAGTATGATCTCTTCCACAAATTTTACTTTCCCTTGAATTCTAGTCTCCTCCGATTTTACATAACTCTTGTACGTAAATCCCAATGTTCGTTTTCTATCTAAAATTATAAGCCTACTCTTCTCAGCCTGTCTTGAAATGGGCATGTTCTTAATTTTTTGTGGGTGTATTTTTATAATTTTTGTGATTATTTCATGATTTTTTGTTGATATTTTATATTATGAATTTTTTCAAGTACATTTCCATGAATTTAGTCGTAAAGGAAGGTTGAGAGACTACCAGAAAGTGTCTTTTTTTTCTTTTTCCTTAGGATCTATTTGTTTACTGGTTATGGTCACATTTTTCTAGTTTGGTCATGATTTTTTAAGACCATATCATATTTATTTTGCATTAGTCTCAAAACATATAACCAGATCAAAGTAAACAAAAATAATATTTTTTAGAACCACAATCTTTTGTGGTTTTATTTGTTCAGGTTACAAAATCTATCCAAAATCTAATCAAAATGTCCTCCAATAATTGAACCACATTTAACCAATATATAAACCAAAACACAAAAAAAAATAATAAAATAATGAATAATAAATAAAATGAATTAAACAATACATAAAAATAATAAATAATAATAATAATAATTAATTAATTAATTAAAAAATATTTTTTATAAATTAATAAAAATAAAAATAAAATAAAATATATTTATGAATAAAATAATAATATAAATAATAAATTAATAAAATATATTTATAAATTAATAAAAATAAATGAATAAATAAAAATAAAAAATATATATATTTATGAATAAAATAATAATATAAATCATAAATTAAATAAAATATATTTAAAAATTAATATAAATAAATGAATAAAAAAAATAATGAATAATAAATGAAATAAATTAACTAATACATAAAAAAAAATTAATCAAATATATTAATAAATTAATTAAACAAATAAATAAATGATAAATTAATAATATAAATAATAAATAAAATAAATCATATTTATAAATAAAATAAAAATAATGAATAATAAACAAAATGAATTAAATAATACATAAATAAATAAACAATAAGCAAAATGAATTAAATAATACAATAATAATAATAATAATAAATGAATAAATATAATAATAATAAATAAATGAATGAATAAATAATAATACAAATAATAAATGAATAAAATATATTTATAAATTAATTAAAATAAATGAATAAATAATAAATTAAATGAATTATATTTATAAAAAAATGAATAATAAACAAAATGAATTAAATAATACATAATAATAATTAAATTAATGAAATAATACATAAACATATAATAAATATAATAATAAATAATAATATAAATAATAAATTAATTAAATATTTTAGAGACAAATAAAAATAAATGAATAAATAGTAATAAATAATAAACAAAATGAATTAAATAATATATAAATAAATAATAAGCAAAATGAATTAAATAATACATAAAAATAATAATAAATAAATAAATAAATAATAAGAAAAATGAATTAAAGAATACATAAAAATAATAATAAATTAATAAATATAATAATAATAACAAAAAGAAATAAATAATAATATAAATAATAGATGAATAAAATATATTTATAAATTAATTAAATAAACCAATAAATAATAATATAAATAATCAATTAATAATATAAATAATAAATTAAATGAATTATATATATATAAAATGAATAATAAACAAAATAAATTAAATAATACATAATAATAATTAATAAATTAAATGAATTAAATAATAAACAAACTAAATGAAATAAAATGAATTAAATAATACATAAAAATAATAATAAATAAATAAATACAATAATAAATTAATAAAATATATTTATAAACAAATAAAAATAAATGAATAAATAATAAATAATAAACAAAATGAATTAAATAATCTTTAAAAATAATAATAAATATATATATTATAATAAATAATAAATAAATAGTAAATAGTAAATGATAAATAATAATAAATAATAATTTTTTTAAAAGCCAAAATATCATAGTGCATTATTTGCATGTTATCGACAGTTGAAATTGTTATGTAATATTAATATGTACCTTGTGAAATTTGTGTGATCGTAAGTTTTGTATAATAAAAATATAATTTTTATAAAACCTATTTGTTATTATATTTGATAATTGGAGTGCAATAATCATACTTTAAAAATTTTTTACAAAACCAATATAACATTATTATATAAGAAATACATAGTAAATATCAATCAAAAAGACTTTAATAAATGTTTACAAATTAAATGTGTGGGTTTTAATGTTATTACATCATACAAAGTATATTCAATATTTTCACAGTTTACTATAAATTTAAGATCAGACCAGTTTGTCAAACATGGTTTGGTTCAAAGAAGTTTGGAACCAGACGGTTTGCCAAATATGGTTTGGTTTTAGTTTTCTCAGATCAAGACCATCAGACCAGACCACTTATCAAACAAAATTTCAAAATATCACCCAGACCAAATCAAAGGTAACCGGACCAAAATGGTTACCATACGTGGCCTTAATGCATAGATAGTATTGTCATTACATGAAAATTCATGTTGCGCATCAATATTGACTTCAATTAAATATTAATTGAAGTAAAATATTGACAACATTTTGCTTTATATTGCAGAATATTTCATGTTTTTTTTGGCTCTATATAGAAGAACCGATTATGGCTAGCAACCAAGAAATTATAAGAATTTGTTTAACATTCAATTCCTAAATATGAAATTGAAAGGACATTTGAATTGCTCAAAAAAATTTAGGCTATACAAGCACGGCATAGTTTTCGAATTTAAAAATCAAATCAATATCATAAATGTTTGTGTCATCCTCCACAACCTCATATGAGTTGACAAGCTAAATGACCCGTCCCTAGTTGAGGTAAAAAATGATTTAGCAAGACAAGTTATTCACGAAGACAATGGTGGAAAAATTAACGAAAAGGAAATTGATGTTTATAGTCGTGTAATCATTGTAATTAATACAAATCAAATAGGATTTATTTAAACAACAAATGAATGAACTCAAAGAAGAGACACATTAGTACAAGCTATGTTTCTTGAATATCTTCAAAAGAAGAAATTTATAACATTTTTCTTCTTTGATTTGTCGTATTTATTTCCGAATGAATTAAAAAACAATTATTAGTCCATTAAATACTGAAGATTTTGAGGCATGTCCTAAGAAGTTGGAGTCCATTTATAGCCTTCTATTAGAGCTGACAATTTCTGACACGAATTGACCCGTTTGACACGATTATATTTATTGTTATATTTATTTGCTGATTTTTTCTATTCTCTAATTGGTCATGGATTGAAATACATTAATAAACTATTACTGAATCGTGTCAAATTCAATTTCAATTTCATTTTTATTTTTTATTTTTTTATTTTTCGTGTTGGATTGTATCATATTTAAAATGTTTGATTTTCGTGTCAACTAGTATCAGATTGCCCTGTTGACCCGTGGGTCGACCTGTTGACACGAATTGTCAGTCATACCTTCTGTAAGTCATTTATAGGTCTTTTAAACATTATATATTTGTATGATTGAAATTCAAATTTTGTATCTCATGCTTTATATTTTCAATATTTGGGGATGGATCTCTATCTGATTTTTGTTTTTACTTTTGAATCCCCCTTTTCTGGTCACAGGTAGGGCTGCAAACGAACTGAGCCGAGCCAAACTTTGAAATGTTCAAGCTCGGTTCATTCATTAAACGAGTCTTGAAAATGTGTTCAAGCTCGGCTCATTTGTTTAACGAACGAACCCGAGCCGAACGCCAGATTTAACGAGTCGAACCCGAACTTGCTCACAAATGACTCGTATCAGTTGCAACATATATTACTCTTACCAATAGTTGCATGGATTGAGTTATTGCATGTCTGTTTTTAACATATTTTCACTAGTATATTTTTTTATGAATGGTTTTTATGTTATGGACGCATAATTTCTATAATCTTTTCACAACAATCTTCATAATTTGTTCAATTTGAACACATTCTTTTGTCAAATATGAGATAATTTTACTATTTAACTTAGATGAGTTTGTTCACGAGCTTGGTAATGTTCAAGTTCGGCTCGTTTACTAAACGAGCCTAAAAATTGTGTTCAGGCTAAACGAACGAGCACGAGCCAAGCTCTTAACGAGCCAAGTCCGAGCCTGCTTACGAACGGCTCGGTTCATTTGCAGCCCTAGTCACAGTTATGCCTTGAGTATACTTTTATTTACTCTAGGAAAAAGTGCAAAATATCCCCCTGAACTATTGGTGTGTTTTAAAATATTTCTTGCAAGTGCACGAATCAATTGTAGTTTAGGTTATGCAAGAACGAGGTCGAACACAAGGGAATGCTTTAAAGAGAACTTAATTAAATTCAAATTAATCTAAAACTAACCTAGTTTATCAAAGTTTGTTTGTTGAAGTAATTTTTATATTAAACATGCAATATCAAAATACAAATAATTAAAGCGAGAATAATAGGGAGAAAAAATACTAAGGTATCGGAATCCACCACCACTAATCCATAAACTTCTAATTATTCCTTTATCAATTCCAATTTTAGAGTAGTAATTTAGAAATCAATCTTATTACTTTCTCAAGATTTAACAATAACGTACTAATGAAATATATTTTCAAGAAATAGATTTTCCTTCGCTTTAAAGTGTAAAATTCTAAGCATCCTATGTATGCAATTTAATGGATCACATAAGATCAAAGATTTTTACTTATAAACTCATCAAATCCAAGCTTGATTAATTGTGATAAGAATTCTTAACTACTATAAATACATGATATTTATAGTGAAAGGAATTTAAAACAATTAATACTATGAAGCGAAAATCATAAGCATTTAAACCATACACATGGAAATTGATAAAAGACTAAAAGGAATTTATTTCATAAATGGTGGTTTCATCATCAACCTTAGTTGAGAATTTAGTTACACATGATTAAAAAGAAAATAACAAAGTAAGAACAATAAAACCCGAAATTGAAGATAAATTATTCTCCTCTTTGGTGTCCTTCTTGCTCTCCTCCTTCTTCTTCTCTTCTCCTTTTTCTTCTTCAAGATGTATCCATATTTATAGAGAAATATTATAATCAAATTACAACTTGTAAAGAGAAATGAAATATTCTTTTCTTTTCTTTTTCTTTGAATATACATAACTTTCCATCACATTTTGTTCTTTTCCCATGTGCATTTGAATCTTCCAACTTTCATCCATGTGCATTTGATTCATCCAACTTTCATTCATGTGCATTTGATTCATTTCTCACTTTACACCTATAAATGAAAGACATAAATGTAGATGTAATTTAATGACATTGAAAATGATTTATTCAACAATTTTATTATATAAATTAAGTTTTGTGCACTTATCATTATTACACTTCTAAATTAATTAAAATAAATAGTTTTACCTACTAACAAATATACATTTGGGGATAAAATATGTATGTAAAATGGACTTATCAACTATCCCCAAGTGAGCAAAATACCCCGTTGTACTATAAAAGTGAGCAAATCAGTCCCTCAGGTTCTCAAAATTGAGCAAGTTGCCCCCTTGGACTCACTTTTTGAATGTCAAATTACTATTGTACCCATATATTAACCTTTTGTAAAGTATAAAAATAAGAGTTAACTTTATTTATACCCCTGAGGTTTGTTTTATCTTCAATTACACCCCCTCAAATTTAACATTATTATCTAATTATATAAATTATGTCTTATATGTAATTATGGGTGAATGGTGCAAAACCCCCATATACTATCAAAAATGTGCAGAAAACCCCTGTATGGTTTCACTTTGTGCAGATAAGCCCCTATGGTTTGGCAAAAGTGTGTAGATTCACCCCCTGTGACACTGTTCAGGCCATTTTTTCGACCAAAAAAGAGTCACGTGAGTTCCACATGACATGTATTTTTCTAAAATCCCAAAATGTCCTTGCTCAATTACCTAACTACCCTTGCCTTTATATAGATATATGTATAGCTATATTGCAAGTTGGTTTGACTTTCTCTCTCTTCTTCCTTTCTCTAGGTCTGCAACATTAACTTGGGCACCTCAAATTCAAAGCTTCTCTCCCTCTGGTATGGCTTCCATCTCTATCTCTCAGTTACTATTAAGCATACGAAAATGGTTTCATCTTCACAGTTCAAAAATGGTTCCATTCAAAGCTTCTCTCCCTCAACTTAAATCTGCAAGTATACTTGATTTCGTATGCAGGTTGAATCTGAATTTAATTTGCAAAATATATACTTGATTTTCATACATATAATACAACATAATTATTTAAATTGATTTTCACTTGTGAATTAAATAAATACAGTGCATCATTACCACTTAATTATAATACAACTTAAATTGATTTTTGTAGTGATATTTTGACTTGGTTTTCACTTGATTTTCACTTGTTGTCTCTTGTAACATTACTCAAATTTTACTACAACAAACATGTCTTCCTCTTCAAGTTCAGTGAATCGAAGCTGAAAAATTTGTGATTCAAGGCCAAATAGAAGATTGTACTGCAAATGTAATATCCTAAGTCCCCTAAATACTTCACTCACTGAGATGAATCCTGGTAGAAGATTTTATGGATGTTCTAATTATAACTCAAGAAAGGGTTGTAAGTTCTATGTGTGGGAGGATGAACCACTTTTTGAGTACTATAGAAGCTTTGTTTGTGATCTATTAACTGAAGTGAAAGAGTTGAGAAGATGTGACAATGTGGGAGGGAGAAATGAGGACATTGAACTGGTGAAGAAAGTGGCAGAATTGGAGAGGGGTGTGATGACCTTAAAGAGCGAAGTGTTAGCATCAATTATTGGTATTTGCTTTATTTGTTTTTGCTACGGTTGTTCTCTTGTTTCCTTTTAGTTGTAGTGATGTAATGGTGTTGGTTTTGCCATAATTTGAACCTGTGTTGGCTTATTTGAATTGGTATTTTCAATGTTCAGCTTATTTGATGTATTGCATAATTTGAAACCATGTGCTTTGAACATTTACTATCTTTCCATTTAAATATCTGCTCATGTAGAATTGCATCATTACTAACAATTTCAACAAATTTACAAGCCTAAAGTCAACCATGTTTCTTTACAAACACCAAATTGGAAAGCATCATTCAAGTTGCAATATATATTTCAACACCAAAGTGGAACACAAATGAGCTAAACATTGAAATTGGAACTGGAAAACATCATTCATTACAACAAAGTTCATAGTGTCACACAAGTTCACACTATTTCAAACAAGGCAAATAATAAAGTGGCTAGAAAAGTTCATAGTGTCACAAAAAGTGCTTAAATCCAAAACCCTCAACACTACTTGTCATTCAAGCACCATACATTAAAAAACCATTCAACTCTCAACATTGCTTGTCAAAAAACCCACTATTTACATACATCATTCAAAGTCACTTCCATCACATGTTCAAAAACCTGCTCACTTAAGTTAATGTTAAAAAAACCTCAGAATCATACATCATTCAAAAAGTCACTTCTATCACAAATGTCCCTTCACTGCTCTATTTCATTCCTTGTCAAGTTGCTAAGGTTAAAAGCATATGACCTATAGAGATAAAATCCATGTTAAGCAACATAATTGTGTCTAAACCACCCATTTGATCTCCAAAACATATTTATACATGTTTACTGATTCTTGTGTGCCAATCCCTTGATCTCCACCCATGGTCCTTGTACCTTGATGTGTGCTCCTTCCCTAAAGAGATAAATTTTGAAATTAAAGGGAAGTGCTAAAGAGATGAATTTTAAAATTTTATTCACTTATTTTTACCTCACCTACTTGAGTTAATGAGCCATTACTAGTTGAACCACCATCACCATTTCTTGACAGCTGCCATAAATATTATTGAATTTAAAACATATGCAATATAAAACATTAAAACAGTACTAACCATTACTGGTTGTTTAAAATATGTAACAAATTCAATAATGTAGATTGTAAAACAGTACTAACCCTATTCATTATTGAATTTGTGTTGACATCACTGTCCACTGGAGAGGCAGAAGGTGGTCTAGCACTTGCAACATGTAGATTGTAATCTTTTGATTTGCTTGGCCTCCCTCCTTTACTAACTGATTTTTTAGCACTTCTAGGAGCAACCATATTTTTGCAAGTCCTTGAATTGTGTCCAGATTTTTTGCATTTTCCACATCTAAGCTTGGTTTTTGTTGAAACATCACTAGTCCTTTCAACACTGCCACTTACACCTTGCTTGTACTTCTTTTTTCCCTTTGAACTGGTTTCACCTGAAGCCTTCTTCCTTGCTATTGCAGGTCTTCCAGCCCTTTTCTTCCCAACTGGTGGAAACATTGGTGGAGTAGATGTATACCTTACAAGCTCTCTAAAGGATATAGCTTGAATGTTGTGGCTATATGCTTTTAATTAGGTTGACCTATAAAAGTAATGACTCACATAATCTTCAATGTTTAACTTCATGTACCTCAAACATGTAAGTGTAGGTTCTTCATTTTTATAATTATGGTCCATATCAAAATATCCACCATAGTGGAATTCCATTTTGTGCAAGTTCTTCATTTTCTATAAAATACAATATTTAAAATAGCACATTAATAGGGACCACAACAACAATGGCCTTGTAAACAACAAAAATAGACAAGAATAGACACATAGGGACCACAATAATGTATACATGTCTATGTGTGTGAGCAATAATGTCAAACAAAAAAAAACCCTAAAGAATTGTCTAACAATTCATAAAAAATTGGGGCTCTTTGGACCCACCACATAATACCAACAAATTGATCAAAAGGCATCAAATTTGTCTAACAATACATAACAAATTAGGTTTTTCACGAATGAAACCAAAATCACACAAAACCCCTAAAATATTCTCTAACAGTTTATAAAATATTATGGCTTTTTGGACCCACATGTAGAGAACAACAAAAAGGCATCAAATTTGTCTAACAATGCATAAATAATTAGACATTTTAGGACCCACATGTAGAGAAGAACAAAAATCAAACAAAAACCCTAAAACAATGTCAAACATTTCATTACAAATTAGGGCTTTTTGGACCCACGTGTAGAGAAGAACAAAAAGACATCAAATTTGTCTAACATACAATAAACAATTAGGGCTTTTAAGACCCAAATGTAGAGAAGAACAAAAATCAAACAAAAACCCTAAAACAATGTCAAACAGTTCTTTAAAAATTAGGGCTTTTATGACCCACCACATGAATACCAATAAAATAATCCAAATAAGGTAGATCCGACAATTTTAGGCCCATATGATTCATTAATCATAAAACCCTAACATCTAGAAGCATATTCGAATAAATTGAAACAAAAAAAGTTTAAAATAGAAACTGTACAGCTTCGTATTGAAAACCTAGCATGCATATCACATTAATATAAACCCTAATATTGAAAACATAGATGGTGAAACCTACAAAATCTAGTATGCGTACAGCTTCGGCAAAGAGAAAGCGCTCCAAATAGAATAAGTAAACCTTTGTGTTCGTACTTTCAGAGATAGATGGTTGGAGATTCAGACATGCGATGGTTAAAGATTCATACTTGCGATAGTATAGAGAACGCATTTTAAAGAGATGAGTGTATGGACAGACAAATAGAAAGAACCCTGTAGAGAGAAGGTTGAAGATTCAGACATGCGATGGTTGATTTTGGGAGAGAGATGGAGAAAACAACATTTTCGTAGAGAGAGAGGAAAGAAAAGACAACTTGTAAAGAAATGAGAGAGAACCCAAAGGAAACCCTAGAATGAGTTATAAAGAAATGAGATGGACAAAAGTAAAGAAACCCTAGAATAAGCTTCATTCAAAACAAAGAATCACTCCATTATGTTAAAACGATAACATTTGAAACCAGGGCCTATTCTGTCTTTTCACAATTAACCTGTATTTTTTATAAAATTATAAAATAAAATTTTAAGGGTATAAAAGTAAATTCAGACCTCTGCCATCGGAAAATGGCTTCAAGTGGTCAAAACACACATTTTGCAAACTATATGGGTGTTTTAAAACCTAGAGGGGGGTTTCCTGCACACATTTTGGATAGTATAGGGGAGTTTTGCGTCATTCACAATAGACAGAACAAACTTTTTGTTTTTGAACTATCATTTATTTTGGCATTAATTTTTTGGTCAAATTTCGGTCAATAGACATAATCAATCTTTTTGTCAAATTTTGGCATTAATTTTTTATTTCGGCATGAAAAATATTTTTTATAGTAATATATATAATAATTTATAGAACTAGATAATAATGTTAAAAGAGAGAAAATAATATACCCTAATTGGTAGTTTGAAAAAAAAAATCGGCATTTATTTGTTATTTCGACATATATCAAAAAATAAATTCATTTATAGTAAAAAATTATATATAAAAAATTATTTCTATAACTAGATAATAATGTTAAAATTGAAAAAATATTGAATAGATAATAAAATTTGAGGGTAGTAAAGAAATTAAATCCTTATTTCCAAACACCACATATCTCAACATTGAAGGTAATTTAGGTATTAAGTGGCATTAGGGGGTGTAAATGATATTGGTTGGAAAAAATAAGAGGTGTAAATTAAGTTTGTCAAACTTGAGGAGGTCCAATTGAAGATAAAACAAATCTCAGGGGTTTGAATGAAGTTAACCTTTATTTTTATATAGGGTTAATTTCAGTAAACCCTCTTATACTATTCAATTTAATCAACTAACCTCTACTGTGTCCATTTTGCCCCCTATACTATTCAATTTCATCAATATGCCCCATCATATCTCAATATGCCTAAACTACCCTCAATAGTATAAGGGGGTTTAGTGAAATTAATAGTATAAGGGGGTTTAGTGAATTATTTCGGAAAAATTAATATATACTTTTTGCAAAAAAAAAACATTTTGAAAAAAAATCATATTTTGTTCCAAAATATGATTTTTTTTTTAGAAAAATATTTTTTTTGCGAAAAAGTATATATTATGTTCCAAAATATGAATGTTTTTTTGCGAAAAAGTATATATTATATTCCAAAATATGAAAAATAATTTTTTTGCAAAAAATATATATTATGTTCCAAAATATGATTTTTTTCTAAAAAATAATTTTTTGCAAAAAATATATATTATGTTTCAAAATATGATTTTTTTCCGAAAAATATGTTTTTTTGCGAAAAAGTATATATTATGTTCCAAAATATGAATTTTTTTTCGAAAAATAATTTTTTTGAAAAAAATATATATTATGTTCCAAAATATGAATATTTTTTCAAAAAATAATTTTTTTGCAAAAAATATATACTATTTATGTTTCAAAATATGATCTTTTCAGAAAAATAATGTTTTTGCAAAAAATATATACTATTATGCAAAGAATCATATTTTGGAACATAATAGTATATATTTTTTGCAAAAAAAATATTTTTCGAATAAAAATTCATATTTTTGAACATAATAAATATTTTTTCGCAAAACAAATCATATTTTGGAACATAATATATACTTTTTTGGAAAAAAATCATATTTTGGAACATAATATATACTTTTTCGGAAAAAAATCATATTTTGGAACATAATATATATTTTTCGCAAAAAATTATTTTTCAGAAAAAATCATATTTTGGAACATAATATATATTTTTTGCAAAAAAATTATTTTTCGAAAAAAAAAATCATATTTTGGAACATAATAGATAAATTTTCGCAAAAAATATATTTTTCGAAAAAAAAATTCATATTTTGGAACATAATATATACTTTTTCGCAAAAAAAAAATATTTTTTGAAAAATAAAAATTCATATTTTGGAACAAAATATGAATTTTTTTCGAAATGTTTTTTTTTGCAAAAAGTATATATTATTTTTTCCGAAATAATTCACTAAACCCCCTTATACTATTAATTTCACTAAACCCACTTATACTATTGAGGGTAGTTTAGGCATTTTGAGAGGTGAGGGGGCATATTGATGAAATTGAATAATATAGGGGGCAAAATGGATACAATAGGGGTTAGTTAATTAAATTGGATAGTATATGGGGGTTTACTGAAATTAACCCTTTTATATATTTCAAAAGGTTTATATATGGATACAATGGTAATTTGACATTGAAGAAGTGGGTTCGGGGGATAACTTGCTTAATTTTAATAACTTGATGAACTGATTTGCTCACTTTTATACTACAAGAGGTATTTTGCTCACTTGAAGATGGTTCAGGAATATTTTACACTTTTTTCTTTACTCTATTAATTTCATACTTCCTTTACCAAAAATAAAAATAAAAATAAAAATTAGGTCATGTATATTTTCCAAGCCTCCAACTAACATATATATATATATAAAAGACACATATGACAGAACAACTTCTTTTAAACTAGGGTTAAGTACATAAAACACTCTTGTAGTATAAATACGGTGCGAATAACACCTTATACTTTGAAAATGTGTGTATTGACATCAACATTTTTAGAAAATGTGCGAACACCCCCTTCAAGTTTAGAAAATGTGCGAACACTCCCTTCAAGTTTCGAAAACGTGCGAATATCCCCCTGCAAGTTTCGAAAACGTGCGAAAACCCCCCATCTTTGACTTTTATACTCTTTTTAAATATCCATTTTACCCTTACCCTTAATCTTCAAAATTTATATATAAATTTTGAAAAATAAATTTCAAAGCCAATATATAAAATTCAAATTCAAATTTATATATATAAAATTCGAAACCAATATATATATATAAAATAAAATTTTCAAAATTTATATATATAAAATTTGAAACCAATATATATATATATATATATATATATATATATAAAATAAAATTTTTGAAATTTAAATATATAAATTTTGAAATATATATATAATTCGTAAAAAAAAAATAAATTTAAAAAATATATATATAAATTTCGAAAAATAAATATTAAATTTTTTGAAACCAATATATATATATATATATATAAAATAAAATTTTCGAAATTTAAATATATAAATTTCGAAATATATATATAATTCATAAAAATATATATAAATTTCAAAAAATGTATATAAATTTTGAAAAATAAATATTAAATTTTTTGAAACCAATATATATATATATAAAATAAAATATTCGAAATTTAAATATATAAATTTAGAAATATATATATATAATTCGTAAAAATATATATAAATTTCGAAAAATAAATATTAAAATTTTCGAAACCAATATATATATATAAAATAAAATTTTCGAAATTTATATATATAAAATTTGAAATATATATATAATTCGTAAAAAAATATATAAATTTCAAAATATATATATAAATTTCGAAAAATAAATATTAAAATTTTCAAAACCAATATATATATATATATAAAATAAAATTTTTGAAATTTATATATATAAATTTCGAAATATATATATAATTCATAAACAAATATATAAATTTTAAAATATATATATATATATATTTTGAAAAATAAATATTAAGTTTCGAAAAATATATATAAATTTTGAAATATATATATAAAATTCAAAACAAATATATAAAATTCGAAAAAAAAATATAAAATTCAAATAGTTGTGCAAATAGAAGTATAAAAAACACAAGTGAAGTGACCAATGTACAATACATCAAAACAAAATTTAAAGTCAAAGAAAGTAGAATATATGAGTATATTTTCCCCGAATTTTATATATTTTTTTCCGAAATTTATATATGTTTTCGAATTCTATATTTTATTATCGAAATTTAATATATTTTTTTCGAATTTAATATTTTTCCCGAATTATATTTTTTTTTCAAAATTTATATATGTTTTCGAAATTTATAAATATTTTTTGAATTTATATATGTTTTTTCCAATTTTATATAATTTTTTTAATTTTATATTTTTCTTTTCAAAATTTATATTTTTTCGAATTTTATATTTTTTTGAAATTTAATATATATATTTTTGAATTATATATATATTGTTTCAAATTTTATATATATTTTTTCGTATTTTATATATATATTTTTATAATTTTATATATATTTTTGAAATTTATATATGTTTTCGAATTTTATATATTTTTTTGAATTTTATATATGTTTTTGAATTTTATATTTTTTTTCGTATTTTATATATTTGTTTCGAATTTTATATATTTTTTTCGTATTTTATATGTTTTTTTAGAAATTTATATACTAAGGGCATATATGTCATTTTACATGAATGAGGTCAATTCACACATATTTAAAAGATTTGGGGTCAAATCAAACCGTAGGGGTTATACACACTATATTTATACTATAAGGATGTTAAAGGCACGCAATCCTTTAAACTACAATCAAAGATATAGCATACAAATATTTTTCTTCTCCCAAAGTCTGGTTCATATAATTAACACACCAGCCCCTCCTAAACAACAATGAAATATAAAGCACACATGATAGAAGCGCACAAGAGCTGCTCTATCTTATTTAACATTGATCATTGCTCATAATAACATCACACAAGTACACAACATATATTTTTAGAGAAAGAAAAATAGGAAATTATGTCTTCTTGACCATATATATAATATATATACATATATAGGTCATAATCAAATGTCCATAGGGCATATTATGGGATGGGGCTTGGAGCCGAATTCGAGAGGTGGCGTAAAGCCGAAATCGAGACCCCAAACGGTGAAAGTTCCTTTGACAAAATCATAGTATCCACCCATCAATTGAAGACTTTTGTTTGCTACTCCAGCTCTCACATATGGATAGGTCAATAGGTTCACAAGTGACAAATTCACTGCCTCCTGCAAAATTCATATTCAGACACATATATATATAGTCAGTCTAGATTTTATTTTGTTAAATTTTATTTAGTATTTTTGTGTATTTAACCTAAAAAACTCCATTGAAAATCGTTAGTGTCATTGGGTTCCGAAAGGCTTTGTGTAAAAATGTTGATGGATAAATGGTTTTATCTTTCTTTTCTTGAGGTGTATTTGGTAGCCATTTTTGTTTTCATTTCTTTGTTTTTTAGACCAGTAAATAATACAGACAAATGGCAATTTAAAATTCAGTAACATTCATTACGTTTTGCGCAGTTCCGAAAAATTTTGAAAGCAAGAAAATGAAATTGTGGCTTGCTTGTTTAATTACGGAAAATATATATGCCCAAATAGCAAGATTTTATTTTTTTAAAAAAATTATATAGTTTCTATATATCTTTTTTTCCTAAATTATCAAAAAAATTCCAATGATTTATTCTGAAGTATGGTGCAATGAATTTAATAATCAAGTATAAAAACCAACATAACACACATATATCTCTTTATTATTTTATAGTAATATTTAAAGCACAAAATGTAATCAGATGGTGTTGATATAAATATATATAATTATATACATATAGATAGATAGAATAATAGACTAATAGCCATTGTTCACCTGTTAGAGTTATGACTAAATATATATATATATATATGAGAAGTGAGGACTATCTTTTTTTAACACTAACCACTTCTAAGTATCAACATACTTGATTTGAATAAAAAAAAAATCTATAAACAATAAATCATCACTCTATATATACTAAATACTTATATGTATAAATATCTGTATATATAGTAGAATATATAGTCTACTTTGGAAAATGGGGCAACTTTGAACTGGTTAAATTGGGGGTTACCTTTTCACACTTCTGGCATTGCACGTGCAATGGGGAATCCCCATGCTCTGATATCACTTTGGCTTTGGCAGGCAAGCCAATTTTGACCCAGTCAATTATGAATTCACTGCACATCGCAATATATTAATGCTAAAAAATATTCAAATGGCAAAAAAAAATAATGTCAAGGCTACAACTATATATTGGGGATAAAGATGTAATTTTAAAGCCACAAAATGCTTGACAAGTGCGAATAAATATAATATTGAAAAAATTCCCCATAAATTCTAATTTTAAGTCTTAAAGACATATAAGTTGTAAAATAATGTTTAGCATATACTTTTTACCCCCAAATTTTATATAAATTCATTTTATTAATTTTTTATATTTCTTTCCTATATTACCCCACCATCACAGCCGGCCCCCTCCCCAAAACCCCATTTACACACATGCGCGCACACGCATAAATATATAAAAATGTATGAAACATGACCACTGAAGAGTTCATAAAGGTCGGGTATGTGAAAGGTCCTGTTTGGGTACCTCCTAACTAAGCAATAAAATCATCCAATCAAATGGGTGTCCCTTTTCATTTTCTTTTAGAATCCATCAAATGGGTTTTTAAATTTTGGGATTAACAAATGGGTGTTTCTTATTAGAGAAAATTACACTTTCACCTTCTCTTTATTGAATCTATTACACTTTCTCCTTGATTTGATTATTATATTTTTCCCCCTCTAATTTGTTTATAGGTAACACTTTGCCCCTTTCATAGATTTTAGGCGAAATCAACACCGGTCAAAGTCATTTTAGATGATAAAATAACGATATTACCCTCAGTTAATGAAAAGACTTTTTTCCCCTTCACTTTAAATTTTCTAATGGACCTTTTTACTCTTATGAGATATATATATATATATATATATATTATATATATATATACATGCATGTAACTAGATGATGGAAAATGGAAATGCGTTTCTTCCTCATTTAGTGAACCGAAGCAAGATGAAAAAAAAATCTACAATATTTCTAATTTACTACAATCAAATTATCAATTTTTTTTTTAAAAAAATTACCAATTTGTTTTTTAATATTTCTAATTTACTACAATAAAATTTACCAAAAAAGAAAGAAAGATTACTATAATGAAATTTACCATTTTTTTTATACAAATCCAAATACAAAAAGATACAGGGGAAAAAATAAAAATAAAATAACCGATGAAGGTTAGGAAAATAAAACTGATTTTTTTGGAGGATTAGAGGTTAATGAAGATAAAAAATAAAATAAAAAACAAAGGTTGACTTAGATGACAATGTCTCAATACCTTCCATTAGAGGTTAAGAAGTTGCAGTAAAGAAATTTGCATCTAGGATTGGAAAAAAAAAACTTGATCAAACTGTAATTGAAGAGCCATATGGGTTTTCGACTTCACTCTCCTCCGCAATTATATATATATATATATATATATATAAACCATGCTCTCTCCCCTTCCTCCCGCCGCCACCACCACCACCACCACCATAACCACCGTCATGTCGAAACCCTTAACCCTTCAATTCTCTCTTTCGCAAGCTTCGTCCCCAAATGAAACATCAAAACCCTGACCGTATATAACCCACTCATCAACAATCTCTTAATTTCTACCTCAAACCCTAACCCTATACACAGAATCAGTTTGGGTTTGGGGAAAATTGAAGGGTTTGGGTAGAAATTAAGGGAAATTGATCAACGATTGAAAGTTTTTCGGATGGAGGAGGAGATTGGTCGTGGTGGTGGCTTCGGCAGCGGCGGCGTAGGAGAGAAAGACGACACTGCAGCAAGTTAAAGGGTTAGGTTAGGTTAGGTTGGGTTAGGTTAAAGGGTAAATAAGTAAATGTATATTTAAGATATTTTGAATTAAACTTATAATATAATTCAATGGGCAAATATATCATTTTTCCTCAAAAATTAGCTTTGACCGGTATTGACTTCGCTGAAGTCTGGAAGGGGGCAAAATGTTACCCATAAACAAATTAGAGAAAGGAAAATATAATTATCAAATTAAGAGGGAGAAAGTGTAATATATCTAAACAAAAAAGTGTGAAACTATAATTTTCCCTTCTTATTATTATCAATAATTTTGGGAAACAATCATTTTTGGGAGTTTTTCCATCTGGGTTTCGAATCAGACCCAAAATAAACCGAAATAAACATGGGTTTTCTTCGATTGAAACTATAGTCTTGAAATTTTTTCAAACTTTAGCTGAAAATGCCCAAATAGATCTCCGAACAAAGAAACAAACGTGTAAAATCCATTTCTAAACAGAGAAACCTATTGTACCTTGCCATTTCTGCAATAGAAAATCTATTCAAAGACCCAACACATTTAGAGAGAGAAATAGAAGAAAGAGAGATGGTTAGTGTTCAGGACACTTTCCTCTTTCTACTCTGAACTAAGTTAAGAGAGTAGAGAGAGTGATATATATATATATATATATATATATGTCAGGTGTGTCAATGGGGTTTGGGGGTGGAGGAGGGGGGCTGGCTGTGATGGTGATGGTGGGGGTGGGGGTAATATAGGGAAGAAATGTAAAAAAATTGATAAAATTGACTTATGTGGAGTTTAGAGTGAAAAATAGGACTTTGCAAGGTTTGCAGTCGTGGTATCAGTGTAACGGACTCAGGTTAGTATCGGGGTTACGCGTGTAACGAGATTCGGTTGTCGTAATCGTGAATTTTTAAAAATCTTGCACATCTTATCCAAAATGTTATAATTGAATACTTTTGGCAACATGAATGAATAAAGAAGATTTTTTGATAGATTTAAGTGAATTTTATTTAATTTTTTAAAAGGATTTAGTATAAAAAATGAGTTATTAATAAATCTAATGGTGTCGTCGTTATTTCAATTCTTATGATATACTTGTTATGATATTATTAAATTAATTTTAAATTTAAATAAATAAAAAATTGAAATCATAAAAGGTATAGTAATTTATTTCCAATAATGCAAAATAATTTTAAAAAAGGTATATGGTTCACCACCAAAATGAATTTAATGGTGGATCTTGTTGCCCTAGTTGGGGTTCATGAAAGGATTGCAATCAAATAAAAACTATATTCAATGTCCAAGTTTTTTAATTTAAATTTTTGAAAAGCTTCAATTGTGTTAACCGTTACGATAATTTCGGAAGTGGTGGGAATCGAGGTTATGACCACTGTAACGAGCTGTAACGTCTGGTTCGGGTGTGAGAACCGACCTACACTGATATAACAGTCCGTAATGATAACGGGCATCCCAAAAATCGTTACGGCGAACCATACTTATGTGTCCTGGTAACATTATTTTAGAATTTAAGTGTTTTTAGGGTTTAAAAGTACTACTTAGAGAATTTTTCCTCTAATATATGTGTTGTGTGTGTGAAGCCTTACTTGGGAGTTGCAACACTAGGGGGATCCATAAGACCCTTAATTCCACCACAACGACTGTGTCCTATGACCAAAATGACTTCCACCTATAAAAAAAAATTCATGACATTTAGAGCCTTGGACATTCCTCCACATCAAATATTAGGGAAAATTAAAGAAAATAATTATATATATAAATAAAAGTTTACCTTAAGATGTGAGACTGCATATTCGATGACTGCACCAGTTCCAGAATATCGGACCTGTTGTGTATATAAAACATAGAAAAATAAATAAAGGGAATGAAATTAAATTGTTTTCCATTTAATATTCTTTGATAAATTGATTTAGAAATTATTTAAACAACCTGGTCAAATTGAGGGACTAAATTAGCAATGCTTCGTGACATAAATGCTTCCCCTGGTCGGAAGTTTAGGATACGTGAAGGGCTAACTCGAGAATCTGAGCACGCAAACACCAAGAACTGCAAAAATCGTACCCAATTTTAAAAATTAGGCAATGAAAACTTATACTCAAATAAAATGTTAAGTTATTTCAATGCTAATTATTACGATAACATTTAAGTCTGAACTCTAACATTGTTTGTTTTATTATCATGTTACACACCATTTGGTATAAAAATATAAATGAATAGAGAATGTATGAATTGAATTTTAATTTTAATTTTTCGTTTTTTTACACTATGAGTTTGTATTGTTTAAAAAAGTTAAATACTGATGATGATAATAACAATAATTAAAATAATGATAGTACAAACAAATAATAGTTGTAACAAAACAAACATACCTTGGGGTTCTGACCTTCTGCAAGTTCATTGTAGTAAGGTAGATCTTTGCTGCAAAAATCGCTCAGATCCGATCAATTGATAGGTAAGGGTCGGGCATGATTAAAAAATGAGATTATTTATTTAAAATAGTATTATATGAGGGACATGGTTAAAAAATGGGAAAATTTTGTAAAATATAATTTTGGAGTCTATATTGTAAATACAACAACTTTCAAAAAGTGTTTTGAAATAAAAAAAATTAATTATATAAAAGAAAAAAATTAAATAATTTTGGTCCATATTGCCCTTGACTCATTTGCATTCATGTACTAATCCACCAAAAGTTGTTTTAGACATTTTAACTTTTTCATGTATACCAACCTATGGAATACATAGTCATTTTTTGTTTCTTCTAAAGTTAAGCATTTAAACTCCAATTTAGAAGTATCAAATGCATAATTGTTTCATTAATAGACTTTTAAAATTATTTTTTTAAAAAAATAATTGTTTTTATAATATCGGTCCCTAAAATGATCGCTTTTAAATTTCTTCTAAAAAATATAGGTGTTGTTCATTTATTTTTGGGTTAATTTCAGTAAACCCCCCTATACTATCCAGATTAATCAACTAACTTCTACTCTGTCCATTTTGCCCCCTATACTATTCAATTTCATCAAAATTGTCCACTCAGCTCACATTTTGACTCAAAATGCCTAAACTACCCTCAATCAATAGTATAAGGAGGTTTGTTGATTCAACCATTTAAAAAAATTATTTTTCAAAAATCAATTATATTTTTCACAAAAATTATAAATTCAGAAATATATATATATATTTCTTTTGCAAAAAATCTGCAACATATGAAAATTCATTTTTCACAAAAAATTCAAAATTGTTTTTGCAAAAAATCATGTTTTTTTCCGAAAATCTGCAACATATGAAAAAAAAAGAATTTCAAAATTTTTTTTGCAAAAAATCATTTTTTTCCGAAAATCTGCAACATATGAAAAAAAAAAATTTCAAAATTTTTTCTGAAAAAAAAATTTTCCGAAAAAAAAAAAAATTTCTGAAAATCTACAACATATGAAAAAAAAAAAAAAATTCAAAATTTTTTTTGCAAAAAAATCATTTTTTTCCGAAAATTTGCAACATATGAAAAAAAAAAATTCAAAATTTTTTTGCAAAAAATCATTTTTTTCAGAAAACCTGCGGCATATGAAAAAAAAAAAAATTTCAAAACTTGTTTGCGAAAAAAAAAATTTCCGAAAATCTGCAACATATGAAAAAAAAAATTTCAAAAATTTTATTCTGTTTCAAAATATGAAATTTTTTCCGAAAAATATTTTTTTTGCCAAAAATATATATTATGTTCCAAAATATGATCTTTTCCGAGAAATATATATATATTTCTGAATTTATAATTTTTGTGAAAAATATAATTCATTTTTGAAAAATATTTTTTTTTAAATGGTTGAATCAACAAACCCCCTTATACTATTGATTGAGGGTAGTTTAGGCATTTTGAGTCAAAATGTGAGCTGAGGGGGCAATTTGATGAAATTGAATAGTATAGGGGGCAAAGTGGACAGAGTAGGAGTTAGTTGATTAATCAGGATAGTATAGGGGGGTTTACTGAAATTAACCCTTTATTTTTTTATTTTTTTTGTTTGATGCTAACATTTTTCACAAATAAATTTAAACAATCAAATTAAACAATTGATATGCTTACTAATTAAATTAGAGCATGTTGTTGTAATATGTAGGCAAAAATTTAAATAAAATATAAGTATTGTTAACATACTCGAATTCGTTGATCTTGAAGTGCATAAACCCATCTCTAATACTCTCAATTGGATCAAATGAGTCCAAATTGGTCACATTCAAAGAGTTTGTCCCGTTCTCAGCCTTGGTCTTATCAGTCTCATTCAAATATTCTTCCTCCCTGCAATCCAAACAATTACAATATATATTCTTTGTTAATATCTGTTTGATAGGTGGTTCGAAAATTATTGTATAAAATTTTCTTAAAATCATATATAAATGCATTTCAAAAAATTAAAATTTTAATTCTATGTCCCGAAAATTATTTTCAAAAACATGAACTAAACGGACGTTTTGTTCTTTCCGGTTCATCACTCGTGGAAGGATGCTCCGCCTTTTGAAACAAACACAAAATAATAGATTGTTTAAATTTGTATTTATAAAAATGAAAATGAAAAAACTATACAGAAAAGCTTGTCTGATTTTTTTTTTCTCTCTTCTAATAAATTTCCATTAGTTTTGGCTTTCGAGAAAACCTGATAAGACTCTTCATTCCTGCAACCACCACCTCACTTGAATACTCCTCAGCCATATATATATATTGTACCTGCATAGTTCCATAACCATGAGAAAATATATATTATGGTAAAATCTACACTACATTTTTTCAAAATTTTCTTATTTAATGGAATTTGGAGACAATAATCATGAGAAACCATATTAAGTTGAAAATCTAGATTAACGATTCCAAACTTATTTTTTCCTAAGTCATGAGCTGACATCCTCTACCAAAAAAAAAAATAATAATAATAAAATAAAATAAAAAATAAAAAGAGGAAGAAGAAGAAGAAGAAGAAGAAAAAAGAACTACTAATGAAATTCATTTTAGAATAAAAAATGATGACTAACTCAAGAAATAGACAGAATAAATCTAATGAAACATTAACCCTTCAAAAAATATTACTAATGGATTGAGGATTATTAATTACAAGGAAATAAACAAAATTCAAAAGATTCGATACTACAGTATTTATTGAAATGTGGCACATATATAATAAACTTATTTGGAAAAACAGTTTTGAAAGCAAAACTTGAAACACTCACAACTCACAAGGTTATCGCAGATTGTCTATGAAGATCTCAACCTTGCTAGGGTTGATATATATAGGCACAGGTATGCATGGTTGTATATTAAGCACCAAAATCATTTTGCACGAGTATAACACTGCATGAAAAACGATAAAAATGTATATTGTCATGTTGTATAATTTTACAAAGCCGCGGTCACACCGAATATTCACTATAGAGTACTGTTGTATATTACCATACAAAAAAAATCAAGTACTACACTTCTCACGTTTTTATTTTTGCTCGTTTAAATTATCTACGTTGCTGTCACTTATGAAGTAATTAAAATATAAAATTAAATTTAAGAAAACAACAAAAACATAAGTAAACTTTAAGATCTAAATGAATATTATTTTATTATTATATGTATAAAATTTGAAAATTTGTGAGAAAGAAGAAGAAGGAAGAAGAAGAAAATTGGAGAGAAAATATTTTATGTATTCTTTTTGTATATACAATTCTGATACAATACTAGTATATATACAAGATTATCCCTAATGAACTAGGAAAGAAAATAATCACAGCTAATTCATCCTAGAATCAGGAAGCTATACATGTAAACAAAATCAATGCAATAAATCAAACAATCAGCAAGGAATAATGCTGAATATTTGTTTCCTATTTTAACACTCCCCCTCAAGTTGGAGAGTGGATATCAAGAACTCTCAACTTGCCAAGCAATGTATGAAAAACGACTTGTCCCAATGGCTTAGTGAATAAATCAGCAAGTTGTTTCACGCTTTCTATAAAAATAGTTATGAGTTCTCCTTTCTGTATTCGCTCACGAACCGTATGACAATCTATCTCAATATGTTTTGTTCTCTCATGAAAAACAGGATTGGCCGAGATGTAGATTGCTGCTTGATTATCGCAGAAAAGTCGAGCTGGTTCTGGATGAGATACCTGAAAATCTCGCAATAAATACCGTAGCCAAGTTAATTCGCATGTGATCAATGCCATGGACCTATACTCAGACTCGGCTGAAGATCGAGATACTGTGACTTGCTTCTTACTTTTCCATGAAATAAGTGAGTTCCCAAGAAATACGCAATAACCTGTGACAGACCGCCGTGTATCTAAACAACCTCCCCAATCTGCATCACAAAAACCTGTCAATTGTAGCTTGCCATGTGAAGAAAATAGGAGACCCTGACCCGGAGCATTTTTCAAGTAGCGTAACACACGGTGAACAGCTTCAAGATGTGGTTTCCTGGGTTGTTGCATGAATTGGCTAAGCGTATTGACTGAGTACGTGATATCTGGTCTTGTGATGGTAATGTAAATTAATTTTCCAATCAACTTTCGATAGTATGTCGGATCATTAAGTAACTCCCCCTCATTCGAAGCAAGTTTTAGGTTCTGTTCCATCGGGTATTTTGCAGGCTTAGCACCTAATAAACCAGCTTCCTCAAGTATGTCAAGTGTATACTTTCGTTGACTGATGGAAATTCCTGCCTTAGATCGAGCTACTTCAATCCCAAGAAAATATTTCAAGAACCCAAGATCCTTAATCCGAAA
This sequence comes from Cornus suecica, assembly GCA_963922005.1. Lineage (NCBI taxonomy): Eukaryota > Viridiplantae > Streptophyta > Magnoliopsida > Cornales > Cornaceae > Cornus > Cornus suecica. Next base: position 35,214,813 of record OY998245.1, on the reverse strand, counting down.
ACAGCTGCCCAAAAAATCCTTCACGTTCTGAATTGCCTTCTCATTATTGCCTGTGATGATCATGTCGTCAACATAGAGAACTATAGCAGTAAAAGAACCATCACTGACCTTGGTAAATAGGGAATAATCTGCCCGAGACTGTTGGAAACCAAACTTCTGAATTGCAGAAAGAAACTTGTGAAACCAACTGCGTGAAGCTTGTTTCAGTCCTTATAGAGATTTATGGAGTCGATAAACCAAGTGTTGCTCCCCCTGTCAACGAAAGCCAGGTGGAGGACTCATATATACTTCTTTTGTTAAATCTCCATGAAGAAATGCATTTTGAACGTCCATTTGATGAAGAGACCAATTACGAATAGAAGCAATGGCTAACAGACATCGAAAAGTTGTAAGTTTAGCAACTGGAGCAAATGTTTCAGTGTAATCAATGCCTTCTCGTTGTGTAAATCCCTTAGCCACAAGACGAGCTTTATATCTTTCAACGAAGCCATTAGAATTATATTTGATCTTGTACACCCATTTACAACCAATGGGATGATGGCCAGGAGGCAACAAGACCAAGCTCCATGTGCGATTTGTTTCAAGGGCAGAAATCTCATCATTCATGGTAGTAACCCATTTAGGATCTTGACAAGCCTGCTCATATGTTTCTGGTTCAACCAAGTGAGACACAGTGTGGATAAATGTTTTATGAGCAATAGAAAGATTGGAGTATGAAACATACCTTGATATTGGGTGGCGAGTGCTGGACATGACATAATAAGATGAGCCTGAAGCAAGAAGACTGGAATGGTTTACCTCATAATCCCAAAAATGGGAAGGAAGTCGGGTAATGCGAGAGGATCGTCTGGGGGTGATGATGGTTTCTATTGCAGAATCATTGACAAAAGAGGTGGTGCCATGGGGTTGTGAAGTGGGTACCGCGGCGGTCAAGTCTGTGTGGAAGTTGTCAGTGGCAGGTTGGGCAACGCCATGGTCTGAGGTGTTAGGTGCAGCGATATCAGGGATGTTGGGTGTTTCAATATGGGTTTCTAAGGGTAAAGGTAAGGTTGGAATGTCATTTTGATCGTTTAGATCATTGTGGAGTATGGTGGTGTATGGAAAAATGGTTTCATGGAATACAACATCACGAGAGATAAATAATTTTTGAGAGTTCAGATCATAAACACGATACCCTTTTTGTCCATGAGGATAGCCAAGAAAAATACATTTACGAGCTCGAGCATCGAATTTATGGTGGGGAGTAAGGTTAGTAGCATAACATAGGCAACCAAAAATGCGAAGATGGGAATATGTGGGTGATTTGTTGTGAAGGCGATGATAAGGTGCTTGATAGGATAAAACGGGTGTTGGTAAACGGTTTATCAAGTAGCAGGCTGTTTGTACACTCTTCCCCCAAAAGTGTAAGGGTAAGTTGGCTTGAAATCGAAGTGAGCGACCCACATTTAAAAGATGCCTATATTTACGTTCTACGACTCCATTTTGTTGGGGTGTAGATGTGCAAGAGTGTTGAAAGAATGTACCATTTTCTAGAAAAAAAGGTTGTAATGATAAAAATTCTTTTCCATTATCGGATCGTAAAGCCTTAATCCTACAGTTAAATTGAGTTTTAGCCCATGAAAAAAATGATTTAAGCAATGTTTGCGTTTCAGATTTAAAACACATAAGATGAATCCAAGTGTAACGAGAATAATCATCAACAATTGTTAAAAAATAACGAGCTCCCAAAGTAGAATTAACTCTACGAGGTCCCCAAATATCACAATGAATTAAATCAAAAGGTGCAGTAGTAGATATGGAACTAGTAGGAAAAGGTAAACGAGTCTGTTTGACTAAAAGACAAATATCACAAAAAAATTTAGAATCAAAATAAATTTCTGGGTTGCTCTTGGAAAGTGCCTGAAGTGGTGTGGTAGATGGGTGTCCCAACCGTTGATGCCAAAGATTTGGTCTACAGTTGATGTGATGGGCGAGATGTGGATGATGGCTTGATTCGAAATAGTATAAACCATTAAGCTGCTTGTCCAGGCCAATAGTATTCTTCGTAGCCATGTCCTGCACCACGCAAAAATCAGGATAAAAAAGTCACACTACAACCCAATGCTTGAGTAAGCTTGCCAACTGATAATAAATTAACTCTAAATTTTGGGACATAAAGTATATCATTTAGAGTAATACTATCAGACAACTTGGTTGACCCAACAGATTCAATCTTTGCTTGACCACCATTCGGTAACTGAACAAAATCATATTTAGGAGCTGTCTTATTAAATGTTGGCAAGGTGTTGGAAATATGATCTGTAGCCCCACTGTCTATAATCCATTCAGCAATCGACAACGATTCAATCTTACAGCAAAAAGGTGAATGAGTACATGTAGTGTTTACAAAAGGTGGTGTATTACCAGTTTCTTTCCGAAGTAAAGCCATGAGTTGGTTGTACTCTTCGGGAGTTAGAGTAGTGTTGATGGGTCTTTGTGCCTCGGAGTTCTCATATGTTGTTAAATTGTTGCCAGTGGGTCTTTTTCCTTTAGGCTTCACATCTTTGCCATGAAGTTTATGCCCTGGCGGAAAACCGTGAATATAATAACAACGATCAACCGTGTGGTAGTCTTTTCCACAAAAAGAACAATTCTTCTTTTTACCAGTAGTGATCGTCTGCTCCTTCTCCAGCGATCGACCGGTCTCTGATGGAATAGAAGAACTTAAATACAAGCCTTGCTGATTTTTAGAGATTTGCATCGCAGCATAACCTGTAGTCTCACGTCGTGCAACAACTTCAGTTTGCCTTTCTTGTTGAAGCACCAAGGCATGGGCCTTGCATGTATCTGGGAGAGGGGTCATCATGAAAATTGAACCCCGCACGGTAGCATACGAATCATTGAGTCCCATCAATAACTGCATGACCCTTTCTTTCTCGTCACGTTCAACAAGACTTTTTAGACCTCCACAATTGCAAGAAATTGGATCATGATAAGAAGCCAACTCATCCCAAAGTGACTTCATCTTTGTGTAGTAGGTGGAAATAGATTGTTATCCCTGTCGTTGCTCTGCAATCTCTTGTCGGATTTGATAGATTCGAGAATCATTCCCTTGTGAAAACCTATCTTTCAGATCGTTCCACACTTCGCTCGCAGTTTCTGCATAGATAACACTTCCTGCAATATTAGATTGAACCGAATTCAAGATCCAAGATAATACCATGTGATTACATCGTTGCCACACCGGAAATTTGGAGTCGGTTTGTGGCGGTGCTTGTATCGTCCCGTCGATGAATCCGATTTTGTTTTTAGCACTTAGAGCTATTCGCATGGCGCGGCTCCATTGGCCATAGTTGTCTCCTTCAAGTGTTTTGGAAACCAAAACGAGACCCGGATGATCCGAGTGGTGTATGGTGAAGGAATCCATGTTGTCTACAATTTTCTCTGTCATCTTCTCAGTAGAAAGGGTTTCGTCTTTTTCTTTCTCTGGTGCAGCGGAAGACATGTATAGAACTTAATGTTCTGATACCATGAAAATTTGTGAGAAAGAAGAAGAAGGAAGAAGAAGAAAATTGGAGAGAAAATATTTTATGTATTCTTTTTGTATATACAATTCTGATACAATGCTAGCATATATACAAGATTATCCCTAATGAATTAGGAAAGAAAATAATCACAGCTAATTCATCCTAGAATCAGGAAGCTATACATGTAAACAAAAATCAATACAATAAATCAAACAATCAGCAAAGAATAATGCTGAATATTTGTTTCCTATTTTAACAAAATTATTGAACTTATTTTATTTTGAATATAAATAAATTATTAATTTCTTTTCATTTTTTTATGCGATTTGCCTTGTAGTGCCTGTGTTGTGTCATGTCCCTAGTATGTGTTTCATAGATGTAAATAGTTATTTTATTTATTTATTTTTTTGGTTGTTGTTATGGCTTGTGTGAGTGGTCAGAAGTGAGTGCAATTAATAAATTCAGCAATCAAATTTAATTTTGATTTATGACACATGAGTTCACTTAGGTTGCGTATGGTAACGGTTTAGTGCGGTGTTAGTTTTTGGTTTTAGTTTGTGTTGGGTTGGATTTGGTTTGGTGTGGTTTTATTTTGGTTCCAAACCATGTTTGGTGCAGATGATTTTGGTGTGAGAAAAAGTGATGCAGAAAAACCAAACCATGTTTGGTAGAGTTGGTATGGGTTAAAATATATTAATATTAAAATTAAAATTAAAATATATTAATATACTAATATATTAATATTAAAATTTATAATATTAAAATATATTAAAATATTTTTATTATATTAAAATATATTATATTTTTATTATATTAAAATATATTAATATATTTTTATTAATTACTAATTATTTATTTATTTAATAAAATGACAAGCATGACAATGTTGACTTTTGTTGAGAATGAAATGGTACACCAATGATGGATTTGGGGTTGTGGGTTGATTTTAATTTGATGGTTATAAGTTGTGAACAGTGACCAAATCATACCAAAACCATCTCTTGAGATGGTTTCTAAAATCACCCAAATGGTACACCATGTTGTGAAACCGTTAACCCAAACCACAGCTCGCCAAATATGGTTTGATTTATAATTCCCAGCCCAAAATCACTTTTTTTTCGTCCAAATCCCTTTTCGAAACAGGCACTTAGGTCACTAGATATTCTAAGATAAATGAAATAGATAAATAATTTTTTGAGTTTATCCCTTTGAATGCATTACCAAAGTTTCTCATAAATAATTTTGATGGGCATTTCCAGGTCAAATATTGTTAGTCAATTTCAATTATGGTTGTTAGTTCTTAATAATTTTATCTTAATAAGGTCCTTGTCTTACTCTTACCCTTTAAATAAGAAAGTGATTGAACAAATTATCTTATTTTTCATAACTATCATATGGGATTGTTTCACTCTTTTAAAGAATAATCTATTCTAATTAGATAAGACCTTATGACAAGAACCATGTATGAATGTCTAACCAGATAAAGTTTAAAGGCAATTAAAATACAACTTTGTTTTACGTACTATTAATTTAATCAGAAAACATATTAGAGTATTATATTATCCCTCTATTATCAAATTTGATCAAATTATCATCTCCTCTATCAATTGACGGTCAAATCTGTTTATTGCGAACATCCAAAAAAGGGCTAAATAAAATGTGTCCTAAGTCAAAATATCACAAGTATTGTCTCTGCTCGGACCATTGCAAGGAAAACTATAACCGAATTCTTTTTATCCGGCATTAACTTGGAACCACGTGCATCTTTTTCATTCAAAGAGGCGCTCTTTGAATGATATTTCATTCATAAAGCATGAATTTTTTGGTTAGAAGTTATACGGACCTTCTAAATAAAATGTCACACTCAACGTGTCACGAGATATGAGGCGTTCTAATCAAAGGATCATACCTTTCTATTCATTACATAATTTATTTTTTTCCTGAAGTATATCCAAGGAGGGGCATCATGTGTCTAGAGCCCCGATTCTGTTTATAAATTCATTATTTAGGTTCTTACTTTTTTTCTTCATTGGTATAAATCCAAATATTATATAGTTCATTGGAGGGTAGTTATTTATTTATTTATTTATTGTAGACAATGACTTCTTTTTTGGTATCATTGAAAAAAAAATGTTGACAAACTACCTGGATGCGTGAAAGATGTTTTTTTTCTTTTTCATCACTTTGGCATGTATAAAAAATATGGCTTCTCACATGAGTGGATTATCTATTTTTTTAATGAATCCTAACTATTGTGATTCTCCTACATATTTTATGAATCACAAATTCATACGTACTAATAAGCATTCTTTTAGAGTATATTTATGTTATAACTAAATTATGAATTCATTAAAGGTTACTTTAGGAATTTTAGTTATTGAATAAATGTCATTTTAATAATTCTATTATGTAATTAACGGGTCTTGTGGTCAACTAACAAACAGGGAGCAATTTGATAAAAATTGATAGTGAATGGGCAATTAATATGATAAGGTAGGAAGCTATTTTTTCTTATTATTAAAAGTTATGGTAGAAGAGGGTTATATAATGGTTTTTTAAAAAAATAAAAGAAAGTCGAAAATGGATTTACTTTCAGGTGGTCAAGGCCTCCCCAATTTATCTAAGAATTATAAAATTTATGATTTATTGTATACTCTCTAAATTTTGTTTATGTGAATTAGTTTCTCGATAATATACGGTCTCTCATTTTTTGAGAATACCACGTCACTATATTTGAACAGTGCTACACATCATGAAAATAACTCTAAGATAATATTACGAATCAAAAAACATGATAAGGTTGGATATTGTAAGGGGGTGACTCGCGAAAAGGGTAATCCGCAAGGATTGATTTATTTTGGGAAACTGGCCCAATGATTGATTTATTTGGAAAAATGGCCCAAGGTTTGGTTTATTTGGGAAACTAACCCAAATAAAGGATTATTTGGAAAAATGGCCCAAATAAGGTTTATACGTGAGAATTAGCATTATACAGAGGGAAGTATGAGGGACTGATGTGGGTATAGCTAACATCTAAACTCATAGCCCTTAATGCTGCTCGCGTAGGGAGTACTATTCGAAAATATGGATAAATGCTTGGGATATGTAAATAGTGGGTCGCGACCCTATTTACACCATTCTAAGCAAAAGTACCTTAGAGAGCCCGATAGTACTCAGGGTCATGAAAAAGGTATGCATGCAAAAGGTCATGACCTAGGAAAGCTATAACATCATGGTTCCTTAGCTAAGGAAAAATCAGATCTGCGATGAAATGACGCGGGTCACAGGTCACGGAGTATAGTATGATCCGCGCAAGGGATCACGCGAATCGATATCGCGTAGTCGAGGTCGCGAGATGATATTGTGCAGGGTATTTATGGCGCGGATTGACATTGTATGGTCCATATCGCGAGGTAGTGCTGATGTGGCAAAGACAATCCGTGAGGATCTACTGGACACTTACGTCTATAAATAGAGGAGCTAGAGCTCACTGTTGGGGGACTTTTGGGAGACTAAGGAAGAGAAATTTCTAGAGAGAGAAAGTATTTCAAAATAATTTGTAACTGTTATTTTCTCTTCCATTTCTCTGTAAAGCAATCAGAAGCAATAAAAGCCCAAGTACCATCATTTTCCTGACGATCTTGTGTGGGAACTATCTCTAAATCATTCATCTAAATCGAACCCCTACATTAAAGGCGACTCTGGTTGGGAAGAGACGTCTTCTGCACAAGTTGAGCCTCGTCAAACCCGTCAGAGAGGTCGTTCACCGACCCGGCACACCGAGCAAGTTGAAGAAGAAATAACAGCATAGACGCAAGGAGGTGAACTAGTCCCACCAGCATGGAAACAACGTCGTCGCGTGAATGCTGGTGTGGCTCAGGCAGAGACTCCTCTAATGGCGGAGCCAGTACAGAATTCACCAGAATTGCCATCAGCTCTGCTGCAAACTCTTCTCAGCATTCAAGAAACGTAAAAGGCCATACTTCACTTCATGGAGGCCTCGCGCGTTTCAGTACCAAATCTGGAATCACCACGGATGAATAATCATACCTTGCCAGAAATATCAGCACATGAGCTATTTCAGGAGGCACTGCGAGCGCGAACAGAGCCACTGGAGAAAGAGTCGTATATCACCAAGGAGCAGCTGCGGGCTATCTTGAACGAGAAATCTGAGATAGAAGAAGTGGAAATTGCCCCACCGTACCATCCCAGTATTATGGCTTTGCCTTATCCTGAAGACTATGGAACACCAAGCTTCCATCAATTTGATGACAAAAAGGGAAATGCAAGAGATCACTTATCCAGGTTCGCGGATGCTCTGGGACCCCACAGAAATGATGAGTATTTGAAACTTAGAGAATTCTCCAAGTCTCTAATAGGAACTGCATACACATGGTATACTGGTCTCGCTCCGGCTTCAGTATCCAGTTGGACGGATATGGTGATCAAATTCTACACTAAATTCTTCCAGGCAGACGAAGAAGTCTCAATGATTTCACTTACGAGACAAAGGCAACGTTTAGGAGAAGATGCAACAATTTATGTCAGGAGATTTCGCGAGGCTACTTTACAGTGCCATGAACCAATTTCCGAGCTTCTATTAATCAAAATTTGTATAGAAGGGATGTTGCGAGAATATAGAGTGCATTTGGTCAATCATGAGTTCAAAACCTTTTCTGCACTTGTTGATAATGTACGAAGATTGGGAGAAGTTTTGGCTCCTCTAACAAGACCAAATATCAGTGCTAGGCGAGTGACAATGGTAGCAGCAACGCAGAACAAAGGCCCAGGGAAGAGCGTGCTAGAAGATATGAACCACCTCCTTTACCTTTCAGTGAAAATGAAGCAGTTGATTTTCTAAATCAGTGGATTGCAGATCATGTCATATCGCTACCTTCAGTGCAAAGGGTGCCGATAAGATAGGAAAGGATGAAGAACAACTACTGCCCCTATCACAGGTCCGTTCAGCATTCCCTGATTGGATGTTGGGCATTTCGCGGATTGGTACACCGAAAAATAGCATCAGATGATTTAGAAGTTTCAAAGAATGTAGTTCATGAACCCTTCCTTGCACATGTGGTTGTAGTGGCCGCCAGAGACAATACTGAGGATACGATAAATGCCGTCAAGGATGAATGCCCACCAGCGCGTGAAGCAAAAGAGGATGCTAAGATAGATGTTTTCTTTAACGAGCTCCCAATACAGGAGCATGTGAAGGAGTTCTTAAAAGAGCAAACAATTGCCGCTTTTAATCAAACCATTGATATTCCACAGCATCAAAAAACCTTGAGCAAGATCACATTTTATGAAGTAGATAGACAAGTGCCATTCTTCCACAATCGGCCTCTATATATACCAGCCATTGTGAATGGTCGAGAGATGAAACGAGCTTTCTTGGATGAAGGAGCGTCAGTCAACTTAATCCCGCTGGCTACTTTACGGATGATCAATTTTCCTGAAAGCAAGATTGTAAATCATACCATTGCAGTTACCTATTTCAATGGAGACCAGCAGGCCACCATGGGATTCGCGACATTAGATCTTAAAGTTGGGAAGATCAGGGGGGCCATCAAGTTTCATGTCATTAAAGGGAAACCCTCATATCAGTTGTTGCTGCGAAGATTGTGGTTACATGCATGTGGGGTAGTACCATCATCCTATCATCAAGTGATGAAGGCCAACTGGGGAGAATGAATAATGACTGTAAAGGCATCTAAGAGCCCTTTTTGCGCATCTGAGGCCCACTTTGCAGATACAATATATTTATTAGAATACAGTGAGGAAGATGGACCCGACATTTTTTCTACCCCATTACCAAAATGGGAAGAACTGGAAGATGGAGGTTCGACTAAGTGAAAGCTCAAAGAGGTGAGCTGGTTGCGAGTCAAAATGCCCGACGGGCGAGTAGTGTACAAGTTGATGGGATTGGGGGTTAGAAGCTTGTACATTTGGCATTGACCCCGGGACAGATAAGGCAGGTGTACAAAGAAAACTTGTCACTAATCCTAAAACAGTTAAAATGAATCCGCGACTGGATCATGGTTTCTGTGAAGTGGACATAGGCGACGGCACAACTCCGCAACCCACCTTCATAAGCAGTACGCTGCCCGATGAAACTAAGAATTCTCTAGTGGAATTACTCAAGGAGTTTCGATATGTCTTTGCTTAGGACTATAGTTAAATTCCAGGGCTCAATATTTGATTAGTAAACCACCACCTCCATGTGCATCCTGCATCAGAGCCAAAGAAGCAAAAGCAATGAATATTTCATCCTGATCTGGAGGTACAGATTAAAGCAGAAGTGGAAAAGTTGCTGAAAGTAGGTTTCATCAAACCAACCCAACATCCGACATGACTCGCAAATATTGTACCTGTGAGAAAAAAGACTGGGCAAATCCGCATATGTGTAGACTATCGCGATCTCAATAAAGCCTGCCCAAATGACGATTTCCTTCTACCCAACATTGACACCATGGTGGATACAACCTCAGGACATGAAGTTTTTTCACTAATGGATGGATTCAATGGTATAACCAGATTAAGATGGCACCAGAGGATGCTGAGAAAATTGCTTTTCGCACCCCAATGGGGAATTTCCATTATATAGTCATGCCGGGGCTACGTATCAACGCGCTATGACAACTATATTTCATGACCTGATGCATAAAACTGTGGAAGACTATGTGGATGATTTGGTGGTAAAATCCAGAGCCGTGCAGGATCATGTGGGTGATTTGAGAAAAGTACTGCAACGATGTCGCGAGTATAATTTGAAGATGAATCCCCTGAAATGCGCTTTTGGAGTATTAGAAGGAAAGTTCTTGGGGTATATCGTACATCAACAGGGGATTGATATGGACCCAACAAAGGCTAAGGCAGTATTGGAAATGGCTCCACCCACAACTTGCAAAATGTTTATTATATCAGTCGAGTACTCAAGGGACCAGAGTTACGATACACCTCTCTGGAAAAGCATTGTCTCGCTTTAGTATTCGCGGCTCAGAAATTCAGACATTATTTATTGGCACATCCATTGGATCTAATCACCAAAAGTGACCCCATACGGTATCTACTCACAAAGTCCATACTCAGTGGAAGAACTGCTCGATGGTTGTTAGCACTATTTGAATATGAGATCGCATGCTCTAGACCGAAAGCAGTAAAAAGTCAGGCCTTATCAGATTTGCTAGCTTTATTTCCTGGGGGAGCTGAGCCCAAAGTAGAAGAGGTGGGAGTAACAAGTACGGCACAAAGTACAGAGTTTACTTTGGAATTCGATGGTTTATCCACAGAAAAGGGAGGTGGGGCCGACTTCGTATTAAGGAATGAGGAAACAAAAGAGGAATTAGTCATGGCCTATAAACTTGATTTTCCTTGTACGAACAACATAGCCGAGTATGAAGGGTTGGCGCTGGGATTGATGATGACTCAACAGTTGAAGGCAATAATACTTCATGCAAGAGGAGATTCTAAACTGGTCATTAAGCAGGTTAAAGGGGAGTATGCTGTCAAAGAACCCCATCTGGTTTCTTACAGAACCTTCATCTGTTAGATGATAGAAAGCTTTGAGAATGTGAATTTTCAGCACGAGCCGTGAGAAAGAAACTGACGATCTTATGGATTGGCGACATTGGGTTCGCGACTACATTTCTAAGGAATAAAGTCTTCTGTGCAAGTAGTGCGAAGAACCAACTTTGTGGTCAGTAGTGGGAGGGAATCAGAGGTGTATGAAAAACATGATTGGAGAGCGCAGATAGTACAAGCTCTACTAAAAAATGATAACAATGTCTTGACATGAGAATACCAGATCATAAAAGGCGTGTTATATTACAGAGCAACCGGAGGGATTCTAGCTAGATGCGTGGCAATAAATGAGATAGGAGAACTGTTACAGAAAACCCACAAGAAAGTATGTGGTCAAGCGAATGTCAGTCTCTATCGAGTTTTGCAGTGAGAAGGTTTCTTTTGGCCAAGTATGAAGGATGATGCAGTCAAGTTGCAAAGCAGCTGTCAGAACTGTAATGCATATCCCTCCGCGAATGAAGGTAATGTGGCAGACATGATAGACTGGCGGGACAAATATGTGCATTATCTAAAAGAAGGGGTTTTACCTGAAAGAGATCAGTCGCGATTCAGAAAATTAGCCTCGTGATTTATCCTACAGGAGGGAAAATTGTTCCGCAAAAGTTTTGAAGGAAAAATGATGAGATGTGTAAGTGAAGAAGAGGCAGGGGAAGTATTGAAACAAACTCATGAGTTTGGTCACCAAGGCCCTAGAAAAATGTTTCAACATCTATTATCATCCGGGTATTACTGGCCAATAATGGAAAGGGATTGCAGTGATTTTGTTAGGAAATGTCATGTATGTCAGGTGCACGGGGATCTTATTCATGCTCTGGGAACTGAATTACACAGTTTGGCTACCCCCTGGCCTTTCCACACTTGGGCACTGGACATAATTGGACCAATCACGCCGCAGGATCAGGCACATGTGTGGATTTTAGTGGCAACTGAATTGTTCACAAAGTGGGTGGAAGCTATCCCACTGCGACGGACGACAGCAGACAATGTGGTTCAACTCATAAAGGAAAACATCATCTGTCGATTCAGGATACCGAAGGTGGTACTGTCGGACAATGGGACTCCTTTTGTCAATAGTAAAGTCGCGAATTTGTTGGGGAGATACTCAATAATTCATCACAAGTCCACGCCTTACTATCCTAAAGGAAATTGACAGGCTGAAGCCTCTAATAAAGCGTTAATTTGAATCCTATCCAGGTTAGTGCATGATAATAATAAGAAATGGGCGGAAGCACTTCCAATAGCACTGTGGGCGTATCGAACTGCATACCGGAGTGCGACAATCATGACCCCTTATGCACTGGTCTATGGAGTAGAGGTTGTGCTACCTGCGGAGCTAGATGTGGCTGCTAAAATACTGGCATGCAAAAATAGTTTGGAAGACAGACTATTAGAGATAGAAGAATTGGAGGAAACAAGGGAAAAACCTTTACTAATCAGAAATAATACAATAAACGACAAGCAAGGAGCTACAACAAAAAGGTACGATACAGATGGTTCAAAGAGGGTGACATAGTGTTGAAAGTAGTACCAACAATCATGAGGGGACAAAGGGTAAGAAAATTTGAAGCTAAGTGGGAAGGTCCGTATGTGATTGTAAGTGAGGGCAGCAGTAGGTATTAGAGGATGGAACATGAAGTTACTCACGAGAGGGCTGGACCTCTTAATGTGAAATGGATTAAATTGTATCAAGCATAAAGGCATTATGGATTATGGTGTTATAAAAATGTTCTTCAATAAAGACATATAGCATCAAACAAATCATCTCGAATGTATAAAACATGTTAGAGTTACTATCATAGTACAGGGTTATCCAACAAAAATGTGGTTACAATTAGAAGACAGAGTACATACATCATGATGAAAAAAAGGGGGGCTAGAAAAGGTTCTGGGTGATGGGATCTGATAACTTGAAACCCTCATGCTCCTCCAAGTACAGACGGGCCCGCTCAGAATGATCAACTGCATCTTGAAGTTTCTTTTCATCCTTCTCGAGAAATGTTAACTGCCTGCGAGCTTTTGCAATCTCAGCCTGCTTCCTTTGACGAGCATCACGATCCTTCAGCTCAACAAGATAGTGATCATAAAGCCTCTGGATAATAGCTAGCCGGGTCTCCCACCAGGACACATCCATCCCAACCTTCTTCCTGTCCTTTATGCGAGTATGATATCTCGGAAGGGTGTCAGGGATAAGATCCTGAATGGAAGTCTCAGAAAAAGTCCTGAATATGTCTGCAACTAGCTGGAGATGGAAAGCTTGCAGGAGTGGCTCATGAATTTTCAGGTGAACAAAAGTCTCTGGATGAGCTGCCTCTATCTGATCTAGCACTGGGATGTCGCGAGGATAATAGAGCCAGTGATGCCAAGGTATCGGCACTGAGGAAGCAACATCATAGACATGAGCAATAGCAGGGTCACGATTAGAGATGATTGGCTCGCGTGAAGTAGAAACATGGTCGCGAGAGGCAGGATCGTGAGATGGGGAGAGAGGTACCTCTATATGCGGCTCAGTAAGTGTGGCTGAATGAAGTACCATTTGATATTCAGAAATTCTCTGAGCGTCTTGAAGTAGCTCATTTATCATTTTTTGGTCTTCAGAGTTCATCTCTACAGAAAGAAAATACACATGTTAAATATCATATTAGGGTACTCAAAATCAAATGGAAAGATGAAGTGGAAAAAAGGTTACCTTCCTCAACCTCTAGGATAATGTTGCCGAAGATGGATTTCTCAATGCTAGGATGGTCTGCCAGTGTTGCAGCAATCTCGGATGCAATATCACCACACAGAGGCTACAAGTGACTGTCATCGATGTTGTGATCCTCTGCTCTATCATCAGTAGCGATGACCTCAGGAGAAACAGGAACTGAAGGCAGTTTCGGAAAAGCCTCGCGAGCTACTATAGTCTCCTCATTGTCGCGACCTGATGATACCTCGCGATCTGCTTCGGGAGTAGAGGTCGCGGAAATTACGGTGTCGCGAAAAGTTGAGGAATTGCCATCATCCTCATCATCTTCAAAAGTTAGATTAGGAGACTTGTTGAGCAAATAGTTGATGGTGAGATGGTCCTCATCATCAGCATCAGAAGAAACTGCAACAGAAGGGTTAGAATGAAGACCACCCCCAGGAGAGGCAGGAACACGCGGAGAGATTGTCTTGCGGGAGCCTAAAAAGAGGAGAAATGCTAAGTGTTAGGGACATGAACTCTAAACATAAAAAAATAAATTCAAGTTGGAAACTCACTCTGGGAAAGAATTGTCCTAGGAAGATCAGAGAGGATGCTGGCAACCTCTGCCTCTTCCACATTATCTCCAGCCCTCAAGGCCTCTACCACACGAGCAACTGTATCTAGCATAGAGGAGGTCGCATCAGCCTTCCGTTTATTCTTCAGCTTGGCCAAGGCAAGTTTGCGTCTCGCAACAAATGATGCCTCTTCTAAGGCTGAATCTGAGGCACCCACGTGAGAGATTTCATGGGTGAGTTTGCACTTCCGCACCATGGGAGCTTCCTCTGAACTAGGATTCTCTCCTGCTACATGGGTTTTGGATGCTTTGGAGAGTGTTCTTTTCCTCTTCGCGAGAGGCATATCATCCAATGCTGCTGCAACAGAAAGGTTTTTAAGACGGATAGACAAGGGGACATGGTCCAGCAAATCAATAGATGGACTGATGATACTTGTAGCCTGGGCACTGGAACGCTACAGAAGTGGAGGGAAATGGCTAAGTTAGTATTGACACAAGACACATAAAAACACATGACATAACAAAGGAAAGATGAGTTAGAAAAATTTACCAGATGTCTCGTAACGGGCTCCTCACGGATAAGCTCATCGCGGATGGGCTCCTCGCGGATAGATGACCTTGCGGGAGGTACTTCTTCGCGAAAAGACCGTTTGCGAGTCGCCTTCTTGGACTTCTGAGGCTGGGAAGGTTGGGCATGATGTTTGGGTGTAGGCTTACCCCTCACCTTGAGAAGTTTTAATGAAGGATCCGCAACATATACTGGAACAGGTATGGGCACGAAAGGTGTATCATCCATGAAACTTTGGAACCTCACCAACTGCTCCTTCCAGAACTCACTATAGGCCACGGTCATTCCACCCCTGTGAGTGCCTGGTTGGATGAAATGACTGTAGAAAATATGCGAAGGCTTTTCTCTATGGATTTGCGAAAAGCAATAAGGCACTTATCGAAGTTGTCCTCGCGATATAGAGGATGTGGAGGGGAAATGGCCTAATCAAAGCCTAACTCCCTAGCCACGTGTGAAGGATTATAGGATGCAACAGTGTCAAAAGTTTCACTAAAAATGGGAAGGTGACACTTATGGGTGATAGTAGAGAAGATGAGATGGTCATCTATTGCAATGTCATAAGATACTATTTCTTCCTTCGGGTAAAAATTGGGAGAATAGAAGCCTTCAAGAGGAGTGGCGTATGAACGCCAAGAAAATTCAGAAAACTTGTCAATGAAAGAATCAAGGGTTTTTGAAGAAGAGAGAGAGGTCCAGTGGGTAGCCCGCGATTTTAAAGAAATTAAGGTGTTGGCCTCTAAGGTTTGAGGAGAGAATGAGGTAGGAATTGGAGCATAGTTGGGAAAACGCTCGAAAAGAAAAAGGGTAAGGAAGGTACTTGATATGTGAGTACTGATTTCATACCTACCCAAGGAATGGGCGAAGTCATTAGCGAGAGTGTCCAGCTGCGAATACAAGGTACCAAGGAAGAGGGGGGCCAAGGCAATACGCACACCTCGCGACAACATGCCGGCTAGTAGAAACACCATGCGGCTAGGACTATCCTCTAGCTTGCCTTAAAAAATGTAATGATCAAGCCAGTACGCGAGGAAGCCTGCCAGCTCTAAGGGGCCATTGAATTGAGGGCCAGGAGCAAACTCGTAGTCTTGACCAGGAGTTGGCTTCCGCGATGAATACTCGCGAAAGAAATGATGGCACCAAGCTGAGTAAGACAACTTCGGGCGACTTGATATGGCTTGTTTAGGAAGGAGTACGCCCTTTTCAAACCAACTTCCTCGCTTGCAAGCATACTTTCCATAGTCACGAAGTTGGTTGAGGATTTTCTTATCCTCTGGATCGACTAAGGGTGCCTTGATGGGGCACGAGTCAAGGACGGGGAGCCGAAATAAAACCACCACATCTTCTAAGGTGGGTGTGAAATCGCCCCAGGAAACAATGAATGTATGCGAGAAGGTGCTCCATCGCGATACCAGAGTGTTCAGCGCATCCACATCGCGACGAAGATAAAAGTCCGAAAATAGCTCAATGGATTAGAGGATGCCAGCCTCAGCAAGAGTGGCACGATGGCGGTCCTGACTAAGAATATGGTTGTACCAGATCTTCCAGTCAGTTATAGGGGCTACATGTCCTTCGTATTCAATGAAGGAAAATGACGCATCACCTCTTTCAATAACGAGGCGATGAACATAAATAGGAGGGATAAAGATAGGTTCTGCTTCATGGTCTGGGTCAAGGGTAGGGGGAGAGCTTACAGTGATGTCAGAAGGAAGAGCTCGCATTGATTCCCAGAAGGTATCTTGAGAATCAAGGAATGGGGCTTTTCTCCACTCTGAGGCATCTGGAACAGATGGAGTACCCCAGACGGAGGTGAGAGAAGTTTGGGAGTAGAGGTTTTGGTCATGTTGGGACTACACTTGCGAGAAGCTTTTGAAGATGATGAGTATACGCAAAGAGAATGGGATACGAGGAAAGAGGTGCCAAATGAAAGGGTTGGGAAAAGGAGCTCTGGAAAAATATATAAGTTATGAGTGGAAAAATGACATGAGCAAAATATATAAGGCTTGGGCGCGAAAACCGAAATGGCACATTAAATGCGCGAGGAAGGCGAAAAGTCGCATAGTCAAGCGCACTAAAAAAGTCGCGGATCAGCGAGGAAGGACAAATTGGGAAAAACAAGAAAAACAGGGGTAAGGTAAAAATAAGTACATGCACGAGATTGGCTGAAAAACAGCAAAAATGGTAAGGGAAGGTCGCGGATTAGAGGGAAGGTCACGAGATGTGGTAAGAATACTTCATCCGCAAGGGAAAAAGATAAAATGGCATGGGGAAAAGCAACTCACAAATAATGATACAAAGTATATTGATTCGTGATGCACATGTTACTACACTTTAATACTTGGCCAAGTATCAAAACACAATGGGGAAAAATGTAAGGGGGGTGACTCGCGAAAAGAGTAATCCGCAAGGATTGGTTTATTTTGAAAAACTGGCCCAATGATTGATTTATTTGGGAAAATGGCCCAATGTTTGGTTTATTTGGGAAACTGGCCCAAATAAAGGATTATTTGGGAAAATGGCCCAAATAAGGTTTATACGCGAGAATTAGCATTATACAGAGGGAGGTATGAGGGACTGATGTGGGTATAGCTAACATCTGAACTCATAGTCCTATATGCAGCTCGCGTAGGGAGTACTATTCGGAAATATGAGGAAATGCTTAGGATATGTAAATAGTGGGTCGCGACCCTATTTACACCATTCTAAGCAAAAGTACCTTAGAGAGGCCGATAGTATTTAGGGTTATGAAAAAAGTATGCATGCAAAATGTCATGACCCAGGAAAGCAATAACATCATGGTTCCTTGGTTAAGGAAAAATCAGATCCGCGATGAAACGACGCGGATCACAGGTCACGGAGTACAGTATGATCCGCGCAAGGGATCACGCGAATCGATATCGCATAGTCGAGGTCGCGAGATGATACTGTGCTGGGTATTTATGGCGCGGATTGGCATTGTATGGTCCATATCGCGAGGTTGTGCTGACGTGGCAAAGACAATCCGCGAGGATCTACTGGACACTTACTTCTATAAATAGAGGAGCTAGAGCTCACTGTTGGGGGACTTTTTGGAGACTAAGGAAGAGAAATTTCTAGAGAGAGAAAGTATTTCGCAATCATTTGTAACTGTTATTTTCTCTTCCATTTCTCTTTCATTTCTCTGTAAAGCAATCAGAAGCAATAAAAGCCCAAGCACCATCATTTTCCTAATGATCTTATGTGGGAACTATCTCTAAATCATTCATCTAAATCGAACCCCTACAGATATTAATTAATTTGTATTTTAATTCTTAAATTCTAATTTTAACATCAGTTGAATCAATACTTATAAAAAAGAACATTCATCCTTTTCACTTTTCTTTTTATTTATATATATATATATATATATATATATATATATATATATATATATATATATAATGAGCACCTGTCAGTTCATGTATGGATCAACATCATTCATGATATTATCATCAAATTATTTTCATGATGATTAACATTTCTTTATAATTTAGCGAATACAAATAATTCAATTAGAGAAATCTATTGAATTTATAATAATATATTAACTCTTTTAAAATCATTTTCTATTTATTGGTGGTAATAATTAATAACGTGGTACAACTGCTGGAATCGATATTTTTGTACTGTTGTCACCCATTTTTTTCCCGGTTAATATTAGATTTTTGAAACCTAAATTGTCGAATTTAACCTCCACCAAAGATACGAAATATATATATCATTATAATCACCAAAACCATGAAGATGCAATTTTAAGTAAAATTCTAAAGATTATTAATTATGTTTTGTTTGACTTAACTTTTGCTTATGTCTTTCCGCAGAAGAAAAAGAGAATGGAAAACTATTTTGAGAAACTGGTACCATCAACTTATTTAAAACGCTCTTCCAAGGTTCAAAAGCTCTTCTAAGATTTATGTCAAACATGGTTCAAAACAACGTTTCTCTCTAGACAACCAAAAACAAGGTTTGAAAAACTAATCTAAACAAGGTGGTCTATGTCCTAAACATTAGTAAGTTTTTCTGATTAATCATATTGTAAGAACATTTATTTATGTATTAGCATTATTCTGATAAAAAATCATGTTGAGAGTTGAGTGTTTTAGATCAAGTTGTTAAAGCGTTGTGTAAGAATTTTTTTGTGTATTGTTTGTTTATGGCATGTTCTAGAAAATAACCATGTTGAGTGTTAGATAGATTGATTTGATTTTAATGACATCGGTAAGTTTTGTCAAAGGCAGAATCAAACATTGAAGTAATGAAGAATACATGTGAAGCACGAAAGTGAGCATATTGAGGAAAAATGTCTTTTGGAGGGTGAAAATGACATTTTCCGAAGACGTCACTTCAAACAAAAAGTATCGTGGGTTTAAGAGGGTCATTTTAGCACAGTTACGGAAAAAAGCGGTTTTAACAAAAATGCCTACGCTTTCAGTTTCAAAAAGTAGTTAGAAAACACATTTTTACGCTTGGAGGTACGCTTGAAGTGTAGGCCCAACTACGCTTGAAACGTAGCTAGGCCCAACTATGTATTAGGGCTTAAAAAATGAAACTCTACAAAATGATTTCCAATGTCTGAATATATAATTAACACACACACACACATATATATATATATATATATATATAGAAGCATATATCATATGGAAAGAAGAGTCACTTTCCGTATCCAATTCAATGGCCTTATAAGTTGCTCCCAGATCTATCAACAACTTCTTCCCGCTCACGCAGAAGGGACAATATGATTTACTGTAGATCCATATATATACATCGAAACAAATTAACTCATCGATTTGATAAATTTGTAAATTTATATAATAGATATAGATTAATGTAAAGATAGATCAAAGAACACGTAATTGACTTGAAGACGACGACTGGATTAGAGGAAGCGAGAGACGTTGTAACACGGTGGTGATTGAGTGGTGGTTCGATGGGGCGGAGATGGTGCAGATTGGTGTTGTTGTGGTGCTTTGAGACAGAGAGGGAAATGACTTTAGGTCTGAAGAGTGAAGACTGAGTGAGGCTGAGCAAGGATTAAGCGATGGATTCCTAGATTTCTTCTTTAAGCCGTTGGATGAGGTAAATCCAACGGTGGAGAAGTGTTTTTTTTCTTTTTCAAATTTAAGTAACTTAAGTAATTTATTCTATTTTTGGAAAATAAATATTCTATTTAAATATTATTAAGTAATTATTATATTTAAATAATAATTATTGATTATATTTTAAATTTAAAATTGTTAAATATCATTAGTATTTCGATATTTGAAAATTATTCCAATTATTTTTATACTCTTTTTAATACTCGAATAAAGAGCTTATAGTAAAATCTCAATTTAATTGAGTCAAATTGAGTTCAATTTAGTAAATTAACAATTTAATTAAGTCAAATTAAGTTAAAATAATAATAATTCTAATTCAATTGAGTCAATAAGAGTTCAATTTAGTAAAATCCATAATTCTATCGAGTCAAATTGAGTTTAAATAACTAAAACTCCAATTCATTAGTATTTCACTTAGTTTAAATAACTAAAATCCCAATTTAGTAAAATCCTTAATTCAATCGAGTCAAATTAAGAAATTTGAATAATTAGTTAGAAGATCAATTAGACAATATACCAAATAATTGCAACTACATTGTACTTTGATCGTAAATGTATTACCTTCAGTGATCAATTCATATTAGTAAATAAGAGTTCAATTGAGTGAGTATGAGTGTAGTATAGGTTACCGATGATTATAATGATAATCTCAATTTAATTGAGTCAATTAAGTAAAATCTCCAATTCAATTAAGTTAAATTGAGTTTAATTTAGTAAATTAACAATTTAATTAAGTCAAATTAAGTTAAAACAATACTAATCCTAATTCAATTGAGTCAATAAGAGTTCAATTGAGTGAGTGCGAGTGTAGTAGAGGTTGTCGATGATTATAATGATAATCTCAATTCAATTGAGTCAATTTAATAAAATGAAGTAAAATCTCCAATTCAATTAAGTCAAATTGAGTTTAGATAATTATAATCGCAATTCAATCGATTAAAATTCAGTTCAATTTAGTAAAATTAAGTAAAAAACTCAATTCAATTGAGTCAAATTGAGTTTAAATAACTAAAACCCCAATTCAATTGAGTCGAAATGAGTTTAATTTAGGCAATTCAAGTCCGTCCTTATTTTAATTGAGTCAAATTGAGTTCAAATTGGTGAAATTAAGTAAATTCCTAATCAAATTTAGTCAAATTGAGTTCAAATAAGTAAAATACCAATTCAATTTACTTGAATTGAGTTCAATTTAGTAAATCACAATTTAATTGAGTCAAATTGAGTACAATTTAGTAAATCACAATTTAATTGAGTCAAATTGAGTTCAATTTAGTAAGATTTGGTAAATCCCTTATTAAATCGAGTCAAATTACATTTAAATAAGTGAAATTAAGTAAATTCTCAATTCTATTTAATCAAATTGTGTTAAAATAACTGAAATTAAGAAAATACTCAATTCAATTAAGTCAAATTAAGTTTAAATAATGATAATATCAATTCAATTGAGTCAATTTGAGTTTAATGATAACTGTCCTAAAGTGCATGATTATTATGTTCATTTTGAACATTTTATGCGAGTTAATGAATTCGGTTTATATAGTTTTAATTCTATATGCGAACTAATGCTTGAATTTGAATATCTATTCCGGAATAGGCACCTGAAGCAGTTAAATTGGACGGGAGCAATATGAGTCATGTATGGTCATTTAAAAGAAGTCCAAAGAAACAAACAATTAAACATTTAATTTAGTAAAATTAAGTAAATTTCCCAATTCAATTGATATAATATTATTGAAATTTTAAATAATTTTAAGTTAGATAATAATGTTTTTTTTAAAAATATATTGGTTTATGAAAATTAATGAACAAAGATTATTATTTTTAATTTCCTAGTTAAAATTTAAATGTGTAATTATGAATACTGAACAAATTCTCTGATTCATAGTGCATCGATACCCGAGCATATCCGTGGTTTTTACTTGAAATCTTTCTAAGATTTTTCACATAAAAATCTATGTGTCTTCTTATGATTTAATTTTTTGCACTTATATTCATATTTGCTTGATTTATTTGTTTTTGAGAATTGAATTGAGAATTAAGGTTTTTGACTAATTATAATTGAATTTTCGCTAAATAATTTTAATTGATCATAAAATCAATAAAAAAACTATTCACCCCCTTCTAGGCTGTTTTCACTATCGTCTAGGTAATTACAATTGGTATCAGTGCAAGGTGGCCCCTTTTTAGGTTAATTACCTAGGGTTAGATTTTGTATTTAGACGATGGAGATGCCTTGTGAAGGAGGTTCCATATCTATGTCCCCTTTGTTTGATGGCTCGAATTACACATGTTGGAAAGCGAGAATGAGAACATTTCTAAAATCTTTAGATGAGAGAGCGTGGAACGTGGATACTCTCCTCCCACTATGAAAGATGATGCAACTAATGAAGTGAAAGCAAAACCGTCAAGCGAATAGATTGCTACTGAGACGAATAACGCGAATTGGAACTCAAAAGCGTTGAATGCGTTATACAATGTTGTTTCTCCGAATGTGTTCAAGAGGATTGTTACGTGTGTCATTGCCAAAAATCTTGGGACATTCTCCAAGTCACTCATGAAGGAACATCGAAGGTGAAATAATCAAAACTTCAAATTTTGAAATCTCAATTTGAATAGCTGAAGATGAAGGAGGATGAGGTCTTCGCCAACTTTGAGACTAGATTAACTGATATTGTGACAGGCTGTCACAATCTAGGTGAGCCTATTCCTGATACTATGATAGTAAAGTAAATCCTTAGGTCTCTTCCTGAACGTTTTCGATCTAAGGTCACTGTCATCTTCGAGGTTATGAGTCTTAAAGAAATTAAGGTTGAAGAATTGGCAGGAAATTTAAAATCTTATGAGATTGAGATGTTCGAAAACCCCCCTAAGAAGGTTAGTGGCACAAAAGAAAAGAGCATAGCTTTCAAAACCACTAGGGAGGATCATGTTGAACCTGATGAAGAAAGTGAATTGAGTCTGAATGATATAGCCATGTTTGCTAAGAGGTTGAACAAATTTGGTAAGGCTAAACAGAATGGCCAAGGACAAAAATTTGGGGATAAGTTGGGTGAGTCCAGAAGTAGAAATAAGACTTAAACTAGGAAGGACATGTCTGGTCCTAAAAGGAAGAAACCCCAATATTTTGAATGTCAAGGATATGGTCACATAGCTACAGAGTGTGCAAACACTTTGAAAAAATCCAAAGGATTAGCTATTAGTTGGGATGATGACTCTGAGAATGGATTAGCTAGTGATGCAACAGACTCGGATGTAGGTGATGATTCTGAGAATTTCACTGTGTTTGCTGCATAAATCAAGGAGGTCAAAGAAGTTGTTACAAGTTGGGCGTTGTCTGAAGAAGAAGGTTTTGAGAGTGATGAAGGTTGTGATGATACGCTTCAATAGTTTTATGACAAATTACTTGATAAGACCGTACAACTTCATAAAAATCACATGAAACCGTTAACTAAGAGTCTTAACATGGATAAAGAATTATATTCCTTAAAAGATGAATTAATCAATAGTTTTAAAACTCAAAATCTCCTACAGACTCAAAAGGCCAAGTTGGTTGAGGATTTGAAGAAATATGAGCTAGAAAGAACTCAGGCTTTGAATTTGGTAGATGTTCTCAATAAGGAAGTGGTTGAGAAATCTACTAATATTGAGAATTTGGAAAAAAGAGCTAAAATATGCTAAATTAACTATTTGTAAATGGTCTAATGGAATCCTTAAGCTTGATGAGATGTTGAGTAAGGGAAAATCAGTAGAAAATACAAAGGGTTCGGGTTTTGTTGGAGTAATACCGAATTCGAATGTTGTTGCAAAAACAACCTGTGTAAAGGCCTCCTATGTAACGTCTAGTTCTTCACAAAGAAATTAAAATTTGAATTCTGGTGCTCAAGCCTATATGAAAAGATCTATTGAAAGTAAGCCTT
Organism: Cornus suecica; assembly: GCA_963922005.1. NCBI lineage: Eukaryota > Viridiplantae > Streptophyta > Magnoliopsida > Cornales > Cornaceae > Cornus > Cornus suecica. The sequence continues at coordinate 35,190,885 of OY998245.1, read as the reverse complement.
TTCTTACCGCTAGATATCATAGAAGGTTGACTGATAGAGTTCAGAGTTTTGTTCCTGTATGTCACTACTGTGGTGTCAGAGGTCACATTCGACCTAGATGTTTTAAGCTGCGAGGAAAGGTGTTGAAGTCTGTGAGGGAACAAAGAGTTCAACATGGAGATCATGTTCAAGATCAAATTCGAATGCTGAATGAAGAAATGAAGAATTTGTCAAGATTGACGAATGAAGCTCCGAAGATGAAGAAGACATGGATTCCCAAAGGTGATCTACACTGTCTTGTAGTTCATATTGCTCTTAGAGCATGCAAATCTACTTCTTGGTATCTAGATAATGGATGTTCGAGGCATATGACTGGAGATAAGTCATTTTTTGCATTTCTTAAGGAGTGTTATGGTGGGATAGTAACATTTGGTGATGGAAAAAAGTCAAATGTTAAAGGAAAATGTACGATTGTGATTCCTGGTCTACCTAAACTAGAAGATGTACTTTATGTAGAGGGTCTTAAAGCAAATTTGTTGAGCATAAGTCAGATATATGATAACAATCATAAGGTCATTTTTTCACCTGATAAGTGTTCGATCATTGACTATTCTGGGAATTGCGTGATGGAAGGTATGCGTTCAACTGATAACTGCTATTGCATTGTTCCTAGTTCTGAATCGTCATGCAATAGAGTTAAACTTGATGAAGTTGAAATTTGGCATCAGTAGATGGGACATGTTAATTTTTGAGAATTAACAAAAATTACTAAGAGTGAAATTGTTAAGGGAATCCCTACGCTTGGTTATGCAAAAGGGATTGTGTGTGGATCATGTTAGAAGGGTAAACAAGTCAGATGTCAGCACAAAAAGACAAATGTCATTGGTACTTCTAAACCTTTAGAGCTATTGCATATTGATTTAATGGCCCCCATTAAGATCATGAGTAATGGAGGAAATAAGTATATTTTTGCCATGGTGGATGATTACTCAAGGTTTGCATGGGTTCGATTTCTAAGTGAAAAGTCTGAAGCTTCTGAAAGTTTTAAGAGGATTTGTTTAAGAATTCAGACTGAGAAGAATTGTTCCATTTCTAGAGTGAGGAGTGATCATGGAAGGGAGTTTGAAAATTCAGAAATTGAAGTGTTTTGTGATGAGAGAGGAATGAAACATGAATTTTCAGCACCTAAAACTGCTCTACAAAATGGAGTAGTTGAGAGGAAGAATATGGTTATTTAGGAAATGGTCAATATTATGCTACAGGGTAGGAATGTTTCTAGGTATTTTTGGGCCGAGGCGGTGAACACAACATGTTACACCTCAAACAGAGTTTATCTTAGGCCTGTCACCTTAAAAACTCCTTATGAACTATGGAATGACAAGAAACCTAATGTGAAATATTTTAAGGTTTTTGGAGCAAAATGTTATATTCTTAAAGATCGTGAATCTATTGGGAAATTTGAGTCTAATAGTGATGAAGGAATATTTCTTGGGTATTCATTGACAAGTCGGGCATACAGGGTTTTTAATCTTAGAACTCAAACGATGATGGAATTTGCTAATGTAGTGGTTGATGACTTATGTGTTGATAAACATCCAACATCAACTGCGAAGAAAGATGGTGAGCCATTCTTTATATTTTTGGATAATGATTCTTCTGAGGTTAAAAAAAAGGACAATGTGGTTAATGATGATACTTCAAGTCCTGCATAATCACATGATCAATTTGGTGATGTTCAACCTACACCTTCTAAAGAACCATCTGCAAGTGCAAAGTTGTACCATCATTTGGATAATGTTATAGGATTTGTTGATCAGATGATGGTGACACGGAGAAAGGCTAGGAATGAGGTTTCGTATGCATGTTATACATCTTCCTTGGAACCTAAAAATGTTAAAGAAGCTCTTCAAGATAGTGAGTGGATAAATGTTACGCAAGAAGAATTTCAGCAGTTTGTTAAGAATGATGTGTGGTATCTTGTGCCTAGACTGAAAGAGATAAATGTGATTGGTACCAAGTGGATTTTTAAGAATAAAAAGGATGAAAATGGTATGGTTGTTAGGAATAAGGCTAGGCTTGTTGCTTAAGGATATACTCAGATGGAGGGTATTGTTTTTTATGAGACTTTTGCTCCGGTTGCTAAGCTTGAATCTATTCGGATTTTGTTTGCTCTCGCTAGTTATCTTGGATTTAAGTTGTATCAGATGGATGTAAAGAGTGCATTCTTGAATGACATTCTATATGAGGAGGTGTATGTGGAGCAACCAAAAGGATTTGAAGATCCTCATTGTTCGGGTCATGTTTACAGGCTGAAAAAGGCTTTGTATGGGCTAAAGCAAGCTCCTAGAGCTTGGCAAGAAAGGTTGACTGATTATCTGTTGGGAACAGGTTTTGCTCGAGGGGGAGTTGATAAAACACTATTTATGCAGAAAATTAAGAGTGATACAGTTGTTGCTCAAATCTATGTTGATGATATTGTATTTGGTTCCACTTCTGATCAGCTTGCTCATTATTTTGGAGATGAAATGAAACATGAATTTGAGATGAGCATGATTGGTGAATTGAACTTCTTTATAGGGTTTTCAGTTAGGCAATTAAATGATAAGATTTTTGTTTCTCAAACTCGTTATGCCTTGGAATTGGTAAAGAAGTTTGGTTTGGAAAAGTCTAAAGATGCTCGCACTCCTATGAGTACCAGTGTCAAGCTTAGCATAAATACTAAAGGCAAAGATGTTGACCCTATACTTTATAGGAGTATGATTGGGAGTTTGTTGTATTTGACTGCCAGTCTACCTAATATTGTTTTTAGTGTTGGTTTGTGTGCACGTTACCAGGTAAGTCTTAAGGAGTCTTATATTACTGCTGTGAAAATGATTATCAAGTATGTTAAAGGGACAGTGAATTATGGACTGTGGTATCCATCAGGTACCAATACTAATATCGCATCCTTTTCTGATGCTTATTGGGTCGGTAATGTTGATGATGAAAAAGTACTAGTGTAGGGTGTTTTTATGTTGGAAATTGCTTATTTGTTTGGCATAGCAAGAAGCGAAATTGTATTTCTCTTTCCACTACTGAGGCTGAGTATATAGTAGTTGGTAGTGTTTGTATTCAGGTTTTGTGGATGCGTCACTTGTTGTAGGATTATGGTTTTTCTCAAGGTACAATAATTGTGTTTTGTGATAACACGAGTGCGATAAATATTTCAAAAAATCCTGTTCAACATTCTAGGACAAAACATATAGATATTTGACATCATTTCATTCGTGATCTTGTTGAATATGGTATAGTATCTCTAGAGTTCATATCCACAGATTCTCAGTTGGCTGATATCTTTACAAAACTATTAGATTTTCAAAAGTATGTTAGTCTTAGGAAATCTATTGGTATCCTTTCTTGAGAATAAATATCTTCTTATCTATCATTCTAGGAACACATTACATTTTTTCCCCTAGAATTGATAGGTAATCATACATTTGTATGATTTTTATTCATGCATGCATTTTATTTTGAAATAAATGACAATAATTTTTTTGAGACTGTTGGGTTTGGCTAGAGTACAAAAGTTGTCATATTTGACTCAATTTTCACATTTACTTGTCTCATTATGCATATGTGAAGTAGATGTATCAGTCTGACCTAAGATTTTGGATGATCACTTGGAATGATTATTTTATGTTACAAAACTTTAATCTTAGGTGCTAGTTGCTTCGGTGATGATTATAATGCCTGCTGAATCTGCTAATTTTTTTATTTAGCCTGAAGTGGTATGAAGGTTCATGAGCTATGCTAGATTGGTCTATGCATGAAATATTTTTTTGCATGTGTATGAATGTTGTGGTGATGTTGAAAAAGGAAATAATGAGATGTTAAAAATATAAAAATGCAAAACGTAGTTATTCAATTTGAGTAACCGGGCCTCTTGCCTTAGTAATCATTGAGTGTTCGTGTAAAAAAGGGAGAAGACTAATGAGCATAAATTCCAAGGAAAAAGCTCGAGCCCAGTTGGTCGGGACTAAAAATCCTCGCTGGAAAGTCCAGAGCTTAGAAAGACAAAAAGGGATATGGTGAAAAAGTTGAAAAGATGAAAATAAGGAAATTGTGTGACAAAGAGAAAATATATTTTATTTTTGCCTTCTAGTTTGGATCTTGGATTGAATTATCATCACAGTTGGTGGGGAGATTATTAGCTTTAGTATGTATTGTTTTCATCTTGCCTTAGTGCTTGCACATGAGAATCTTCAGATATATATTTATTTGCAAAACTTGACTTGTGCATTCTTGAGTTTATAAGGTATGTGTGCTGATTTTCTTCTATGTCGTGTGTATAATAGTTGAGTTAAATATGAGAAAATGATGTGTTAATGATTGACTTTGTGTCTCTATTGCCTTGCTCACAGATTTCTAAAAACAAAAATATTTTCTTTTATTTTTATTCATGACATTTTGCATTCATGCATTAGTAGTAGGGTCATGCATAGTAGAGATTTCTGTTACCCTGAGAATTTGGATATGATCTGATAAGGGTTTTGTATCTTGGTGTTTCTCCTTGAGTACTTCCTTGTATCTCTCTATATTGTTGCTATGACATATACTCTCTTTGCTTGACATTTCAGTGACAAAAAAGGGGAGAAATATTAAGTAAGGGGGAGATATTGTTTGGTTAAGAGGGAGAAGTATTTAACAAGGGGGAGTTTATTCTCAGGGGGAGAATGATGATCATTATGTGTGCATTGTTGGTTTGATTTTCTGATGATCATTATGTTGGTTTATATTTATTTTCCACACGTGCGTTTAATGGTTATTTCAGTGTTGTGGTTACAGGATTGGTCATCATGAAAGAAAGGTGACAGTTTATATCTATGTTTTTTGGTGTATGTTCATAGGTATTGATGTTATATGGTTATTTGTGAGGCTATATTGTAAAATATGGGTTTGTCTCAGAAATGCCAATAGGGAGATTATAAGAACATTTTTGTGTATTCTTTGTTTATGGCATGCTCGAGAGAATAACCATGATGAGTGTTAGATAGGTTGGATTGGTTTCAATGACATCGATAAGCTTTGTTAAAGGCAGAATCAAGTATTGAAGTAATGAAGAATACATGTGAAGCACGAAAGTGAGCATATTGAGGAAAAATGTCTTTTGAAGGGCGAAAACGACATTTTCTGATGACGTCATTTCAAGTAAAAAGTATCGTGGGTTCAAGAGGGTCATTTTAGCGTAATTATGGAGAAAAGTGGTTTTAACAAAAATGCCTACGTTAAGCCTATGCTTTCAGTTTCAAAAAATAGCTGGAAAACACATTTTTACGCTTGAAGGTACGCTTGGACCTACGCTTGAATTGTAGGTCCAGTTAAGCTTGAAGCATTACTACGCCAAACTTTTGGCTATTTTTTGTTGCGATGTCCAAATTGTTTGTGGGTTGATTTTATGATTTGTCCATAATTTATATACATCAAAGTGTGTGCTATATACATTATATTCACCAAAATATAGGGTTTGGATGTGAAATTATGAGAAAGGGAAAACTTATGGTTTGGATCATCATTATCTATAAATACCCAAGTTTACAACAAGAGGAGACACGTCTTGAAAAATTCTCTGCAAGTTTTCTACTACTTCTTCTTCTTTTACAGAGATATACATATGGTGAGAGAATATTATTGAGTGATTAGAGATACACAAGTTATCTTTTGTTTTTGGAGGTTTTCAATCGTGCTTCTACATCGACGATTTATATGCACGATTGAATGGTATAATTGCTGAAAAATTCACACACCATTTATAGCAACGAGGTTGCGTTGATCCATTGAAGAACGGAGCCGTCTGTGTGCGGAGATCGAAGCAGGACGCTTGGTGGTGATTTTGATATGTTGAGAAGCTGAGCTGTCAAAGTACGGAGATCGGAGTGAGAGCTTTGTGGAGCGCGAGTGAATCTAGACTTTCAGATGTCGAGTGAAGAACAAAGTTTTACAACGGTTGTAAGTTCTGTTTTTATAGAGTCTGTACAAATTCTCTGATTCATAATGCATCGATACCCGAGCGTATTTGTGGTGTTTACTTGGAGTCTTTCCAAGGTTTTGCACGTAAAAATCTATATGTCTTCTCATGATTTAATTTTCTGCACTTATATTCATATTTGTTGATTGATTTGTTTTTGATAATTGAATTGAGAATTAGGGTTTATGACTAATTAAAATTGAATTTTCGCTAAATAATTTTAATTGATCAGAAAATCGATAAAAAGTCTATTCACCCCCCTTCTAGGCTGTTTTCACTATCGTCTAGATAATTACACGTTGGATGGTAATGAGTTTATGTGTCAAATCAAGTATAAAGTTTTGAAGATACATGAGTGGAAAAATAGTTGGAAGGAAGTGGAAACGTGACAAAATTATATTTTCGCAATTTTGTTTCACCGAGTACTCGGTGGGAGAATTTACGAGTACTCGGTAGGTTGTGAACTTTCGTACGGTTTGCGCAGAAGGGAAAAATCCACCAGAGTGTTTTGTGAACTTGCGTACACTTGCGCATGAAAAGGTTCACCAAGTACTCAGTAAGCGGCTACGCAGATTTATTGTTGGAAAGTTCTGAATTGTTATGCAATCAACTTCTAACCACTTTGGGACATGATTTGAAGCTATTATCAGTATATTGGACTATTATTGACATATTATTATATATTTGAAAGACTTAATGGGGAAAATACGAATCCTGATTGTAAAATGATTCTTACAATTAATTGAAGACTCTTTTCTATATATATGAGTTAAACTTAAGAAAAGGGGGTGACTTTTGAGAGATCTTTGTGATTCTTGTACAATTCATATATTTCTGCAGAGAGAGATAATTATTGTGAAATCATCTATATTCTAGTTCTCTCTTATTATTGGGGTTTTCCAATTGTGCTTCTATATCGAAGATCGTTATGCACAATTGGATGATCTAATTGCTGAAAAATCATCACACCACCTTGATCGAAGCAGGAGACTTCGTGGTTATTTGATCTATTGAGAAACAGAGTCGTTAGAGTACGAAAATCGGAGCAAGAGCTTCGTAGAGTGCGAGTGATTCAAGACCGTCAGACGTCAAGTGGAGAAAGACAGCTCATCCAATTGTGCATCGGTTCAATACATAATGACGGAAGCAAATTTTTGTTGGTTAATCCGATCAGTTCATCGATGGTCAGCAAATATGATGGTCCTAATGATGATCTTGCATGTATTTCGTGTGTATCTCACTGGTGGATTTAAAAAACCTCGCAAATTAACTTGGGTTATGGGTGTGGTTATGGCTGTATTGACTGCATCTTTTGGCGTAACTGGCTATTCCTTACCTTGGGACCAAATTGGTTTTTCCACGTAAAAATATTGGTGTCGTCTCTTGTATTATTTTTTGCACCTATATTATTTATTGCGTGGATTATTGCTTTAAACGAATTGAATTAAAATTAATTTTTTCGCAATTAAAATTTTAATTTGTCAATTAATTCATAAAAAACATATTCACCCTCCCTCTAGGCTTAATTTACCATCTTCTAGGTAATTTCACATATGAATGCAAATAGTTAAAAGTAATTGTAGTGTTATACATTATTTAAATTCCCTGAAAGGTAAGCACTAGTGAAAATATTAAATATTTATTTTGGGTAACCGAAAATATTAAATATTTAAAATGCATGTCATGGTAGTTGCTGGATTTTTTTATGAATTTTATATATATATATTTTTGTTTAACATAAGTTCGTCTTACTTTTGTATGGTAGCTTTTCTAAATACCTTATAGTGTACAAGTTTTCTTGTGCTCTATACATATATGGGAGTGAGACCATACATAAATTTGTAGAAATATCTATATGTTGAGAGCTGTCCTATTGAAAGGAAATAAAATATGTAAAATTCATGAGATTGCAGAAGATATATAGCAAGTAATTTACATCAGAAAAGAGGTTCAATTGATCTTTGATTCAAATGTCTTCTTTTTAGGGTTGATAATTAATCAGGTACAAAAGTGAAATTCACGTGAAAATTGTTTAAAAGTTTTCATCAGAAAAGAGGTTGAATTGATCTTTGATTCAAAAATCTAATTATTAGGGTTTGATAATCTGTTACAAAAGTGAAATACGCGTGAAAAATATCTAAAAATTAAGTTTCACACATTATTATGGATAAAAACGAAACATGCTCAGTCTTCAAAGGGATTGGATGCTTCTTGAATTTTCACTTCATCTGTATAAAGAGTCGCAACAAAAATATTGGATTCAACCATAAATTCTCTGCCAAACAACATGATTATTTTGTAGGAATATTGAATTTTTTTTTTTTGCAAGAAATACATATCTTCAAAGAGTTGTGCCAGAGACCCATTTCGAAAATACGTAGAGGCTTTAGACGAGATCAAATGTAAGGCCTATTATAGATGATGTTTCATGCGCTTAAAAATTATAAGTATAAAAAAAATATTAAATATATTAATATTAAAAAAATTAAAAATAAACTCCATCTTGCGGTAATCACGAGACCTCTAAGTGTAGCGCGTGAAAACATTATTACCAATTTATCATTGTGTAAGTGCGGCAGTTGCGAGAGCTCTAACTGTAATCTCTAAACGTGTGCGAATGCGACAAAAATCTTCTAACCCTATCAGAATAATAGTTTGATTTTTTTTTATTTTTTATTTTTACTATAGTTTGATTTTAAGACTTTAGTTTTATTGGGTTGAAAAACTATTTATTTATTTTTGAGTTTATAGTAGTAGAAAGTGAAATATAAAATTTTGGAACCCTAAATTATAAAATATATATTATAGAAATACTAATATATTTTTTCAAAAAAATAATAAAAAAATGAGCCCCACTGAGGCCGAAGGCCCTAAGCGGGCTAGGTAGCCTCAGCCCCTGCCAAGACCTCGCGATATTCTCTAGAGATTTTATATTTTCCATACATTAGTAGCCACAAAAATATGCTTTTTGTCAAAATAGAAAAAAGGAAAAAGAAGAATTGTGGTAAAAGTCTAATTTGTTGTACTGACTCGTGAAACACGTTACAAGTATTTATTTATTCGTTAAGCAAGACAAATCAAAGGTATAGCCCTATTACATCAACCGGTAAAGGTAAGCAAAATTCTTGGCAAACCTAACCATAATTATTAAAGGCGGGAGGGAAATATATTTAGTGTTGACAAATTTGGATGTAAAAATTTGTGTATTTGTGTATTTGTGTATTTGCGTTCTAAGTTCCTTTTTTCAATTCTGTTAAATAGTGTATCATATTGTTAAAAATTGAACAAGTAAATCGATAAAACAAAACAAATAAATGACAAGATAAAAGGAAAATACGTGATGCAGTAGGAGCTTACATCTACTGCAAATAAACTCCAAAAATCTACATTAGTTTTTACGATCTCTTTTCTTCCTCTATAATAATATTCCTTCCCTCCTAAATAATTATTTCATAGAAAAAATTAATGTACATAAATTTTGTGAAATTTTCAATTTAACATTTATGCATTCAACTTATAAAAATAATTAAATTACTGATAATTCACTCACTAAAAATCATCATCTTACAAAATTGAATTGCTGAAGGTACATGCATGTAAATTGGGACGGAAGGGAACTAACAATTAAGGAGACTTCAAACAAAGTTAAAGACAAGTATGGTAACAATCAATACTTCTAATTAAGGAGAATTTATTACTCAAGTACAACACTTTAGCACTCGCGCTCAAATTGGAGTATGTGAATGTTTGCATTCCTACTTGCCATTTAGATAACAAGTAGCTAGCAGCAACAAAGATTGATGAAAGAATGCAACTAAATGACGGACATTGGTCAACGGACAGTGATGCGCCATGTTGGTAGATGGTTATGGTTTTATCTGGTCTGGTCTGGTCTTGATTTTCAACGATCAAATCATATTTGTTTGGACTAGTATCAAACCAAATGAGATCAAATTGAACCAAATGTGGTATTTTTTTAACAAATTTTTTTGGTAGTTCCACATGGTCTGGTCTGATTTTGGTAATCAAAATAAAATTTTTGAGACCAATGATTCAAACCATCAAAAATCAAAATTGAATAAAAATAATAATAATAAATGAATTAAATAATATATAATAATAAATAAAAATAATAAATAATAAATTAATAAAATATATTTATAAATAATTAAAAATAAAAAATAAAAAATTAAATAAAAATAAAATAAAAATAATGATAAATAAATAAAATGAATTAAATAATACATAATAATAATAAATGAATAAAATATATTTCGAAATAATTAAAAATGAATAAATAATAATAATAAATTAATAACATAAATAATAAATTAAATAAAACATATTTAAAAATAAAATAAAAATAATGAATAGTAAAAAAAACTAAATAATAGATAATAATAATAAAAATGAATATAATAATAAATAAATGAATAAATAATAATTGAAAAATATATATTTATAAATAATTAAAAATGAATAAATAATAATAAAAAATTAATAATATAAATAAGAAATTAAATAAAACATATTTAAAAATAAAATAAAGGTAATGAATAATAAACAAAATGAATTAAATAATAAATAATAATAATAAAAATTAATAAATATATGAATATATGAATATATGAATAAATAATAAATTAATAAAATATATTTATAAATAATTTAAAATGAATAAATAATAATAATAAATTTATAATATATATAAATAATGAAATGAATTAAATAATGAAATAATAGTAAATAAAATGAATTAAATAATTAAATAATAATAAATAAATGAATAAAATATATTTATAAATTAATATATAAATGAATAAATAATAATAGAAATAATAAATTATATTTATAAATGAAAACATAATAAATAAAATAAAGTAAATAATACATAAAAATAATAAATGAATATTATAATAAATAATAAATAAACAAAAAAAAAATATATTTTTTTAAAGCGAAAAGATCAGATCTGATCGCATTACAACATTTGTTGTAGAGGCGTCCCAGGTTGATATAATCACAAAGTTTCGTCTTTAATGACCATATATATAATTGACATAAAAAATAAATGTATGGAATGATAATATGTTCAAAAGACGGCAAAAATAATACTGTTTGGCTAAATATTCGAGAGTGAAGGAGAAAATAATTGAAATTAAGATAAGAGTATTAAAATTTTGAGTAGGTTATGATATTGAAATTACCTAAAAGACGGTGAACAAAGCCTAGAGAAGGGGGAGGGGAGGGGAGGGGGAGAAGGGGGAGGGGAGGGGAGGGGGGGGAGGGGTTAATATGCTTTTTATGAATTAATTGACAAATTAAAATTTAATTGTCGAGAAATCAATTTTAATTTAATTCGTTTAAAACAATAATACACGCAATAAATAATATAGGTGCAGAAAATAAAGCAAGAGATGACACCAATATTTTTTACGTGGAAAAATCATGGAAATACTCCAAGTTAAAAATCACTCCTGATCTTCCTTTCTCCACTCGATGTCTGACAGTCTTGAATCACTCGCACTCCACAAAGCTCTCGCTCCGATCTCCGTACTCTGACGGCTTCGCTTTTCAACGGATCAAATAACCTTGAAACCTTCTGCCTCGATCAAGGTGGTGTGATGATTTTTCAACAATTAGATCGTTCAATTGTGCATAACGATCTTCGGTGTAGAAGCACAATTGGAAAAACTCAAACCAAGAGAGAACTATAAACTATATAATCACTCAATAATTTTCTCTCTCTATATATCTCTGTAAAAGTATATGAATCTGTAGAAGAATTGCAGAGATCTCACAAAAGTCACACCATTCTCTTTGGTTTTTACTCATATATATAGAGAAGAGTGTTCAATTAATGGTAAAAATCATTTTCCAATCAGGATTCGTATTTCCACCATTTAAATCTTTCAAGTATAAATAAATATGTCAATGATAGTCCAATATAGCAATATTAACTTCAGATCTCCCAAAGTGGTTAGGAGTTGATTGCATATCAATTTAATACCTTCTAAATAAGAAAATTGTCATTCCTAACTTTTGCAGTTCCCCACTTACCAAGTACTCGGTGAACACACAATTGTGCGAGAACTCGCACAGCTCTTTGGAAATTTACGTCACTTTGCATTTTACCGAGTACTCGGTAATATCCCCACAGAGTACTCGGTGGAACAAAATTGGGAAAATATATAAAAATATAATTTTGTCACGTTTCCGTTTCCTTCCAACCATTGTTCCACTCCTGTATCTTTACCACTATATCTTCACCAATTTATACTTGATTTGATACATAAACTCCTTACCATACAACGCTTTAACAACTTTATCTAAAACACACAACTCTCAACATGATTTTTGATTAGAATAATGCCATTACATAAATAAATGTTCTTACAATTTCCCCCTTGGCTTTTCTGAGACAAAACCATGTTTTACAAATATATCCTCACGATAAAAAAATAAAATTTATACCTATGAACACACACCAACAAACATAAACATAGACTTTTCTTTTGATATCATGATGATCTACGAATCCTGCAATCACAACCCTTAAACAGACATACCTGCGAAAAGCAAGTGTGGAAAACAAATAGTAGGAATAATCAATATTAAATGATCATAAACAAAACAATGAATTTATCAACATGAATTTATGAATAACAAATAATTCTCCCCCGGAATTAAATACTTCTTCACCTTAATTGTATATCTCCCCTTACGAAATATTTCTCCTCATTTCTAAACTTCTCCCCATTTTTGTTACTGAAATGACAAGGAATTAAATAACAATACAAATAATAAAGATATTTGAAAGAGAAGACACAAAGTGTAAACATTGGGAAAAATATACGAGAAGACTAGAGAATCTAAGAAAAACTTATATTAAAACATAGAACTCTAAAGATTATATCTAGATTCTCGAATAACAAAAATTTCTACGATGCATGAACATAATACTAATGCATGAATGCAAAATGCTCAAACTAAGAAAAATATATATTTTTGTTCTTAGAAACATGTGAGCAAGGCAATAGAGACAATGAACTAATCATAAACACATCATATTCGCAGATTTGACTTAGCCATTATACATACGGTAGTGAAGAAAATCAGCACACATACCTTATAGTTATAAGCAGTCACAAGACAAGCTTTACATAGTCTTTGCATATATAAAAAATATTCAGGTGCAAGCAAACAACTAAGATGAAAGCAATATATACTGATTCTAATAATTTCTTCACTAACCGTGATGATACTTTAGTCCAAAACCTAAACTAGAAGTCAAATATTTAGCTTGGACCTTATTGCTTTTAAACCTTTTCACTTCATCCCTTTTTGTCTTTCTAAGCTCCGATATTTTTAGTGAGAATTTTTAGTCCCGACTAACTGGGCCCGAGCTTCTTCCTTGGAATTTATGCTCATTAGTTTTTTTCCCTTTTTACGCGAACACTTTGTTACTTTGTTGTAGGAGGTCCGGTTACTCAGATTGAAGAACTACTTTTTGCATTTTTAATTTTTTGATATATTTCATTATTTCTTCTTTCAACATCACCCCAACATTCAAAATCATACTAAAGGTATTCAAATGCATTAATCAATCTAGAATAGCTCATGAACCTACATGTAAGAACACTTTTGTGTATTGTTTTATTTATGACATGTTCTAGACAATAACCATGTTGAGTGTTAGATAGGTTGTGTTGGTTTCTACGACATCTACAAGATACAACAAAATGCAATAGTGAAGAATACAAGAAAAGTGCAGTATTGAGTAAAAATGTCTCCTGAAGGGCAAAAACGGCATTCCCCAAAGTCGTCAATTCAAGCAAAAAGTCTCGAGGAGTTAAGAGGGTTATTTTGGCGCAGTTACGGAGAAAAGTGGTTTTAACAAAAATTCTTACGCTTTCAGTTTTAAAATGTGACTGGAATGTGGATTTGTACGTTTGAAGGTATGCTTCAAGCGTAGGTCCCCTACGCTTCAAGCGTAGGTGCGACAAGATTTTTTATATGTTTGTTGCGATGTTCGATTTACCCCAATTAAAGAAGATTTTTTATAAGGTCACTGGATCTGTTGATCAGATGATGGTGACCCGTAGAAAGGCAAGGAATGAAGTCTCGTATGCATGTTATACATCGTCTTTAGAATCTAAAAATGTCAAAAAAGCTCTTCAAGATATTAATTGGATTAATGCTATGCAAGAAGAACTTCAGCAGTTTGTTAAGAATGATGTGTGGTATCTTGTGCCTAGACCAAAGAAGATAAATGTGATTGGTACCAAGTGGATTTTCAAGAATAAAAAGGATGAACATTGTACAGTTGTTAGGAATAAAGCTAGGCTTGTTGCTCAGGGATATACTCAGATGGAGGGTATTGATTTTGATGAGACTTTCGCTCCGGTTGCTAGGCTTGAATCTATTCGAATTTTGTTTGCTATCGCTTGTCATCTTGGATTCAAGCTGTATCAGATGGACGTGAATAGTGCATTTTTGAATGATATTCTTCATGAGGAAGTATGTGTGGAGCAACCCAAAAGATTTGAAGATCCTCATTGTCCGGGTCATGTTTACAAGCTGAAAAAGGCTTTGTATGGGCTAAAGCGCTCTCCTAGAGCTTGATGAATTACTTGTTGAGAACAGGTTTTGCTTGAGGGGGAATGGACAAAATACTATTTATTCATAAAATTGAGAGTGATACAGTTGTTGCTCAAATCTATGTTGATGATATTGTGTTTGGTGCCATTTATGATTAGCTTGCTAATTATTTTGGAGATCAAATGAAACATGAATTTGAGATGAGCATGATTGGTGAATTGAACTTCTTTCTAGGGCTTCAAGTTAGGCAATTAAGTGATGGGATTTTCGTTTCTCAAATTCGTTATGCCTTGGAATTAGTAAAGAAGTTTGGTCTGGAAAAGGCTAAGGATGCTCACACTCCTATGAGTACAAGTGTCAAGTTTAGCATAGATAATAAAGGCAAATATGTAAATCTTTCACTCTATAGGAGTATGATTGGGAGTTTGTTGTATTTGACTGCCAATCGACCTGACATAGCTTTTAGTGTTGGTTTGTGTGCACGTTACCAGGCAAGGCCTAAGGTGTAACACCCCGTGTTATTTTCCTTTTTCCTGAAATTATATTTAATTTAATTTCGGTAATGACGTCATTTGTTCATGAAGTATTATTTATTCTTGGTATTTGATACCTGTAAATTTTTCGCGTTTAGTTTTAAAGTCGATTGGATGACTTTATGGTTTTTCTTTGACGACTACGCGAATTCTTGTTGTCAATTACACGGTCTCGTTTCGACGTTAGTTTATTCAACGTTTAATGATTAGTGCTTCGATTGGATGACGACGCATTTTAATTGGACCGGGCGTTTAGTGTCCCGACATTTGGGTTTCTACCCCGATATATTTTATTGGGCGTCCCGTTATTATTTCGGGTTTACGAGACTATGTTTGGGCGTTCCCGATAATTATTGGGGTTTATTGTATATATATATATTTAATTATATATACATATATTTTAGTGGGGGTTATTTTGTAATTATGGATAAGTTGAGGGTCACTAGTGCAATTAGGGCATATATGTGTATATGTATACGAATGTACACGCTGCTCCTTCTCCTACACGACACACCTCAGCATCTTCTTCCTCTCCATGACGCACGATTGAGCTGCTCCTCTTCTTCACCATGGGTCGTCGGTTAACAGAGGGAGAGAGAGAGAAGTCGTGGAGAGTGAGAGCTGTCGACATAGAGAGAGTCGGCTGAGCTGCGCGACCGGTTGCAGTGCGTAGCAGCGGCGGTTCGGCGGCAGTTCGCAGTGGCTGTGGTCGATGGCGGCTGGTGGCGCAAGGGCAAGGGTCGGCGAGCTGGGTGGTGGTCGCGCAGGTGGTGGCGCCAGGGACGGCCAGTGCTGTTTGCGCGACAGGGGAGTCCGGCCGGAGCTTCGGCCATTTTTTTCGGTCGACTTCTGGTGATCGGTTTGAGCCGATTTTTGGTGAGTAGCCTCGTCTCTACCATGTATTCGTCATATATTAATTTCGTGAATTTATGATGAATGGTTTGTCCGAAAATCGCATTTATAGGTTATAGATTTCGTTTGGGTTATTTTAGATTTAACCCAATTAATTGACCTATTGTTAACGGGCTTCGTATATATCGTATAGGTTGTCGAGACAGACGTTTCGATATATGTGAAATATTTTTGGGACGACTTTGGTCGGTGGGCGTGATATTCGGGCGCCGGTACTGTTCACTGTGGGCCCGAAACGGCTGTTCTGTAAGCGTATTTCAGGTGGGAAATCTTATTTCTCACTCCGCATTATTGAAGTAGTTTAGGGGTGCAAAGCCCTTATTTAATTTAATATAGATATATTAAATCGTTAATTTAAATATCTATAATTCGTTTAGAATCGGAATTGGACTTAGGAATTAATTTAAGAAAATTAATTAAATTATTTCCTATGTAATTAAATAATTTCCTATATGAATCGAATAGGAATAGATGGCTTAGAATTTCCCTTGAGAATTAAATGAGTTAGTAGAGATTCGTGAAAACTTAGACGTTGTGCTAGGTTCCTTTGCGATACGTGAATTAATTGCTTTAATTATTTTAAAGGCATGATAAAGGAATTTGAAATATTTTCTAAAGAGTTAAAGAAAATATATATTTTGAAAACATGAATGGTATATGAAATTGTTTTCATATGATTTACTTGCTTTATTGTATTTTAAAGCATGAAAGGAGATTTTGAGATTTATATATTACCATGTGGGTATTTACATAAATATGATGTATTACATATTTATGTTGAGGCATGATTGTCATTTGGACCTGGATGCATATTGAGAATATCATGTAGTGTTAAATCATGGTATTGGTATATGTGGGTTGTGAAATCATGTGGGGTGTCTTTGTGTCGAATCGTCGCAACAACTGGCCAGGGGGTGTTCCCATCCTACAGAATAATGAGCTGTGAATGGGGTATAGGGTGAGTCGTCTCATTCTCGAAGTCGCGGGTCGTCTCGTGCATCCGTTATACGGATTTTTGGTCACGGGTCGTCTCGTGCCAACCGCCTTCCTTGTTGAAAGTGTAGTGTCAAAAATACTTGGGAAGAATCGGTGCGGTACTCTTTCTCCTTGTAAATGGGTGGAGTGCGTATTCGTTAACCACGTGATGTGGGCAAAGGGTGGTGTATGAATCACATTGAATATGTATGACATTTATGTGATTTCATTTGAGATGTATACGTGATATTATTACATGTGATGTTGGAGCAGGTTTAATATGTGTTATTATTGCCTGTTGGATTTTGGAGCATGTTATGTATGAATATCGTAAATTAAATTCATATTTTATAAATGCTCAGTTGAAAGTAATTAATGTGGAAGAAAATGATAATATGCCATAATTAATAAGTATAATGAAAAGTATATCCTTGTACTTGTTGTATACTTTAGTACCCTTGGGGGAGGTTATGCGTGTTGGCATAGTGATCCATGTGGCTAGTTGAGGCTAGTGGTGGATCGTAGGCTTGACTTTGAGTTGAGGCCTTAGAGATTGTGGTTAGTAGCCTTGTGATTGTGATTAGTAGTTTGGTGATCGTGGTTAGTTGTGTGAACTCTTTTGGAGATTTGAGATTAGGGATGATTTTTGTGTCAATTGATAATTGAGGCCTTAGAGAAGGCGAGTGATGAGTTGTGTGAGATTTTGATTGATGAGAAGATGTTATGATTAGGGATTCATTAAGTACTCGAGGTACTGTAGTCTGACAGTCTTGATTCTTATGCTTAGTCCCTTCCCTTAAGCATTCCTGATACTGTGTTTTGTACACTAGTACGTTGTCGTTGACTTGTATGTCATTCCTTGAGTTGTCGGTTACGGTGTGGTGCCGAACCTCTTCCATGTGTTGTCATTTGATTTGGTGGAGTTGGATACGGACGGATGTCTTCCGTGAGTCCAACGTGTTGTTCTTCCTTTACTGTCCTTTTGGGCATTATAGGAATCCGTGGAGTTATTCATTCTTATGTGGCTATCATTTCGAAAATGGTGTTTTCTAAACCTTGAAACAAACTCTTTATATTTAAAAGGAAAAACCCATTTTCGCCTACCCCCGTAGAAATGAAAAGTTTTAGTATTTTATAAATGATCTTTGGATCTTCTTTAAAAAGATTTTAAATTCTAAAAGCCTGCGATGGCGAACGACGGAGACCGGGGGCAAGACGGTCATTTTTACTGTGTGGTTTCTTAAAAGAAAACTATTTTATTACTTTCTCGAGATTCCGAGACTTCTTTCTCAAGATCTCGACCTGTAGAGTTTTGAAAGGTGTTCCATTGTTTCACCTTTGCTTCCTATCATTTCTAAGTCTCGGGTATGAGGCTTGGTGTTGTTCAGGGTACACATATAGTGTTGCCCTTTCCTTTCTTCTTGGTTTTTGATGTCACCACTTAGGTGATTCGAGTTGTTCCACATGGTAGGGGCATGGATACCGAGTGGATTGGGTTCCTTGTCCAGGTGTTTTCACTAAACACTTGTGGTGTTCTTTACCTTGACATTGTTGTCTCGGTTATCTGTTGGTTAAGCATTGGAAAGTCTTTTCCTTCTCTTTGCTTTGGTGACCCTGAGGTGGTCGTTCTTGTGAGTTAAGTTCGTGTACTTTTAGTGATTTGAATGAGTGGTTTTCCTCGCCTACAGTGAGAGTGTTAGTGATGAGATTGACCCTATTGATGATAGTATTATGAGGTCGATATGATTTATGGTACGGTGATATGATTGAGGTGATCTAGCCTTGAGAGGTAGATTTTCTCTAGGAATAGGATGAGGTTTGTTTTATATATATATATATTGTACATTTACAATATATATATATATATATAGATGACGGTTGTGTTAGTACGCAAGGACGTGAGTGCTTTTCCTCCTGTGTTCTCGGGGAGTGAGTTATGAGTATTCCTTGGTACTAGTTGTGGATTTTGATCCTTGTGGATATTAGAGGTGAGTGTGATTTCCTCTGCTTAGACTTTCTTGTTAGCGTTGTGAGCGCCGGATGATTTGTGAGATTGGACATGAGTGTCGTGTACCTAGTATACGTTGGTGAGAGTAGTGTAGACCACTGGAGTTGGTACTTGGAGTACGAGTCTTAGTTGTATATTACAGACTCATGTTGTGTATTTATACTTATATATATATATGTGTATATATATATATATATCCCCGTTATATACTTACGTACAGTAGTATATGAACGTGTGCCTTGGGTTTTGCGTGGATGGGATTAGTTGGGCTTTATATATCTTGCTAGATAGTTTAGCATTACCTAAACTGCCAGAGGATGTGGTAGTTATAGTATCTTTTCCCACTGAGCATATTTGCTCACAGGGGAATTTCATTTGCCCCCTGGTATTCCACGCCAGGTTGCAGGAAATATACGGCTATGAGCAGGATGCAGTGCAACGACAGTTTCTCTTGTTTCCTTGTTACAGGTTTTGGAGTTGCGTTGGGTGATGCGGTTACGGTTGCAACATGGCTGGGTTTGGGGACGATAGGTATCCACTTTCAGTTTCTCTACCCATTGTTATGGGATTGTTATGTATTTTCTTTTGGGAGCCAGTCTGTTGGCATATCCCTGTTGATGTATTCTTTAGTTCCTGTATTTATTCTTTCTGATGGTTATTGTATCTATTCTGCACAGCTAGGTGCTTTACTGTATCTTATTCGAGCATTTGTGGCTCTGTTGATTATTAGAGGGTTTGGAGGGGTTTTGGTTTCTTTCCATTATCTCGGCCCTAGTAGGATTGATGAATGTGGGGCTTGGAAGCCATTGTGATTATTGAATTGCTATTGGCAGGTTCTTGTGTTGTGGTTGTTGTCCGGATGTTCCATTTACAAACGGAACTTTGCCGGATTTTCGTTAGATTCCGCTGCTTAGTTTTATTAGTCATTTGGGTATGGAATATACCATTTCTATCATTAACCCATGTGTTTTCTTGGTTAATGATGTCTTAGTTGGTCATTCGTATTAAGGATCACATCTTGGATTCCTTGGATGTCCCAGTTCGGGAGTCTTAGGGATTTAGGAGCGTGTCTGTTGGTATATGAGGATACTCTTGTGTTTTTAGTATTCGGGTTGGCATGGAGTATATTCTTATTGTTATTCCATGTACTTCTTTGTTATTGTTAACTCTAGTAGTCGCTTGGTTTGCGTCACCCTTTAGGAGCGTGACAACATGGTATCTGGGCATTCATTGCAACCCTTTATGGGTGTTTGATGACTGAATGTCTCTTGGTTTTCGTTTCTTTTTACTTCAGCAATCACTCCCTTAACTCTTAGGCTCGGGTTTTGGAGTCCTAGGAATTTGGGGCGTGACATAAGGAGTCTCATATTACTGTTGTGAAAAGGATTATCAAGTATGTTAAAGGGACAGTAAATTATGGACTGTGGTATCCATCAGGTACTAATACTGATATTGCATCTTTTTCTGATGCTGATTGGGCCGGTAATGTTGATAATAGAAAAAGTACTAGTGGAGGGTGTTTTTATGTTGGAAATTGCTTAGTTGCTTGGCATAGCAAGAAGTAAAATTGTGTTTCTCTTTCCACTGCTGAGGCTGAATATATAGCAGTTGGTAGTTGTTGTACTCAGGTTTTGTGGATGCGTCAGATGTTGCAAGATTATGTTTTTTCTCAAGGTACAATGACTGTGTTCTGTGATAATACGAGTGCAATATATATTTCTAAAAATCATGTTCAACACTCTAGGACAAAGCATATAGATATTCGACATCATTTCATTCGTGATCTTGTTGAAGATGATATAGTGTCTCTAGAGTTTATATCCACAGATTCTCAGTTGACAGATATCTTTACGAAACCATTAGATTTTCAAAAGCATGTTAGTCTTAGGAAATCTATATGTATGCTTTCTTTAGAATATATATATATTCTTATCTATCATTATAGGAACACATTGCATTATTTTCCTAGAATCGATAGTTGATCATGCATTTATATTATATTTATTCATGCATGCATGTTATGTTATAAAACCTTAAAGTAATTTTGTTTTGAGATTGTTGAGCTTGGTTAAAGTACAAAAGTTGTCATATTTTACTCTATTTTCACATTTACTTGTCTCATTATGCATATGTGAAGTAGATGTATCAGCCTGACTTAAGATTTTTAGATGATCACTTGGCATGATTATTTTACGTTACAAAACTTTAATCCTAGGTGCTAGTTGCTTCGGTGATGATTGTAATGTTTGCTGAATCTGTTAATTTTTTCATTTTAACCTAAAGTGGTATAAAGGTTCATGAGCTATGCTAGATTGGTCTATCCATGAAATATCTTTTGCATATGTATGAATGTTGTGATAATGGTGAAAGAAGATTAAAGAATAAGATGATAAAAAATAAAAAATAAATGCAAAAAATAGATCTTTAATCCAAAAAGGAGAGATAACTCAGGAACATAAATTCCATGGAAGAAACTCGGGCCCAGTTGGCCGGGACTAAAAATCATCGCTGGAAAGTCCGAAGCTTAAAATGACAAAAAAGGATATGGTGAAAAAGTTGAAAAGATAAAAAGGGTGAAATTGTGTGACAAAGAGAAAGTATATTTTATTTTTGCCTTATAGTTTGGATTTTGGATTGGATTATCATCATGGTTGGTGTGAAGATTATCAGGTTTTGTATGTATTGTTTTCATTTTACCTTAGTGTTTGCACATGAGATTTTTATATATATATATTTATATATATATATATATATATATGCAAAACTTGACTTGTGCATTCTTGAATTTACAAGGTATGTGTGCTGATTTTCTTATATACCATGTGTATAATAGTCGAGTTAGATATGAGAATATGATGTGTTAATGATTTGTTTTTGTGTCTCTACAGCCTTGCTTACAGATTTCTAAAAACAAAAATATTTTTTATTTATTTTTATTCATGACATTTTACATTCATACATTTAGTAGTATGGTCATGCGTAATAGAGATTTCTGTTATCCTGAGAATTTGGATATGATATGATAAAGTTTTGTATCTTGGTGTTTCTCTTTAAATACTTTCTTGCATCTCTCTATATTGTTGCTATGTCATATACTCTATTTGCTTGACATTTCAATGACAAAAAGGGGGAGAAGTATTAAGTGAGGGGGAGACATTATTTTATTAAGAGGAAGAAGTTTTTAGCAAAGGGAAGTTTATTCTCAGGGGGAGAATGATGATCATTATGTGTGCAATGTTGTTATGATTTTATGATGATCATTATGTTGGTTTATATCTGTTTTCCACACTTGCGTTTAATGGTTTGTTCAGTTTTGTGGTTACAGGATTGGTCATCATGAAAGCAAGGTGACAGTTTATATCAATGTTTTTCGGTGTGTTCATAGGTATAGATGTTATGTTGTTATTTGTGAGACTATATTATAAAACATGGTTTTGTCTCAGAAATGCCAAGGGGAAGATTGTAAGAACACTTTTGTGTATTGTTTATTTATGGAATGTTCTAGACAATAACCATATTAAATGTTAGATAAGTTGTGTTGGTTTCAACCACATCTATAAGCTACAACAAAAGGCAATAATGAAGAATACAAGAGAAGTGTAGTATTGAGTAAAAATGTCTCTCAAAGGGCAAAAACGACATTTACCAAAGTCGTTAATTCAAGCAAAAAGTCTCGGGGAGTCAAAAGGATTATTTTGGCGCAGTTACGGAGAAAAATGGTTTTAATAAAAATGCCTACGCTTTCAGTTTCAAAATGTGGCTGGAAAGTGGATTTGTACGTTTGAAGGTACGCTCCAAGCTACGCTTGGACCTATGCTTCAAGCGTAGGTGCGACAAGATTTTTTATACGTTTGTTGTGATGTTCGATTTACCCCAATTACTTTGTGGTTACGACTTTATACATTGGGACCTATGCCATATACGTTATATTCATCAGAATATAAGGGTTTTACTCAATTTGGTGTGGAATTACGAGAGAAGGCAACATTAGGGTTTCCATAATCTTTCTCTATAAATAGGAAAAGTCTATGCAGAATTGGGGGTGCTTTTGAAGAGATATTTTTTGCAGTATTCTATCGTTTATATTCTTCTATAGAGATAACAATATAAAGAGAAAAAAATCATGGAGTGATTATTCTTGTTTTCTCTTATTTTGGATTTGATTCTATCGTGCTTCTACATCGACAATCTTATGCACGATTGAATCATCTAGATTATGAAAAATATACACACCGTTGATTGCAACTTGGTTTCTTTGATCCGTTAAAGAGTGGAGCCGTTTGAGTGCGGAGATCGGAGTAGGAGGCTTCGTGGTCATTCGATCTGTTGAGAAACAGAGCCGTTAAAGTACGGAGATCGGAGCGAGAGCTTCGTGGAACGCGAGTGAATCTAGACTTTTAGACGTCTAGTGAAGAATAACAAATTACAACGGTTGTAAGTTCTATTTTCATAGAGTCTGTACAAATTCTCTAATTCATAGTGCATCGATACCCGAGCGTATCTGTAGTTTTTACTTGGAGTCTTTCCAAGGTTTTCCACATAAAAATCCCCGTGTCTTATCATGATTTAAATTTATGCACTTATATTCATATTTTCTTGATTGATATGTTTTGGGAATTGAATTGAGAATTAGGGTTTGTGAGTATTTAAAATTGAATTTCCGCTAAATAATTTTAATTGATCATAAAATTGGCAAAAAGCCAATTCACCCCCCTCTAGGCTATTTTCACTATCGTCTAGGTAATTTCAATTGGTATCAGAGCGTGATTGCCCCGATTTAGGTTAACTACCTAGGGTTAGATCATGGATTTAGACGATGGAGATGCCTCGTGAAGGAGGTTCCATATCTAGATCCCCTTTGTTTGATGGATCAAATTACACATATTGGAAAGCGAGGATGAGAGCATTTTTAAAATCTTTAGATGAGAGAGCGTGGAATGATGTAGAAGTAGGATACTCACCTTCTACTGTTAAAGACGATGCGACTAATGAAGTGAAAGCAAAATCGTCAAGCCAGTGGACTGCTGTTGAGATGAATAACGCGAATTGGAACTCAAAAGCGTTGAATGCGTTATACAATGTTGTTACTCCGTGTGAGTTCAAGAGGATTGCTACGTGCGTAATTGCCAAAGAAGCTTTGGAAATTATCTAAGTCACTCATGAAGGAACGTCGAAGGTGAAACAATCAAAGCTTCAAATTTTGAATTCTCAATTTGAACAGCTGAAGATGGAGGAGGAAGAGGTCTTCGCCGACTTTAAGACTAGATCAACTGATATTATGACATGCTGTCACAATTTAGGTGAGCCTATTCCTGATACTACGATAGTAAAGAAAATCCTTAGGTCTCTTCTTGAATGTTTTCGATCTAAGGTCATTATCATTTTAGAGGTCATGAGTCTTAAAGAGATTGAGATGTTCAAAAACCCCCCTAAGAAGGCTAGTGACACAAAAGAGAAGAGCATAGATTTCAAAACCACTAGGGAGGATCTTGTTGAACCTGATGAAGAAAGTGAGTTGAGTCTGAATGATATAGCCATGTTTGCTAAGAGGTTGAAAAAATTGGTTAGGGCTAAACAGAATGGCCAAGGACAAAAATTTAGGGATAAGTTGGGTGAGTCTAAAAGTAGAAATAAGACTCAAACTAGGAAGGACAAGTCTGATCTTAAAAATAAGAAACCCCAATGTTTTGAATGTCAATGATATTGTCACATAACTGCAGAGTGTACAATCAATTTGAAGAAGTTCAAAGTATTAGCTGTCAGTTGGGATGATGACTCTGATAATGGAACAACTAGTGATGCGACAAACTCGGATGTAGGTGATGATTTTGAGAATTTTACTGTGTTTGCTGCATAAAGCAAAGAGGTTAGAGATGTTGCTACAAGTTGGGCGATGTCTGAAGAAGAAGGTTCTAAGAGTGATGAAGGTTGTGGTGACAATCTTCAAGAGTCTTATGACAAATTACTTGATAAGACCTCACAAATTCAAAACAATCACGTGAAACTGTTGACTAAGAGTCTTAACATGGATAAAGAATTACATTATTTAAAAGATGAATTAGTCAAAAGTTCTCAAACTTAAAATCTCCTACAGACTCAAAAGGCCAAGCTGGTTGAAGATTTGAAGAAGCCTGAACTAGAAAGAATTCAGACTTTGAAGTTAGTAGATGATCTCAATAAGGACGTGGTTGACAAATATACTAAGATTGAGAATTTGGAAAAAGAGCTGAAAGATGCTAGATTAACTATTTGTAAATGGTCTGAAGGAACCCTTAAGCTCAATGAGATGTTGAGTAAGGGAAAATCAGTAGGAAATACAAAGGGTTTGGGTTTTGTTGGAGTAATGCTGAATTCGAATATTGTTGAAAAAATCACCTTTGTAAAGGCCTCCCATGTAGCGTCTAGTTCTTCACAAGGAAATTCAAATTGGAATCTTGGTGCGGCAAACGTAGCTAGGCTTCAAGCGTAGGTGCAACAAGATTTTTTGTATGTTTGTTGCGATGTTGGATTTACCCCAATTACTTTGTGGTTATGAATTTATACATTGGGACACGTGCCATATACATTATATACATAAGAATATTAGGGTTTTACTCAATTTGGTGTGAAATTATTAGAAAGGGCAACATTAGAGTTTCCATCATATTTCTCTATAAATAGGAGAAGTCTCTTCAGAATTAGGGGTGCTTTTGAAGAGAGATTTTTTGTAATATTCTATTGTTTAGATTCTTCTACAAAGATATTGATATAGAGAGAAAAAAATCATTGAGTTCTTGTTCTCTCTTGTTTGGAGTTGATTCTATCGTGCTTCTACATCGACAATCTTATGGACGATTGAATCATCTAGATTCTGAAGAATCTACACACTGTTGATTAGGGCTGTAAACGAATAAAGTGCTTGATGAGCTACTTGAGGCTCGGCTCGCTAAGAGCACGGCTTGTGTTCGTTTAATTGTTTAACGTGCCGAGCTCAAACATCCATGAGCTCGGCTCGTTTGTTCGTGAACATGTTCACGAACTTATGTATGTGAACATGTTCACGAATATACTCGCGAACAGGCTCGCAATCATGTTCGCGAACCGGTTCGTAATCAAGGCTCACAATCATGTTCGCGAACAGACTCGTAATTATTAATTTATTAGATAAAAAAAATGTTAAAAAAATAATATTAGCCTTCACATTATTCCAAAAAGTCATAAAATACTTTTCCTTCTTTTGAGTATTGGTTTTTGGAATTATCCTCCTTTTCCCCCTTTTGATATTTTGTCTTTTATTTTTGTCCCTTATCACCAAGTTAAGCTCAAAGTCATACATCTAAAATTTCTCTCATACGCTCATAGTATTTTATTTTACAGTAAATAATTATCAAACTAAATCATATTATTGAGGATTTTATCAATTGAACTCAATTAAACTACTTTGGATTTTGGATTTAAGCAATTTCACTACTTTGAATTGGAAATTTTGTCAATTGAACTTAATTTCACTCAATTTTACTATTTTGAATTGGGTTTTTATCAATTTCATTCAATTTAATTCAATTAAACTACTAAATTTGGGATTTACTCAATTGAACTCAATTTCACTACTTTGAATTGGGGATTTTATCAATTCCACTCAATTAAACTACTTTGAATGAGGGATTTACTCAATTTCACTCAATTGAAGTCAATTTCATTACTTTGAATATGAGATTTTGTCAATTGAACTTAATTTCATTTAATTTTACTACTTTGAATTGGCGAGTTTATCAATTACACTCAATTAAACTACTTTGAAATGGGGATTTACTGGATTCACTCATTGAAGTCAATTTCACTACTTTGAATTGATGATTTACTCAATTTCACTTAATTGAAGTCAATTTCGATACTTAGAATTAGGAATTTTATCAATTGAAGTTAATTTCATTCAATTTCATTACCTTGAATTGGTGAGTTTATCAATTCCACTCAATTGAACTCAATTAAATTACTTTGAATTAGGGATTTAATGAATTCACTTATTGAAGTCAATTTCACTACTTTGAATTGGTGATTTACTCAATTTCACTTAATTGAAATCAATTTCAATACTTTGAATTGATAATTTTGTCAATTGAACTTAATTTCACTACTCTGAATTGAAGATTTTATCATTTTCACTCAATTAAACTACTTTAAATTTGGGATTTACTCAATTGAACTCAATTAAACTACTTTGAATTAGGGATTTAGTCAATTTCACTTAATTGAAGTCAATTTCATTACTTTGAATTCGGGATTTTACTCGATGAACTTAATTTCACTCAATTAAACTGCTTTGAATTGAGGATTTACTGAATTTCAGTAATTGAAGTCAATTTCACTACTTTGAATTGGAGATTTACTCAATTTCTCTCAATAGAAGTCAATTTCAATAATTTGGATTAGGGATTTACTCAATTGAACTTAATTTAATCAATTAGACTACATTGAACTAGGGATTTTATCAATTCTACTCAATTAAAACTCATTTGATGCATTCTATCTTCCAAATTAAAATATGATTTTAGTTCAATTAATTATAAAAGTGTGAATCCTTTATATTATATTTAAAAATTTAAAAATAATTAACAATTTAATTTATAATTAACAATCCATTATATTATTTTTAAAATAATTATAATTGTTTCAATTACCTTTTATGAGAGTACAGAGTTAAGTACTCCATCAGTTAATAAATACACAAAAACCAATCCCTACATGTGTCCCACTACTCTACCAACCCTTTTATCTTTTCTTTTCTTCATTTATTTCCCACAGTTTCTTTTCACCAACCCTAAAAATCCATTGATCATCTCATTTTTGGGTCTGTAAATCAACCATAAAGCATGGGTTGATTCATCTCATTTTTGGGTTTGAAAAGATATGTTCATCTCCATTCTTCATCATCTTGTTTTGAAACCTTCGTTACCTCTCTGAAACATTTCCACTTCTCCGATCTTGTGGATTTCTTCATGATCTGAAGTTCACCATTCACATAACAACTGATGTGATGGTTTTCGCCACGAATCTGGACTTGCATGAGTGTATCTCATAGTCGCTTTGGGGGTAAGTGTTCGTGGTTGTTATTTTTTGATTTTCGTGTACTAATTTATGATTTATGGTTTAGTTTTTGTTGGGTTTAGGGTTTAATTTGTTGTATATATTTTCCTATTTTTGTACTTGATTTTAGTTTGATTTTAATTTGATTATTTGTTGATTTGGGGATATATTTTCTTAGGGTTTTATATTTCTGTATTGATTTAATATTTTTATTGTAAATATGGTGTATCAAGGACTTTGATTTTAGGAGTGTATTGTTCAGAGCTACTATTGCTATTGGTAAGTAAATCTAAAACTTTGATTTTTTATTGTAGATCAGTTTCATGCATGATATGATATGTGTTAAAATCTGTACTACTTATCTGATCTTCAAAATTATACTACTTATTTTGTGTGTTTGTGTATGTATGTGCTTTGTTACAACATATAGATTGCAAGTGTTCCTGCAACTAGTGAGGGTTTCAGACACTGTTGTAAAATTGTTGCTTTTGTTTCTTGTAAAATTGTTATATTTATTTCAAAGTTACCAACTCCAAAGAGAAAATAATCCATCACCTGAGTTGCGATCTCGATAGTCATTAATTCTTTTGATTTTTAGCATTAACAGGTGTTGTTTTTATAGAGTGAGACATATATATATATATATATATATATATATATATATATATAAAAACTTCCTGAGTTGGGAGGATAATAAGTTGTTTTTCGTAATCTATTGAGTTTTTTGTTATTTAATTTACATTTAAGTTTGTATCAGTAAATTGTGTGTCAGGTTGCCACCAAGATGCAGACGTGGGATTACATGGGTAATTTTGCTGTGGGTTTAGTTTATTCCTATGGTTTTTTTTATGGATTGTTGACACCTTGTTTTGGTACTTGTACTGGTATCAATGTTTGTAAATTTTGGTATAAGCTGTCTTGTGTTTTATTTTATTTTGATTACAGTAACAAGAAATTGATCGATTGTTCAGTTCAAATGTTGGTTTATTTGACTTTAAGTGTGCCATACTAAATTACTAATTCATTGTCATATATTTTCATAGTTGTAGTGTTTTTTAAACAATTTAGTTAATGGATATACAATAGGATTGGATACGCAGAGGATTTATATAAAATTGGTGTAACTTTGCAGATATGACAAGTGAGGAGTTTGGATAAGATCATATCTCATCTACGTCAACATTAAAAATGGACGAAGTCGCTAGAAAAAATAAGGTTATTGACGTTGAGGGTGAGGAGAGTGATAACCAAGACCAAGCATTTGAGAAAAAGAAAAGGAAGAGAACTTTTGTTGTTTGGAATGAATTTGAAGAAATAGTTCTTCCAGATGGCTCTAAGAAGGTCAAATGTATGTATTGTAAAAAAAAGACTTAACAAGAGCCCTAAAGGTACCACAACTCAATATCAGAGACATTTGGAAACTTGTCAACGTCGTTAATTATTGGATAAAAAGTAAAAGTCCTATCACATGGGTTGAAGGGTGAGCTTAGTGTTGCAAGTTTCAAGTATGACCATGCAAAAGTGAGGGAATCTACATCACATATGCTTTTAAAGTATGTGTATCCATTCAACATGATGGAGCATGAATTGTTCAATAGTTTTATGGAAACAACCACTCCTTATTACCAATAGATATCACGTGCTACATCCAAAGATGATTGTATGGCAACATATGAGATTGAAAAGAATAAATTGAAGGGGATACTAAAGAATATTAGGAGAGTTGGACTTACTGGAGACTGTTGGAGATCTGGACAGTACATTGGATATATGTGCCTCACATGTCACTTCATAGATTTGGATTGGAAATTGCATAAATGGATATTGAGTTTATTTGACATCCTGCCTCCACACACTGGCCTTATTATTTCATATGTTATCTACCAGTGTTTAATTGATTGGGGGATAGAAAACAAAGTGTTCACTATAACATTGGACAATGCAAGTTGTAATGATACTGTCGTGAGGAATTTGAAAGATTATTTTGCAAGGAAACATAAACTTCTTTTAGGTGGAAGAGTATTTCATGTGCGATGTTGTGCGCACATTATAAATTTAATGGTGCAAGATGGGATAAATGAAATTTCCAAAGTGATTGAGAATGTTCGGGAAAGTGTGAGATATTTAAGAGCATCAGAAGCACGACTTATTAAGTTTGGAGATATTGTTAAACAGTTGCAACTACCTGGAAGAAAACTGATTTTGGATGTTTCAACTCGTTGTAATTCTACGTATAAGATGTTAGGTACAACATTATAATTTAAGGAAGTGTTTCCAAGGTATCAAGATAGGGATCCAAGTTATGAGTGGTTGCCGACTGCGGATGATTGGGAAATAGCAGAAAATGTATGTAAGTTTTTATAATTATTTGAAAAGGTCACAAATATCATCTCTGGAAGTGATTATCCAACATCAAACTTGGTCCTCACTGAAGTTTCCAGGATAAAATAGGAGTTGGATGCATATGCTAATCATGAAAGTATCTATTTAAGGGCAATGGCTAGAAAAATGATAGACAAGTTTGATAAATATTGGAGTGAGTGTAATTTTTTAATGGCGATAGCTGCTATCCTTGATCTAAGATATAAGATGAGATTGGTTAACTTTTGTTTTCCAAATAATTACAAACCTGTTAAAGCTAGCAAGCACGTTGAGTCCATTAGACAAGCTTTGTATGAAATGTACAATGACTATGTGACAAATTATTCTTCAAGCAACTCGACTCAAGGCAACTCTTTGGAAGGTCAAGTAAGTAATTTCAGTGGCAATCTTGGGGTTGGTGGCTCAAAATGAAGAGGTAAATCAAAGGGTCAATCTGGATATGACATGTTTGTTCGAGAAACTAAAAATGTTCAGCCTATAAAATCATATTTGGATGTTTATCTTGAAGAGGGGGTTTTCATTTGTAGTGAGGATTCTAATGGTCGCTTTGATGCTTTAGATTGGTGGAAGGCTAACAATCTCAACTTTTGTGTATTGTCAAAGATGGCAAGTGATATCTTATCCATTCCCATTACAACAGTAGCTTCTGAGGCTGCCTTCAGTACTGGAGGTAGAGTAATTGATTCTTATCGTTCTTCATTGTCGACAAAAACTATAGAAGCTCTCATTTATGGGGGATACTGGATCCGTGCACTTCATGGAATCAAGAAAACACCAAAAGTATGTGTCTATCTTAAACTTTTAAAATTAGATCTATATTTTAACTCATGTGATTCAGATTCTCGTTGAATGTATAAGTTCTATTTGTGTGAGTAGTTTCCATTTGAGCTCATTTAACTTTTATAATAATTTATTTACAGAATAAAAATACCATGAAGGAAATTGAGATACCAGTTCCCAAATAACATATGTTAAGTACTTTATTTTCATACACATTTTTCTTCTTGATATTATATAGAGTTATCCTTGATAATAATTTTTAATGTGCAGGTTGAAGACTTTTTTTTGCTGCTTTTGATGCTTTTGCAAGAGAATGTTCGAGACGTGTCTTCACGTGTTGAAGGCATATTATCTGAACCATAATTAACACTTCTTCTTGGTATTAGATATAGTTATGCTTGATATTAATTTTTAATGTGTAGGTTGAAGACTTTTTTTGGCCCATTTTGATGTTTTTACAAGAGAATGTTTGAGACTAGTCTTCCCGTGTCGAAGGCATATTATCTGAACCATAATTAATACTTCTTCTTGGTATTATATTGAGTTATGCTTCATATTAATTTTTAATGTGCAGGTTAAAGAGTTTTTTTTTTTGCTAATGTTGATGTTTCTGCAAGAGAATGCTTTGGTGATATGCCTCCTAATCGGGAACCTTTTGGAAAGATTATCATAGAGAATGTGTTAATTATGGTTCAGATAATATGCTAGAAAGAGGCAGAACATATCTTCTTCTTCTAGCAGCTATTTCTCGTCCGACCTTCCTACAGTTACCTCTCTATATATACATATATATTCTGGTTTTATCTAATTTTTCAATACCTCTAGGGTAGGGATGGACTCATATATAATCTATATATTTATTTATTTTTTACTTATATACACTCTGTATCTATAAGGAGCGTCAAAATACGAGAAGAAGAAGTTGGTTGAGGTTCAAAGGAATGAGGATAGGCAGTGGTTGGAGGAGCTTAAAAGAGAGTGGACAGGTGACATACATACATGGTTACTTTTTTGCTAATTCGATTCTATGTTTTGTTAATTGAAGTGTATTACAATTTCTCTGATTTTTCCCAGACATGCCGATGCTACTTTTGATGAACTTATATTAAAGTTGAAGAAGAAGAATAATAAGATGTTCATATATATATATACATTCTAGCACTTAATATGTTTCCAACTACTGAATTTCAATTTTTTTGATTTTTCCAGCTTGGAGGGCTGGTGTTCTTAAGCTGAAGATGGGTAAGACTTTTATATATATACACACACTATCACACTTAATTACATGAACACATTCTCTCTCTAGTCGATTAAAATTTCTCTGATTTTTTTAGAGGTGAATGTTGATGATGTTTATGATTACCATGTGATCAAATTAGAGCAGAAAAGGAATACGACACGCCCACTTAATCATTCATATTGAAAAAAATTCTATTTCTATGTACTCAAGTACAATATCTCTGATTTTTCCTGAGGAGGTTGGTTTCAATCAAATTCGAATGCTGCTTCAAATCCAAAGAATTGGCATTGGCCTGATTCAGTGTTTGATGGCATGACCTAGCTAGTTTGTTAAGGTGTGGTGTTGTCTTGTGTTGTTGGTTTGTTGCTTTGTTTCTGGTGTGCTGTTGCTTGGTGTATTTCATATTCAATTTCAATGTATTGCTGGTGTGAGACTTTGTTTCTGGTTGGGTCCCGTTGTTTGATTGATGTCCTCCAGCCTCAATGCTCAATGAATGGTGATTGTGTGGTGTTGTTGGTGATGCTAGTTTTGTATGTAAATAATGTAATGCACTTGAAGGCATCGGTCTCTCTTTCTCTTTATTTTTTATTTCCTGAATGGTTTGCTTTTTATATATTTATTATTATTATTATTATTAAGAAAACAATGGAGTACAACATGAGAAAATGAGGGATACCCCTAAATTACAGAAACGGAATGGAGAGAATCCATTTTAAATAAATCCAAAACTAAAACCCAGAATTAAGAATGAAATATAACAATAGCTTGAAAACGAGCCGAGCTTGATAAGAAGCTCGAGCTCAGCTCATCGAGCTAATGAAGTGAGCTGAAGTTTGCTATTTTAGGTTCGAGCCGAGCTCGAACAACAACATGTGAGCTCAACTCGAGCTCAAGCCCAAACTCGAACACTCTTCTAAACTAGTCGAGGCGAGCTCAAGCAAGCCACTACTCGGCTCGGCTTGGCTCATTTACAGTCCTACCGCTAATTTCAACTTGGTTGCTTTAATCCGTTGAAGAATGGAGCTATCTGAGTGTGGAGATCGGAACAGGAGGCTTCGTGATCATTCGATCTGTTGAGAAATAGAGCCGTCAAAGTATGGAGATCGAAGCGAGAGCTTCGTGGAGCACAGTGAATCTAGAATTTCAGACGTCGAGTGAAGAACAATAAATTACAATGGTTGTAAGTTCTGTTTTCATAGTCTGTACAAATTCTCTGATTCATAGTGCATCAATACTTGAACGTATCTGTGATTTTTACTTGGAGTCTTTCCAAGGTTTTTCACGTAAACATTTCCGCAGTTATATTCATATTTGCTTGATTGATCTATTTTGAGAATTGAATTGAGAATTAGGGTTTATGACTATTTAAAATTGAATTTCCGCTAAATAATTTTAATTGATCATAAAATCGACAAAAAACCTATTCACCCCCCCCTCTAAGCTGTTTTCATTATCGTCTAAGTAATTTCACTACATATCACTTCGGGTTAGATGAAAAAGACTAAATGTTTCAACAAGTATTACATTCATCTCCGAAGTAAAACAAACACCCAATATTAATGAGTTCTAAAAATAATACTTAAACATGTCAAGTGAATAACTCATATCCTCAGGTCATACTAACAACTTCAATTCCCATAAGCATAATAAGAGAAGTAAATATGAGAATAGAGTGAAATATGACAATGATTTGTAAGCTTAGCCAAACTCAACATGCTAAGAATTTTATTTTATAAATTTTATGGTGTTATATGTCATAATGTATGCATGAAAATCATAAAAGTAATAATAATATGATGGATGCATAATGATAAACAACAAAATAAAAAATGCATAAATAAAAAATGCATGATAATGTATCAATTTTAGGAAAAAAATAATCAAGATATTCCTAGGATGATATATATAAATACATCTATTCTAAAGAGAACATACCACTAGATTTCCTAAGACTTGCATGCTTTTGAAAGTCTAATAGTTTTGTAGAGATGTCTGTCAATTGAGAATCTGTGGACACCTCCAACTGTCCAATCCAACCCAGAGACAGATTGGTTAGGTTGTAACTTTAATTTTAGAGAAATTGCATGTCGTCATCTTCATCTAGATCCCTTTATATTAGGGCAAGCATTGATGTCTATTAGGGGAAGATAAAGAAATGATGGGAGCGATATTTGGTGTTGTTGATGTGTTGAAGTTTGGGTTGCGATTGTTCTTCTGTTTCTGATTCGTTCCTCCACCATCCCTTCAGTTTAGGCAAGTATTTGAGTGTGAGTTGTTTGAGAGATGGGAAGAATGTTGGTTGTGAAATTCCAATGGAAGAAGAAGAAGACTCCTCACCACCACTCCCATTACTACTACTACTACTACTACTATTCTCCATGTACTCCAGGGATCTCATGGAATTAACAGTAAGAAATTGGTGAAAAGGATGTTGCCCAAATGCTGGAAGATATTTGCATATGTCATAAGATTCCATTTCAATTCTAACTAGATTTGGGTTGGCTGATGATAACACAATTTTGTTAACCATCATCCATCTTGGATAACTCAATCCTTGGATCAAACCGAAGATAAGAACACCATGATCAACTTTCATGTTGAATGCCACATCAAACTCCCAACTTAGGGTGATGAAATCAACCCATAAGTGGACAAGAAACAAGAAGAAAAATAGGAGAGAAAGAGATTAAATAATGAAGTCTTGTCAAATAAAGACAGCTACTCTCACATATGTGTAGAGATTCTCCACTCAACGTTGATATGCGTCAAATATTAGACATTTTGACCCCTTAAATCACTATTGTTACGTTATTTCATTTCATTATTTGTTATTTTTATTGTGTTTGTGTGTTAAAGCATGTTTTAGGAGCTTAATGAAGAAATGGATTTAACTTCGGTGAATTAACTGAAGATTGTGTTTTTTCTATCCAAGAGGAGAGTCAAAGAGGTTGTCCAAGACAAAAATGGCTACCGGAGGGCAAAAATGGCATTTCTAGAAGCTATCATCTTCAGTAAAAAGTATCGTGGGTTCAAGACGGTCGTTTTGGTGCATTCACGGAGAAAAGTGGTTTTCCATAAAATACCTATGCTTTTGCCTACGCTTTCAGTTTGAAAAAGTGGCTGGAAATCATATTTCTATGCTTGGACCTACGCTTGGAGGTACGCTTTGGGACCTACACTTGAAGCGTAGGCCAGCTACGCTTGAAGCATAGGCCATGTACGCTTCAAGCGTAAGTGCGACAACTTTTTATGGTTTTTTATGGATTTTGCCTATTTCACCCCTAGTTCGATTGGAAGAAGTCCCTGTGACTCCAAACCTGTATATACATCTTTATACACTTATATATATTAGAAATTACGGTTTGCATAAAGTTGAAAGTGAAAAGACTGGAAAAATCCTCTCTATACCATTGCCTATATATACACGATTATATATCAGTATATGGGGTGATTGGTAGAAACGCGGAGGTTCTTGTTTTGGTACACGTTGGTGTTGGTTTTGGAGAGACGTTCATTTAAAAATGTTCATTCATTCAGACTTGCAGCTGTTGAGAGCGATATTCAAACTTAGAGATCCGGAGACGAAGACCATGAAGAGTGTTTCTACATCAACGATACAGTCACCTTCTTCCATGGCTAACTAACTCGGTATCTAGGGTTTTATAGCAAAACCCTAGTCAAGTAATGTAGTTCTTTCTTTGTTTTTAATTATAACTAGGGGAAACTGTTGACCATACTATGATGCTAGTAGTAGTTAAGAGACCGTACTGATTTGCAATATAAAATATATGTTTGTTCTAAATTCTTGTCTTAGATGGAATGAATATATTATTTTACACAATTATGATTATTCACTATGTGGTGGAACTCGGATGTTTAATCATGGTTTTCTACACAATGGTGGTAATGAAACTTAAAACCCTAGGTTGACACATGTTGTGCCTTGGCGATTTAATATAGACATGGTTTAGTTTATTTTCATGCATTAGGAGTTAATTAGAATAATATAATTGGCAAGTATTAATTAAGTTAGTCATGAGATGAGTTGTTGCAATCCGGTTGATGGTACTCCTTTTTAGGGTTGTATTTAGCTATTTGTGGTATGACCTGATTCACAGTTATGGATTGCCCTTGTACAATTGATACAGTGAGGAACTATATTATGCAATTAGTGGTGGAGTGATGAAAACCCTAGTTTCCTCTATCATCTGAATCACAACCAATTTAATTTGCTTTCTAGATAATTATTAGTTAAAATAGATAATTTGGTCTTTAACCACCCAAACAAACAATTTTCAGAAAATATAATTCAGTATTTTTGAACTATTAAAGTGAACAATCTTAGTCTCTGTGGGATCGATATCCCTTACTCAAGTCGTTTGCTATTTTACAATTGATACATGCGCTTGCGTAAGGTAAAACCTAGAATCGTTAATGTGTTATTTTTAACTACATATTTTTATACACCTAACGTCGCATTAACCCCTCTCACAATCCATGGGTCAAAAACAAATATGGAGAAAAAGAGAATGAATCCAAGGGCTAGAAACAAGTCTTGCAAATGGAAAACTTAAAGCAATTAACACCACCCTTACACTTGCCAAACAAGGCCTTAACATCCAAGGGTTGAGAATAAGGCAATGAAAATGAATAAAAGATCCAAGGGTTGACATGAAGTCTTGCAAAGTGAAAGACTAAAAATAATGCATTCTTGCATTTAAGTGTCATCCAAACAAGGCCTTATGATCCAAAGGTTGAGAATAAAGATGGGAGAAGAAGATCAATGGCTATAAGTGAGATACCACATAAAAGTGGAAATGACCAATTTCTTATAAACTCAGGGTTAATTACAAAAGTGTCATCATGCCTCTTAATTACCCTTATACCTCTTGTCATCCTCTCTATTTACCACTATGCCATTCATACCCAACACTTAGCCAAATTTCTACACTTTCCACTAAGTGCTCTTAATATGAAAATACCAATTTACCCTTTGGTCATTTCTTTCCCGAAATTGTTTCTAATAATTTTCATTATTCTCAAAATGAAAATACAACAAACAACTCACCTAATTACATTTATCAAAAGACACCCGTTAAATATGCTAAGCAAAATAAGCATATAATCACATAAGTGCTACACCGGAACATCTATAATGAATTAGGGTAACACGTTCAGGAATGCAACACGATTGTCGAAGCTCCAACAAGTAGATGTTGTAATGAACCCATGTAGTCACAAACGAACAATAATTCACGAAGCCGGAAATGAAAGTCCACGAAGTCCTCTTGCTAAGTCTGGAACATAAACGCGGAAAATTTACAAGTACCAAGATTTCACAAGACGTCATGAATAAGTGATATCATAACATGTTAACACTTGGAAAAGAATTCTAGAAAGGAGAAATGAAACGCGGGGCATTACAACCTTCCCACCTTAGGAGATTTCGTTCTCGAAATCAGGGAGTACCTTAGCCCGCAAGCCACATCCGATTGATCAGATCGAATGATCTACTTATATTCCTCAGTAGCTAACACCATGATACGAGTACAAAAAAGGAGAACTGATTGAGGATTGGTCCTACTCCGTTGGGATTAAATCACAACGGGATATATCTAGCAAGACACGTCTTCAGCACTACACAATGAAAACACAAAGACCCGGAAGCACATAAAGAAAACACAGATCGAAATCGTACTTAATATCGAACGTGAAACATACTTCCAACCCTCACCCGTCATCCCTAAGGCGGTGAAACCTAGAGCTCTGATACCAAACTATCACGCCCCTAAATTCCAAAGACTTTTGAACTAGGACATCCAAGAAATCTTGGATATGAACCATACAAAGGGCGACCAACTAAGATAATAAATAACAATAAAACAAATGGAATATTATTAATATCAATAATTCCATACATAACCAAAGGGAAGCTAAAATCAAATGATACACAAGGCACATCGAGGCACCGAAAGAATATATCTCTACAATGATGCAATGATACCAAATACACGGAAGGGATATGCCAATAGACTGGCTCCCAAGAAATACAATAAGAATCCCCATGTAAGGGGCTAGCAAAATGAACAGCTAATAGGAACAACACTACGTGAAGACGTCCCAATCCCGCAACGTCATCTGTATCCCTCTGCAGAAATCCAAAACCTGTAACGAGGAAACAAATGAAAGGTGTCATTGTAGCCTAAATATTTCTTGCAAATTGGTGTGGGATTCCAGGCTAAAAGAACGTCGGGGTGAGCTCATCAAAGCCCCGTAGGAGAAATGAATCGTAAATGTCACATCTTCCAACTGTCCAAGTCTAGTGCGGACCAACCCATGTACATGCATCTACCCTAGGTTGGTCAAATGTCCCACATGGCACTCACGCTAATACGAGATCCCGGAAACACATCCCCCTAGTCCCCTACCATTCATCAACAAATATGACAACTAGCACGTAGTGAAACCATAACATAACAGCATAATAATAAACACATATCTATATATATATGTACGTATATATATATATATATATATACAACTAATAGAAGCCACGTAGTACAGACCACCTCAAGGATCACTATGACTCGTACCCGTCAGTCCAACATTAACCATCAACACAACACTTATCACCAAATCATGGGGGTAACACTCCTATTCATAACACCCCAGGAAGGATAACAATCACATTTCCTAGATTACGAGCATACCGAGCTCCAAAACCTCCAATCAGTATCAAATCATAGTATTAATCACCTCACATGTAACTACCCACCATCCGTAGACCCAACACAGGGGTAAAATAATCACTTCAACCTAAGGAAATTCACAAAGGTTGCCAAAAACTAAAAGGAAGTGAAATGGATTAAACAACCCATCAAACTGACCACTTCAAGTTCACATGTTCGCCCAAGGGTAAAATGGTCATTTCAAGGACAAAAATATACTTTCAAACTTTACCCCACTCATTTGGACATAGGTTAAACCATAGAAATAAACGGAACTGAATTCAAGGCCACAACACGAGATATCTGAAGTTTTTTAAATGGCATCGGAAAATGCCGACCCAAATAGAAAGTTAAAGTACCCCTCTTTCACCAAGGGTAAAACAATTATTTCAAATGCAAATAAATGATTTCAAATTTTATATCAAATATTTGGACATATGATAGGCCATAGAAATAAACGGGACCTAAATCAAAGTCACGAGGCGAGAGATATGAATTTTTGAAAACGGTATATGACAACGCCGACAAAAACTGAAAGTTGAAGTACCCCACTTTCACCAAGGGTAAAACAGTCATTTCAAGTACAAATAAATGATTTCAAGAAAGCCATTAAACCAACTCATATAACCACACAAGTGATTATAAGCATATATCAACAAGTATAAGCATTTTGAAATTAGCTAGATGATCAATGAAAATAGCCTAGAGGGGGGGTGAATAGGATTTTTGTGGATTTATTAACAAATTAAAATTAATTCCAGAAAAGTTAATTTTAATCCAATTCTCTATCAAGCTATATCATGCAAATATTAATCTAAGTGCAAAAAATAAAGCAATTGAGACACGATATTTTTACGTGGAAAACCTTGGAAATACTCTAAGTAAAAATCACTGATATGCTCGGGTATCGATGCACTATGAATTAGAGAATTTATACAGATTCTATGAAAATAGTACTTACAACCGATGTAATCTGCTGTTCTTCACTCGACGTCTGAAAGTCAAGATTCACTCGCGCTCCACGAAGCTCTCGCTCCGCTCCATACTCTGACGGCTTCGCTTCTCAGCGGATCAAATAACCACAAAGCCTCTTGCTCCGATCTCCGCATACAGAAGGCTCTATTTCTCAAACAGATCTAAGCAACCGCGTTGCAATCAGCGGTGTGTAGAATTTTCAGAATCTAGGTCATTCAATTGTGCATAAGATCATCGATGTAGAAGCACAATTGAACAAACTCTAATTGAGAGAGAACTAGAAGATATAGAATCAGTCAATGATATTTTCTCTCTATCTCTCTATCTTTGTCACGCTCCTAAAATTCTCGAAACTCCAACTCGGAGAATCAACAAATTTCCAAGGGATGACGTCAGTCAAACGACCACTAGAGTCAACAATAACAATCGAATAATAAAAACTCACTAGTATACTTTGATACCATACTGACACGCCCCTAAATTCCTAGGACTCCCGAACCGGGACATCTGGGGAATCTGGGGTGTGATTCTTAATACGAACAACCAACTAAGATATCATTAACCATGAAAACATATGGAATAATGATAAAAATGGTATATTTCATACCCAATAGAATGATAAAACACAACAGTGAAATCTAACAAAATTCCGGCAGAGTTCCGTTTGTAAATGGAACATCCGGACACCCAACCACAACAGAATAACCTGTCAATAACAGTTCAATAATATCAATGGCTTACGGGCCCAACATTCATCAATCCTACTAGGGCCGAGGTAGTGGAAAGAAACCACTAACCCCTACGCAACCCTCTCTAATCAACAGAGCCACAAAATGCTCGAATAAGAATACAGAAATGCGCATGGTAGTGGCAAATAGATACAATGACATCTTGAAATAATAAATACAAGAGATAAAAGATACACCAATAGAGATATGCTAACAGACTGGCTCCCAAGAGAAATATATGACAATCCCACAAAACATGGGTAAAGAAGCTGACAGAAGATAACTATCGTCCCCAAACCAGTCGCGCTGCAACCGTAACTGCATCACCATGAGCAACTCTAAAACCTGTAACAAGGAAAATAAAAGAAAGATGTTGTTGCACCGCATGCTGCCCGTAACCGCAAAATTTCTTGCAACCTGGCGTGGGAATACCAGGGGGCAATGAAATACCCCTGTGAGCAAATAAACTCAGTGGAAAAATGATATCCTAACTACCACATCCTATGACTATTTAGGTAATGCTAAACTATCTAGCAAGATACATAGCCTTAACAAATCCCATATACGAAAACCCAAGGCACGTACTCATATACTACCGTAAATAAGTATATATTGGGGATATATATATACATATATATAAGTACACAACATGAGTCTATAAGGTACGACTAAGACTCGTACTCCAAGTACCAACACCGGTAGTCTACACTACTTTTACCAACGTACACTAGGTACACGACACCCAGGTCCAATCTAAAAAATTATCAAGCGCTCACAATGCTAACCAGAAAATCCAAACCGAGGGAAAACACACTAGTACCAAGGAATACTCATAACTCACTCCCCGAGAACCCAGGAGGAAAAACACTCACGTCCTTACGTACTAACACAATCGTCATCTCTCTCTATATATATGTACAATATATATATATATATATATATATATATAACAAACTTCATCCCATTCCTAGAGAAAATGTACTTCTCAATGGCTGGATCACCTTAATTATATCTCTTCATCAATACCATAAATCACATGATCACATCGACCTCATAATACTATCATCAATAGGGTCAATCAAATCACTAACGCTCTCACTATGGATAAGGAACACTAAACGGTCAAATCTCGGAGAGTACTTGAACACTACTCTCATGACAATCACATAAGAGTCAAGGAACTAAAGCAAGGGAAAAGAAGTCCCAATGCTAAACCAACGGATAACCGAGAGACCAACGTCAAGGTTAATAACACCACAAGTGCTTAGGGAGAACACCCAGACAAAAGAAACCAATCCATTCGGCATCCATGCCCCTAACATGTGTAACAACTGGAATCACCTAGGTGGTGACATCAACAACCAAGAAAAAGTGAAAGGCAACACTATATGTGTGCACTGAACAACACCAAACCTCATACCATCCGTTTCTAACTCCACAAAATCAAATGACAACACGAGGAAGAGGTTCGGCACCACGCCGTAACCAACGACTCAAGGAGTGACATATAAGTCAAAGGCATGTACTAGTATACAAAGTACAAGAAAAGAAATGCTTAGGAGAATGAACTAAGCACTAGAACCAAGACTGTCAAGCTATAGTACCTTGAGTACTTAATAAAATCACTTAGACCCCTTAATATCATGAAAAGAGAAAACTAGATGCCGATACCATGGAACTAACTAGTTTTAATCAATGCTTCTTCCAATTCATTATAGCCTCAATTTCATATTTGATACTAACTCTCTAGATTTCTAACAGAATCAAGAGACCATTGTCACTCAACCAGACAGGTTCAATCACAACCTCGTCTAACCGCACTCAAAATCTCAAAAGTATGATAAAGGATACCTCCCTCTAAATGGGAAAGAAACATTAAGGGTCAGTAATATGCAACCAACCAAAACCACAAGACTATCACCCGCCTTCTCAAGGCCTCAACTCACCGTTGATACTCCTAACATGCTTTTAATGCCATTAAAGCAAATAGTCCATGTATCATAAGGGGAACCTAGCATAACGTCTATGTTTTCACGTCCCTCACGTTCACATATCCACTAATACAGTAAAAAGGGAACTAATATCGCGTTCTAAGTTCATGTCCAACTTTTACAAATTTTTCTAACCCATTTTAATTCTCAAGGTTTTACTAAGCCACCTATTATCTTTCAATTCAAATAGGAATTTATTTAATTTCGCAGAAAAATAATTTAATTAATTTCTCAAATTAATTTTAGGTCCTGCCTCGATTCTAACCCAATTATAGATATTTTAAATTCATAATTTAATATATCTAAATTAAAATAAATACGGGTTTGTACACCCAAACCACGTCAATGATACGGAAGTGAGAATAAAATTTCCCACCTTAATTTACGCTTACAGAACAGCCCGAAACGACCCAATATGAACAGTGTCGGTGCTCGAATATGGAGCCCGCTGACCAAAGTCTCCCGAATACTATTTCGAATATACCGAAACGTCCGCCTCGACGACCTATACGATATATACGAAGCCCATTAACAATATGTTAATCAATTTGGGCAAATCTAAAATAACCCAAACGAAAATTCGAACC
Source organism: Cornus suecica (assembly GCA_963922005.1). NCBI lineage: Eukaryota > Viridiplantae > Streptophyta > Magnoliopsida > Cornales > Cornaceae > Cornus > Cornus suecica. Next base: position 35,147,396 of record OY998245.1, on the reverse strand, counting down.
TATAAATCAAATTTTTGGATAAACCGCTCAATGGAAAAATACAAAAATTTAGTATCTCGTACCTAGCATCGATACAAAGCTTTCCTCAAAATTTTAGCCCAAACCGACATCGGGAAGTCGATGAAACAATTGGCAGAAGTTCGGCCGACCCGACTCTATTACGCACCACGCGATTGCACTAGTCGCGCCACCACCTACAGCTCGCAATGCCCACCATTGCACCACCTCCGCTGCACGTCACCGCCGCCGCCCAACCCAGTCGGCGCCGCTGCTCCAGCTCGGCGATCACCAACCTAGGTCACGACTATGCGACCTCACCTTTCCCTCCCCGACTGCTTTCTCTCTCTCGATTTCTCTCACCGGTAATGATGGTGAAGAAGAGGGTGGTCGGCTTGCTGGAGAGAAGGAGAAGATGGAGGCTGAGACGCGTGAAGGAAATGAAGACTGTCGGTTCATTCAACAGATACAGATATACATGTGTATATACATATATAACTAAATTGCAAAAGTAACCCTCCTACTATCCAACATTACATAATAACCCCCATACCTTACTAAAACGTCCAAATGGTCCCCAAATAAAATATCGGATACTTCACGAGACGTGAAATATATAATATAGTCTAAAATAAATACACCGGGGTATGAACCCAAACATCATAACTCTTAAATGTCGGGCAACAAACGTGTCACCACCCAGTCAAAGCACTAATGTTAAACATCGAAACAAAACCGCGTAGTTGACAACAAGAACTCGCGTAACGTAGTCCCGCCAAGTCTGAAACGTAAACGTGAAAAATTTACACGTACGATATACCAAGAATAACCAGAACGTCATGAAGAAGTGACGTCATAACCGAAATTAAATTGAAAAATAATTTCAGGAAAAAGGAAAATAACATGAGATTTTACAATAATGATATGAATCTGTAGAAAACATGCAGAGATCTCTTAATGGCTCAAAGGCTGCCTCTCATGTGTAGAAGACCTTGGTATTTATAGACCATAGTTAATGGAAACCCTAAGTTTTCCCTTTCTCGTAATTTCACATCCAACTCAGCAAAACCCTAATCTCTAATGTATATTATGTGTATTGCATGTATACCAATGTATAGGAGTCGTCCATGCTTCATAGAATCAAAACGGGGGCATAACAGGTAAAATATAAAAAAACTTCAAAATCTCTGTCGTCGCTATGCTTTAAGCGTAGGGCCCTATGCTCTAAGCGTAGGTACCAAGCGTAGCTTGGTTTTCTTCAAGCATAGGATGAAGCGTAATTTTGTAGTTTCTAGCCACTTTTTGAGTCTGAAAGCGTAGGCTTAAGCATATACATTTTTATGAAAATCACTTTTATCCGCAATTGCGCCAAAATGACCATCTCAACTCCACAATACATTTTACCTAAAGTGACGGCTTTGGAAAATGTATTTTTCGCCCTCTGGAATACATTTTTACTCAATACGTTCATTTTGCACTACACTTGTATTTTTCACTACTTTAACACTTGATTCCGCCTTTGTCGAAGCTTGTAGATGTCCTTGAAACCAAACCGATCTATCTAACACTCAATATGGTTATTGTCTAGAACATGTCATACATAAATAATTACAATAAATGTTCTTACAATATCCCCCTTGGCATTTTTGAGACAAAACCATGTTTCAAAATATAGCCTCACAAATAACAACATAACATCTATACCTATGAACACACACCGACAAACATAAATATAAACTGTCACCTTGCTTTCATGATGGTCTACCAATCCTGTAACCACAACACCTTGCTTTCATGATTGACTAAGTAAGTGGGTTCATTGCTAATGAGTAATACACTGCCTAAGAGGAAATATCCTGGTGCTCCCACTATTCCATGTGTCATTGGTGACCAGGAGATTGGTAGAGCTCTTCTTGATCTAGGCGCGAGTGCTAATTTACTTCCATATTCAGTCTATCAGCAGCTAGGGTAGGGTGAGCTCAGTCACACCTCGGTAGTACTTTAGCTTGCAAATAGATCAATCAATCAAGCGAGAGGGATCCTGGAAGACGTCATTGTTCAAGTGGATAAATTATTCTTTCCGATAGATTTCATAATCCTTGATTTAGAACCTGTCCAAGACTTAAAGAAACATATCCCTGTGATATTAGGAAGACCATTTTTGGCCATGGCCAATGCGTATATCAATTGTAGAACAGTGGCTATGGAGCTATCTTTTGGAAATCTGAAGGTGCAGATGAACGTGTTTGATGTTAATCATCAACTCCCTGAGTCAGTGGAGTGTTTTTGAATTGATGAGGTTGATGAGATTGTAGAGGAGTTTGCACCAAAAATCTTGGAGAAAGATGAGATTAAGTATCTTATCACTAGAGTACGGCTAGCGAATGAGCTAGATGATTGGAAGGAACAGATTAATGAGAATTATGCAGGTATTGCTGCATTGGAAACTGCATTATATGGCGAACCATGGAGAGCACCAATTGAGCCGTTTCCCATAATTTCGAGTAAACCAACAACTCCATCTTTAATATCTCCACCTACCTTGGAACTCAAAGAATTGTCCAAAAAGCTCAAATATGTCTTTTTAAGACCGGATATGACTCTTCCTGTGATCATATCATCGAAGCTGACACAAGAATAGGAATCGAGTCTGGTCGAGGTCTTAAGTGATAATAAAGAGGCGATAGGTTGGAGCGTTGCTGATCTTAAAGGCATAGATCCCTCGCTTTGCATGCATTGCATACATATATATAGGAGGATGCAAAACCATCAAGGGAAATGCAACGAAGATTAAATCCGAATATGAAGGTGGTGGTAATGAAAGAGGTGGTGAAGTTGCTAGATGCGGGTATTATCTACCCCATCTCTGATAGCACATGGGTGAGCCCAACACAAGTGGTGCCAAAGAAATCAAGTATCACAGTTGTGCCGAACTCAAAAGGTAAGCTTCCACAACGCACGACCACAGGGTGTCGTGAGTGTATTGACTACATGATGCTCAACTCACACATCAGGAAGGATCATTTTTCCTTGCCATTTATTGATCAGATCCTGGAGAGGTTAGCCAGACAGAGCTATTACTAGTTTTGGATGGATATTCTATCTACAACCAATTGGCGATTGATCATGTTGATCAGGAGAAAACCACTTTCACTTGCCCGTATGGTACGTTTGCATATAGACGGATGCCTTTTAGTTTGTGTAATGCGCCAGCTACATTCCAGAGGTGTATGATGTCTATATTCTTTGACATGGTGGATAAAGTTTTAGAGGTATTCATGGATGATTTCTCGATCTTTGGGGTAACCTTTGAGGACTGTTTAAAACATCTAACACTGGTGCTTAAGAGATGCAAGGAGACAAATTTAATTCTGAGTTGGGAAAAAAGTCATTTTATGGTTCAAGAGGGGATAGTACTTGGCCATATTATATCGAAAATAAGGATTGAGGTTGATAAGCCGAAAGTTGAACTAATTTCAAAGTTACCTCCTCCCACGTCTGTTAAGCAGATACAATCTTTTCTGGGCCATGCTGGGTTTTACCGACGATTTATTAAATATTTTAGTAAAATCGCCCGGCTGCTATGTCACTTATTAGCTAAAGATGCGAATTTTTTCTTTGTTGAAGAGTGTCTTCATACTCAACTCTTCGCAACCCCAATTATTAGTCCACCGGACTGGTTTCTGCCTTTTGAGCTAATGTGTGACACTTCAGATTAAGCCGTAGGACCGATACTAGGTTAGAAAAAGGAGAAGTTGCCATATAAGGTGTATTATGCTAGTAAGATTCTGAATGATGTACAAATCAATTACACAACAACAGAGAAGGAGTTGATGGCAGTGGTGATTGCCTTGGATAAATTTCGATCATACTTGTTAGGGTCCAAGGTGGTAGTGTATTCAGATCATGTCGCGTTGAGGCATTTGTTGACAAAGAAGGACTCTAAACCCAAACCAATTCGGTGGATTCTGTTGTTACAAGAATTCGATTTGGAGATTAAAGATAAGAAAGGTTCAAACAATATAGTAGCTGACCATTTGTCGAGGATCGTTGCCGGGTCTATAAAGGAAACTACTCATTTTAAGGATTCATTCCTAGATGAACATTTATTCAGTGTGGCTATTGTGGAGAAAATACCGTGGTATGCTGACAATTTCAATTATAAAGCCACAGGTCCAGTTCCAAAAGGTTGGTCTAAGAATGAAAAAGACCGATTCTTCAGCCAAGTCAAATATTATATCTGGGATAATCTGCGTTTGTACATAGTATCTTGAAGTTTTGCCAAATGCTAGAATGTGGAGGGCATTTTAGAGCTCAAACGATAGGCCACAAGGTGCTGCAAAGTGAGTTCTATTGGCCGACCATATTCAAAGATGCATTCGAGTACTGTAAAGTGTGTTTGCGATGCCAAAAGTTGGGATCTATATCTCAACGTGATATGATGCCTCTAACCCCAATTCTGATTGTTGAATTGTTTGATGTAGGGGCTCTATTTTTCATGGGACCATTCCCAAAATAGGGCAACAAAGAGTATATACTTGTGGGAGTTGACTATGTGTCGAAATGGGTAGAAGCTATAGCCACTACACATACGAATCATGATATGGTGGAGGAGTTTGTGAAGTCGAATATTCTATCCAGATTTGGTATATCGCGAGTGATAATCAGTGACGGCTGATGTGATATTAGGTGTGCAAAAATATGTGGTTAAAAATAACACCTTAACGACTTTAAGTTTTACCCTACGCAAGCGCACATATCAATTGTAGAATAACAAATGACTTGAGTAAGGGATATCGATCCCACAGAGATTGTGATTGTTCACTTTAGCAATTAAAAAATACTGAATTATATTTCTGAAAATTATTTGTTTTGGATGGTCAAAGACCAAATTATCTATTTTAACTAAAATTATCTAAAAAGCAAATTAAATTGGTTGTGATTCAGATGAGAGAGAAAACTATGGTTTTCATCACTCCACCACTAACCGCATAATATAGATCCTCACTATATCAATTATACGAGGGCGATCCATAACTATGAATCAAGTCGTACCGCAAATAGGTAAATACGACCCCAAAAAGGAGTACCAACAACCGGATCGCGACAACCCGTCTCATGATTGACCAAACTAGTACATGCCAATTATGCTACTTTAATCTACTCCTAATGCATGAAAATAAACTAAAGCATGTCTATATTAAATCGCCAAGGCACGACCTGTGTCAACCTAGGGTTTCAAGTTTCATTACCACCATTGTGTAAAAAACCATAATTAAGCATCCGAGTTCCTGCTCATATTGAATAATTATAGTTGTGCAAAATAATATATTTATTCCATCTAAGACAAGAATTTAGAACAAATATAGAATTTTATATTGCAAATCAGTACAGTCTCTTAACTACTACAATCATTAGAGTATGGTCAACAGTTTCCCCTCTTTACAATTGAAAACAATGAAAGAACTACATTACTTGGCTAAGGTTTTGTTAGAAAACCCTAGATACCAAACTAATTAGCCATGAAAGATGGTGACTGCATCATTGATGTAGAAACGTTCTCCATAGTCTTCTTCTCCGGATCTCTAGGTTTGAATATGGCTCTCAATAGCAGCAAGTCTGAATGAATGAACCTCTTTGAATGAATGTCTCACCAAAACCATCCTTATGAATCTCAAAATCAGAACTTCTCTCTCTAATATATAATCGTGTATATATAGGCAATGGTATAGAGAGACCCTTTTCAGTCTTTTCACTCTAAAAATCATGCAAACCCTAACTTCTCATATATATAAGTGTAGATACATGTATATAGAGGTCTGGAGCCATAGGCATGTCTTCCAATTAAACCTGGGGTGAAACAAGAAAAATCTATGAAAAACCACCAAAAGTTGTCGTACTTATGATTCAAGCGTAGATGTCCTACACTTCAAGCGTAGCAGGCCTATGCTTCAAGCGTAGGTCCAAGTGTAGAAATGTGATTTCCAGCCACTTTTTGAAACTGAAAGCGTAGGCAAAAGTGTAGGTATTTTGTGGAAAGTCACTTTTCTCCGTGAATGCACCAAAACGATACTTTTTGCTGAAGATGACGGCTTCTAAAAATGTCATTTTTGCCCTCGGGGAACTATTTTTGTCTCGGAATGCCTCTTTAACTCTCCTCTTGGATAGAAAGAACATACTCTTCAGTTAATTTCATTTCTTCATTAAGCTCCTGAAACATGCCTTAACACGCAAACACAATAAAAATACCAAATAATGGAATGAAAAAACGTAACAATAGTGAGTTAAGGGGTCAAAATGTCTAATATTTGACACCTATCACAGGCCCAAACTTACATATTACTAGTCCCTTACTTTCGTCAGCAATAAACTTAGGGAATTTTTCTTGTGTTGATCTTTTTAATCTAACTACTCTAACTATTCTAACTAATCTAACTAATCTAACCTAATCCCTTACTTTCGTGAGGGTCTACGATTACACTTAGCACATGGAACAAGCCTTTTAAACCCCTAGGTTACCCCTAGTGGACGAGTGAAGTCTCGTGAAGGTTTCCAGTGATGGTACCTATAAACATCTCAGTTCTCTATTAATCATGCAGTCATGAGTTCACACATAAGTTCAATTAAATCATGATATAATACAAAAGATAACATGGATGAAAATACTCCCACTCAATACCAAATAACAATTATATCAAGCTTCGTGTCATAAATGGTTCCCACTAATAGTGAATGATTTCGCTATTTTCTACTCTAAATCCAGACAACCTTTCGTGATTTTGTGAACACTCGACTATGATATTTAAGTTTCTCTTCTCCTACTTCATTGATCAAAATTTGCCATTTTTAATAAAAACATATATTTCCATCATTCCACTTTTCATCCATTTTTGTCTTTCTAAGTCTTCAAACTTTCCAGCGGGGATTTTTAATCCCTACCAACTGGGCCCGAGCTTCTTCCATGGGATTTATGCTCATCAGTCTTCTCCCATTTAAACACGAACAGTGATATTGATGATACCAAGGCCCGGTTTCTAAGATGAAAGAATTTTGTTTTGCATTTTTTTTCAATGAATATACTTTTTTTCAATTTTCTCCATTTCAACCAAAACAACTCCCCATCTCCCATTTTATTGTGACAAAATTAATTTTCAACTAAATAGTAAAAAAGTAACCTATTTCTCATAGTGAATGTGTGCTTGTGCTTATAGGTCAAAGTCGTCTTTCTTAATTTCAATTTCCTTCATTCACTCACCTATGTAAAGCCACATCACATCACTTCACTAACTCAATCTAATCATTACTCTCATGAATGAGAATATTACATTACATACTACTCATGCATCATATACAAAAACTCAATTGAATTATAATGCAAAACATTCATGCATGAAAATAAAGAATTGCTCCAAATTTTCAAAATTTCAAATTTTTTTGAAAATTTTCATTCATTCCTTGTAATTCTATACCCTCACCCCCAAACTTAAATGAGACCATGTCCCAATGGTAAAAAATAAAGTATGAGAACATATATAGTTACCATTGAAGCTCAATTCTGGATTCCAAAGCAAAGCCTGAATCCTCTCCCCCAAACTAGATTTGGATCACCTGTAGAAATAATAAAAAAAACACAAATACCCAATCATAGTAAGGGAAAATAAATTTCATCATAAATCTCCAGAAATCAACACATGTTTTCAAGGAATCAAAGATTCTCTTTTTATTTATTTATTTATTTTTAGAACAAAAAAAATAATAATAATAAAATGATTTGGCCTTAAGGGTCTACAATCCTAAAATAAAATATAATAAAAAAGACGTGGCCTTAAGGGTCTACCGTCCCTAAAAATAAAATAAAACATAAAAAAAAATCCTAAACCTAAATCTAAACCATAATATTCCTCCTCTTCTTTATCACTTGACACGGTATTTTTCAACCATATCCGGTAGTCTGCAGTTCTTTTCAACTTTTCCAAATCTTCCTTCGGATAAAATTTCATAATATCAACCGCATCACATCCAGCTCCTTCATCCTATGGCCTAATTTTTTGCAATGATCTTCGATAATAAAAATGGGTACGGAAGATAATGTTCAAATTTATCGACACCTACCCATTCTCTACTCACAATTGCTCGGGCAATCGACATCTCAACCATAATCAATGTTGGAGCACACACTTCATACCCATGAGTTAGGGCACACAAAGTTCTAAGCATAGTATGATCCCTTGTACTAGTCCGATTATTAGGCCGAAATGACACAATCCAAATAAAGCATATCCGATCCTATCTCCTGGATCTGATACTGTATACAATTACTGAACCATCTCCTCATCCGTATGTGGTCATACTTGAGGATGTTCCTTTAATATTCCTTATAAGTTTGCTGGAATACCGATCGGTATATTCAACGCATCAGCAATACTTCTTCTTCCAATCACAATAGGAGCACTCCACTAAGCCACTTTAGCCTTCATAACCTCAAATCCTGTCGGTCCGAAAATTGTCATATTTTCATAGAATTTTCGGACCAAGCCCGGATACACCTTTTCTCCCGCCGGTTTTTCTAAACTTTTCAATCCTCGTTCCTTAAGGATTTTCCTTCTAGGTGAAATTAATACTCGGTTCATCCTCTCCGGATGATATATCTCTTCAAATTGCAACCTACACTGTAGAAACGATTTCGGTGTGGTTCGGCTTCCATTCCGACTTGTAGTTCCTTCATTCGAGCTCTTCATATCCACATATGGTTCTGTACCTTCTATGAATACCTCTAGGTCAGAATTATCTTCATTAGCATTATCCATACTAACCCCCTTGAGATAGACAGAATAAAAGAAAAATAGAAGAATAATATTTAACTCTAATGCTCAACCCTTGAGAATTGTGAATTGTGAATTGTGTCTACTCTATGGATGTATTTATAGATGGATGATATTGAATCAAAGAGGAATGAGGATTTAAAACTCTTAGTTGACTAGGAAAGTGGAAGCAATAACTAATCCAACTCGAACTTATATTTGCATTCCTTTTCCTTGTCAGATTAGGACTACTAAAAATAATGTACAAAAAATCTACAACAAATCCTAATACAAGTATAAATACAAACCAGGCCAAAACACCCCGCAAACGGGTCAAATTTGTAATTTTTCAAAAAACTCCCTCATTATACCCTACGTTTCAAGTATAGGTTAGCCTACGTTTCAAGCGTAGGCTTGGCCCAAATAAAAAAAAATTCAAAGAACAGTCTCCCGATCAATCCACTACCGATACATTCCCAAACTTAAACGCATAAATGTCTGCATAGTGCGATATAAAATTTTGAAAGAATTCAAACTATCCGCACATGTAAAATGAGTGTAAAATTCTAGGGATAAATTAAACAATTTGATTGAATCTTCAAAACTAAAATTTTATAAACTATGAAAATATCAAAAACATTTAGAAAATAATCATTCAAGCTGTCACATCAAGCCCTATACGAAACTATCCGCTCGATAATTTATCTCTAATGTAATAAAAAATGAAACAAAAATAAATCTAAAACAAAAACCTAACTAAAACTTAGCTAAGCCTCATCATCAGAGGTCGATGGTGTAGGTGGAATCTGCACATCCATATGCTGACTCATATAGTCAAATTGATGAAATAATCGCCTCTGATCTCTCTGACGACGCACTATATGACACTGTCGAGCCTGTCTTTCCTCAGCCAATTTCTGCTCTAGCCCTTGCATCCGTGTAATTGGAGCATCAAATTGTGACTGAGACAAAGTAACAGTGCAACCCGCATGTACCTCTGACAACACAACCCCATCCTCAGCAGCTGGCATCTGTGGCATCTCAGCCTCATCAGCAGCCTTAACATCCTGAGCCATACCTGCATCAACCTGACCAACATCATCAGCCTGCTTTTGGGCCTGTGTATCTTGGGCTGGTAATATGTTGAACCCCGGTCTCTGCCTCATAATAGCATCTCCATGCAACCGGGTCTAGACACCAGTCCACATCCCTATGGCATACGGGGTACCTACTCTATATCTATTATGCTCACCCGCATCCATCTCAATCCAGGCATCCAACATAATCTTCATCACCAAGCACGGGAATCGAATGAGAAATAGATGTTGACCAACCTTAGTCTCCTTGCGCAGATGAATATAATGTCTATATAGGCCCTCCCACAAAATATGTGGGATAGAAATCCACCGCTCGAACTCAAAAACATAGTGGAGGGCCGGAAATGACATATAACACATGGTGGTATGGTTGTGCGGCAGAATCTGGGATCGGACTATCACATCCCAAAAGTAAAGCATCGGGTGATAGTTTGCCTTCTTTATATAGTTCTGATGTGCATCAGCCCACTGCCCCACAGTCTGAAGTGCAACAATCTCAAAAATAGCTGGGAGTATCTCGGGCATAAGTGGTAACACAATAGCAAGCTCGAGTGGACACTCGTCCCGAATACCCCATGCCTCAGCAATAGTCTGGGGAGTAATCTCAATCTTAGTACCTCAGACCACTGTCTGTAGTCTCAGCCCCCTGCTGAAATGGCGAATGTGAAGCCAAAACTCCCGGATCATATCCTCATAAATATGCGGAGTAACTGAGGCAAGAATAGGTAATAACCGCCGGGCTCGCAATCGGCCTATCATCTAGGAACGTACTAGCTGTAAATCCTCGAATATCCTTATTAGTTATGTCCACTCCTGCTGATAGCCCTTTCGGATCACCCGGTTTAGTAAATCCTCTACCGATGTTGTCTGGGGCACAGGTAAAAATGTAGTCAAAACTTTGGGGTCACCCTCCACAGGTGGCTCCGGTACCCTCTCATCTGCTCGATCATCACCCTGAGCAACGTCCTCCTCTTGCTTGACATCATCCCCCTGCCTCACACTAACACTCTCAGTATCATTTTCCATCTCCTCAGCCTATGGCTCAGGCACAAGTTGCGGTGATGGTGCCTATGGAGTAACTGGATCAACTACTAGGCGACCATGTGGCAATAGGATGTCGCGTCCCTGTGTGGAACTCTCTGCCTCAACAGACGAGGAAGACGAGGATGCCGAATTGACATACAATGGTCTTTTGTCGCGTGTACTCTGACGTTGAATTGGGGATGGTGTAGGAGATGATGATCTCGACCTCTATCGCACTGGTGGATCATCCACAACTGCATCCTGAGCCACTCGTCTCGCTGACAACTTGGTATGTGCCATGCATACAATAGGGAATTTTTGAAAAGTAAGCGATAATGAACCGAACACTGAATCAAACTCAAACTATATCTAAATATGTCCAATATGAAGAGTAAACAAGTCGTCGTCCCGAAAAAAAATCGATATTTAATCCGCTTGCGAAGTCAAAAAACTCAACTTTTAGAAAACGGATCGAAACACGATTTTGATCGGACTCGATCATCAATACTAGTTTAGAATGGTTAAATAAGTCATATGAAATCAAAATAATGGAAAAAAATTCACTGAATCAAAATAAAGGATGATTTTTCCAAAAAATGAGTTTCAGAGACTTTTCGAGTTCTTCACGTGAATTCGGAAAAATCACCAACTAATCTGACAATCCGTTGGTAAATAATGATAAGGAATCAGATGAATAAATGGTGGAATCAAACCTCATAAATATTGGTGTAGAATTGAGAGAGAAAGAAAAGTTTGAACGGAATGGGGGCGAAAAACTAACGACGGGTCCTGTTTATAACAGGCCCGCAACTAGACCTACGAAGGCCCCTATGGCCCAAATTGTTTTTCTTTTCTTTTGCCGTATTCTTATCCCGTCTTCAAATCCATGCATTCTCAATGCTTTCTAGGATCAATTTACACTCCCAACTGAAATGATGATGACTTCATGACTCGTTTTTACAGACTCGATCTTAAATACTGAAATAACTAAATTACCGTCTACAAGCACAAACTAGGTGTAAAATCTACTCTTCTTCACCTAGTATCAATATTTAACATCGTTGGGACGACGTTGCTACTTCTCAATACTCCGGATCAAGCTTATCCAGCTCGGGTGGTGGTTTAGTTAAATCGATCGTTTCTACCACACACTAAGCTGGTTGCACATCTATATAATGCTTCAATCTTTGTCCATTCATGACAAACTTCTTTCCAATGTTAGGAACATCGAGCTCCATGGCTCCATGGGGGAAAACCTTCATAATCTTGTATGGTCCATCCCATCTTGATTGGAGCTTGCTAGGAAACAACTTGAGTCTCGAATTAAACAGCCAAACTTTTTGGCTGGGCTCAAAACATTTATTTCTAATATGTTTATCATGAAACGATTTTGTTTAGGCCTTGTAAATCAGAGAGTTTTCATACGCATTATTTCTCAACTCCTCAAGCTCTTGAAGTTGGAGTTTCCGCTGCGTACAAGCCATTTTTATATCGAAATTCAGTCTTCGAATAACCCAATATGCTCGGTGTTCCAGCTCTACAGGGAGATGGCATACTTTACCATACACAATATGATATTGAGACATACCAATTGGTGTTTTAAACGCAGTCATGTATGCCCAAAGTGCATCATTTTAGCCTTCGAGGCCAATCCTTCAAATCCGGACGCATAGTCTTTTCCAAAATATTTTTAATCTCCCTATTAGAAACCTCCATGTGTCCTTGTGATTTGGGGTGATATGGCGTACCAATTCTATGAGTGACACCATACTTCTCACACAGAGCAGGAAGAAACTGGTTGTTAAAATGGCTTCCACCATCACTGATCTAAACTCTTGGCATACCAAATCGTGAGAAAATGTTCGAATTTACAAATTCTTCCACCACGTCATGGTCAACACATTCGGTGGCTATAGGTTCTACCCATTTTGAAACATAATCAACCCCCACAAGTATATACTCCTTATCTACTTTCGGAAATGGTCCCATAAAATTAATAGCCCACACATTAAATAATTCTACAATCAGAATCGGGGTTAAAGGCATCATGTCTCGTCAAGATATGGATCCAAGCTTTTGACATCGCAGACATTCCTTTCAAAACTCAAAAGCATCTTTGAATATGGAAGGCTAGTAAAATCCACTCTGCAGCACCTTATGGGCTGTCTTCTGAGTTCCGGAATGCCCTCCACACTCCAACGTGTGACAAAATGTCAGTATACTTTGCACCTCACTCTTGGGGATGCATTTTCTGATAATTTGATCAGAGCAATACTTGTATAAACATGGATTATCCCAGATATAAAATTTGACTTGGCTGAAGAATCGGCCTTTCTCATTCTTAGACAATCCTTTTGGGATTCGACCTGTGGCTTTATAATTGACAATGTCAGCATACCATAGTATTTGTTTTACCACAACCACATTGAACAGATGTTCATTCGGAAAAGAATCCTTAAGAGGAGTAATTTCCTTTATGGATTCGACAATAATCCTTGACAAATGATCCGCAACAACATTCTCTGAACCCTTTTTATCTTTGATTTCTAGGTCAAATTCTTGTAGCAGCAGAATCCACTGAATTAGTCAGGGTTAGAGTCTTTCTTCAGTAGCAAATGCCTCAGAGCAGCATGATCCGAGTAAAAAATGACCTTAGTGTCCAATAGATATGATCGGAATTTATCCAAGGCAAAGACAACTACCATCAACTCATTTTCGATAGTTGTGTAGTTCATTCGAGCTTCATTCAGAGTCCTACTAGCAAAATAAATAGCATACGACAACTTTTCTTTTCTCTGACCCAACACAGCTCCGATGGCATAGTCAGATCCATCACACATGAGCTTAAATGGGAGAGACCAATCTGGCGGACGAATAATCGAGGCTAGTGAAAGTTGAGAACGCAATTCATCAAAATCATGAAGGCACTCTTCGTCAAAGACAAAATTAGCATCCTTAGCCAATAAGTTGCATAAGGGCTGGGCAATTTTGCTGAAATCTTTAATAAACCTTCGGTAAAACCCGGCGTGGCCCAGAAAAGAGCGTATTTGATTAACAAATATAGGAGGAGGCAGTTTTGAAATAAATTCAACTTTTGCTTTATCTACCTATATCCCCCGCTTAGATACAATATGGCCCAGTACTATCCCCTATTGAACCATAAAATGGCTTTTTTCCCAACTTAGGATCAGATTCGTCTCCTTGCATCTCTTAAGTACCAGTTCTAGATTTTTTAAATAGTCTTCAAAGGTTTCCCCAAAAAATGAGAATTCATCCATGAATACTTCAAGAAATTTCTCTACCATGTTAAAAAAGATAGACATCATACACCATTGGAATGTTGTTGACGCATTACACAAACCAAACGACATCCATCTGTAAGTAAATGTGTCATATGGACAAATAAATGTGGTTTTTTCCTGATCAATAGGATCAATCGCCACCTGATTGTAGCCAAAATATCCATCAAGAAAGTAGTAGTAGCTCTGCCCGGCTAACATCTCCAAAAGTTGATCAATAAATGGTAACGAAAAATGATCCTTCCTGGTGTTCAGGTTGATCTTTCCATAATCAATACACACACGCCACCCTGTGGTCATGCGTTGTGGAATTAGCTCACCTTTTAAGTTTTGCACCACTGTGATGCCCGACTTCTTCGGTATCACCTGAGTGGGACTTACCCATGTGCTATCAGAAATGGGGTAAATGATACCCGCGTCTTGCAATTTCACTAGTTCTTTCATCATCACCTCTTTCATATTTGGATTCAACCTTCATTGCATGTCACTTGATAGCTTTGCATCATCCTCAATATGTATGCGATGCATGCAAATCGAGGGGTTTATGCCTTTCAAATTAGCAACGCTTCATTCTATTGCCTCTTTGTTCTCACTCAGAATCGCGACTAGACTCGATTCCTATTTTTTTGTCAATTTTGAAGATATAATCACAAGAAGAGTCGCACTGGGTCCTAAGAAAATATATTTCAAATTTTCAGGTAGTTCCTTGAGTTCCAAGGTAGAAGGAGTAGTTAAGGAGGGAATTGGTGGAATATTTGAAACTATCGGGAGTAGTTCAACCGGCGTGAACCGCTCCCGCCATGGTTGAGTATATAAAGTAGTCTCCATCGCATCTGGCTCTGAATTTTGCAGGCTCCAGTATGTCTCCCAATCAGCAACTTCGTCATCTGGCCATTCTTTAGTCAGAAATGACTCTAGCTCATCCTTTTCTAGGATTTGAGTTGAAAAATCTGCTATAATATCATCCAGTTCATCGCACTCATTAATCTGAAAACATTCCCCAGATTTAGGCAATTGGTGGCTTCCTTCAAACACATTTCCAAAGATCAGATCCATGGCTCCGGTTCTGCAATTGATCCATGCATTTACCGTAGCTAAAAATGGTCTTCCCAGTATTACTGGAATGTGCTTCTTCAAGTCAGGGATAGGTTCTGTATCCAGGACTACAAAATCAACCGAAAAATAAAACTTGTCCACTTGAACAATGACATCTTCAAGCACTCCTCTTGCATATTTGATTGATCGATCAGCAAATTGAAGTACGACTTCAGTGGGGCTGAGCTCATCTAACCCTAGCTATTGGTAAACTGAATAAGAAAGCAAGTTAATACTCGTACCTAGATCAAGAAGAGCTCTACCAATTTCCTGGTCACCAATGACACATGGAATAGTGGGAGCATCGAGATCTTTCCTCTTAGGTGGAGTATCACTTAAGAGCAATGAACTCACTTGCTGAGTCAAGAGTATTTTTGTTGGATTCTTTGCCCTGCTCTTTTCCTTCTGGGTGCAAAGATCCTTGAAAAACTTAGCGTAAGGCAGTATTTAGGCAATTACATCTAAGAGAGGTAAATTAATCTTGATTTGTTGGAATGTTTCTAACATATCAGATTCTTTCAACTTTTCGTACTTTACCGGCTCTCTAAGACGTTGAGGAAATGGCACTGCCTCCTCGTAACTTGCTATGTCTAGCTCTTCATGTAATGTCTGATCGACATTGTCTCCTACTGATGGTTGGTATTTTTGCACTCTTTCAGCCTCTTTCCTTACAGCTTCTTTCCTCTGCTCTTCTTCAGCTTCTTTCCTCTGCTCTTGTTCTTCCTCCTTTCTTCTTTGCAACCTTTCTTCATGCTCCGCCTCAACTCGACTCTCCACTTCCCTTCCACTTCTCAGAGTCATGATTGATTGAACCATTTCATTAGGTTTATTGACAAATGACCCGAGCTCCAGTACTTGTTATGGCCTTGGGTTAGTGATCGACTGACTAGGTAATCTCCCTAGCTCTCTCACATTTCTCTCATTAGCCATTTGGCCCATCTGCATATGTAGTTGTGCCAATGATTGGGTATGAATACCTAGCTTGTTATGAATATCTAGTATAACTTGTTCTAACCTATTAGTCTAGAAACCGAGTGGAGGATTTTGGCTTCTTGGAGGTTGGGTTTGGTAATTATATGGCTGCACAACTTGATTGTTATTAAGTGGCTAAAGATCTTGGGAATTGTTGAATGACTGAAGAGCTTGGAAATTATTGGATGTTCTGGGTTGGTAATTGGATTGAGAATTTCTAGCCTTGATTGTTGGTTATGAGTCGAATGATTGTTGACTCTGATGGAACCTTGGCTGTTGGTTATATGATTGTTGTCTCTTAGTGAACCTTGGTTGTAGGTTATATGACTAGTGTCTTTCTATGAATCTTGGTTGTTTATTAGATGATTGGCCTTGTTGGAACGTTGGTGGTGGATTCTCTACATTGGTAGATTTATAAGGCAGGATTGGGTGATTTCTGGCATTGGAGGTGTATGAATTGGTGAAAGAAACATTATAGGAATAGTTCCATGATGCGTTGGCATCAACGGCCATTATCTCCTGACACTCATGTTAGGAATACTCAGCTTTGACTTCAAACGTCTCTCTAGGAGGGGAATGAATTTGCTGCATAAAATTTTCAATTCTTCATAATTTCTCTCCAAACAATGCCATCGTATTTCTCACATCATCATGCTCTACATCATATGATTTCTCAGATCTCCTATCCTATTGTCCACCTTTAGACCTCAACTCATATTGATATTGAATTGTGTTTTCATTGATATTATCAAATATCTCCAAAAGTTCTTTAGATGGCTTCAAGATAAATTGACCTTGTGTGGCTGCATCTATCAAAGTCTTATGCGCCTCTCCAAGTCCCATGTAGAAATTTTTAGTAATATCTTGTTCAGAAAACCTATAGTGGGGCCACTTATACAAATTTTCATTATACCTTTCCCATGCATCATGAAAATGCTCACTAGGTAACTGCCTAAAGCTTTTGATTGCATCTTGTGATTCTGAGGTCTTTCCTATGGGATAATGTTTTGCTATAAATTCCCTCTTAAGGGTTTTCCAATCAATTTTAATTTCTTTTGCTATTTTGATGTACCATCTTTTAGCTCTCTCTTTCAATGACCAAGGGAATAATCTCACTAGCAAGTCATTTTTGGGCAAATTGTCAAACCTGACAGTAGAGGCTACCTCTAGGAAGTCATTGATGTGCTGGTATGGGTCCTCTATTCTAAGGCCTGAAAATTTTGGAAGCATATTAATCATACTTGTCTTAATCTCGAAGTGTTTCGCTCCTTTTTCCTCCGATAAATCAGCATAGGAATCGTACGCATCGGGTGCGTAATATTCTTTCAGTGATGTCTTTGGTGCCCTTTGTTGGTAGGCTCTTTGGTCAACCATTGCTTCTTCTTGCAAACGATGACGCTCTTCAATAGATCGACGTAAACAACGGAGAGTCTTTACAATCTTAGGATCGTACTCGACTAACGCAGTGCTTAAATTAGAATGGGTCGGTCTATAGGTCATACGCTACTCAGACAACTACTTTTTTTTTTTTGAAATTTTTGTGAAATAAAAATTAACTAGATTAACTACTTCTAAATTACAGAAGATAAAGTAAGAATTAATATGCGAAAATCTTGGTAACTAAAACTCACAAAACTTCTAGACGCAACTTTAGAAGCTCCGTTTTTCCCTTTTATGCTCTTCAGAGTACCTGTCAATCACACATAATTTTAACTTTAGCTACAGCTACAGTAACGCAATGCAAATAAACTATTAAATCTATTGAATAATGCTCAATCCCCGGCAGCGGCGCGAAAAACTTGATGCGACATCAGGTGTGCAAAAATATGTGGTTAAAAATAACACCTTAACGACTCTAGCTTTTGCTCTATGCAAGCGCACGTATCAATTGTAGAATAGCAAATGGCTTGAGTAAGGGATATCGATCCCACAAATACTGTGATTGTTCACTTTAGCAATTCACAAACACTGAATTATATTTCTGAAAATGATTTGTTTTAGGAGGTCAAAGACCAAATTATCTATTTTAACTAAAATTATCTAGAAAACAAATTAAATTGGTTGTGATTCAAATGAGAGAGAAAACTAGGGTTTTCAACTCTCCATCACTAACTGCATAATATAGTTCCTCACTGTACCAATTATACGAGGGTGATCCATAACTGTGAATCAAGTCGTACCGCAAATAGTAAAATACAAACCCAAAAAAGAGTACTATCAACCGGATCACGACAACCCATCTATTGACTGACCTAACTAGTACATGCCAATTATGCTACTTCAATCTACTCCTAACGCATGAAAATAAACTAAATCATGTCTATATTAAATTT